>CADCXT010004504.1:0-401289 GCA_902806775.1 Microtus agrestis | reverse complement strand
ACTCCTTAAAATTTTAGAACATGACTGGATTATTTTTGCATAGTGAAGCAAAGCACTCTTAAAGTTGAAATGAGAAAAAGAAGGAAACCCAACAGCTCACTAAGTGATGTGAGAATTCCATAAAATCAAAAAACTAGTGGACATTCTGAGGCATTGTAAGAAGCCAAGTTCTAAGGTGGATAGCCAGATTATATCAAAAAAAAAAAAACAAGAAATTTTCAGGTAGATGGTGCAGCTTGTTAAAAAAGATTTCTCTGTCTGGCCTTGTACAATAGCTGTTTCCAAATAATCACCTGAAGGCTTATATTAAATACTAATGCTTGACCAATAACTCAGGCTTAATGCTAGCTAACTTTTACATTTAAATTAACCCATATTTCTATGTTTAGTCATGTGGCTCAAGGCTTGTTACTTCATTCTCTACACGTTTTACATGTTCAGCATTAGACTGACATCTCTCTTTACTATATCCTTTTCCCCATCAATATCAGTTTGGTTCTTCTACCTAACCTATCCTGACTGGCTATTGGTCAGTCGGTTTATTTATTAGAACAATCAGAGTACAATTTACACAGAAATATTACACAACAGCAGTTTTATTGATGTGTTTGTGTCAAGTGGACAAGTCTGATGAGTTGGTGAGGCACACATAAAGAATTTAGTAAAATTATTTATATGTTTCTCTGTGCTTAAAATCTAGGCAATATAAATAAATTAATTAATAACCATGACTTTCTTGTGACAAATGGCTTGAACAGGAAAAAGACATGAGGAAGTTGTATTTCATAATCTTAGACTAAGAGGATGGATATTCTGTGTGTTCATGTGGGTCACAATACTTCATGATGAATAGGTGGAGACGTCTCTACAGCAGCTTCATCATAGAATACTCCAAATTTCCACCTCTTTTCAACTTTACTGACATTTGAGTTCACTTTCCTCAAGAAAATGTCCTTTGTTTAAATTATGTCAAATTCTTTTTACTATTATAAATAATATTCTTTAAAATATCCAAATTGTTTGTCAACTTTCTCATGATTTTATTTGTAAGCCTACTCTGGATTATCAGCCTGTATTTTTCTGTATTATTGGTAGTGATGACAATAATACTTATATGAGTAAAAGAGTCAGAAAAATAAATAAATGATTTATATTGTGCTGATATTTTACATACATAGATACATAATTATGTGTATTTATAGTGCATGCATATTATTCTTTACAAGTAGTTTCATTGACACTTATATGAGAGAAGTTCTCACTGGGGAAGGGAGTATTAATATCCTGTATTTATACAGAACTTAATAAAAGAATCCAGTTCTATAATCGATCTCAGAGACCAATAACATCACTTAGAATATGCAAGTAAATGTCACCATGTTTTTAAACAGAATACTGAAGGTTTGACAATTGCAGTGCATAGAGAGTTCCCAGGAGAGTCCTTCCATTTAATTGAAGACACCTTACTGTTTGTATCACTTTTGGTGTTCTTCCTTGGTTTTAATCATGAAAACATTAGGGAATTTTCATAGCAAATTCCCTGCCATCTTATAAATACGTGTTCATGAAGAATACAAGATGAATTCTCCTTTAATTTTGGTAAAAATGCCACTCTATTTTTATTCTGTCATTTCATAACTATTCCATTGTGTACTATAGCCATGAAGAAAATCAACCAACCACTTACCAAACAAGTTTAGATAATGGCTACTAGTACATTTGGGAGCATCGAAAATATCAATGAAATACACATTTTGCAGTGATCTCTGGAATATGGTGAAAGTGATTAAAAGCATTCTGCTCAGTTAGAATGTTACACAGATATGGTATAGGCTCTCTATAATATTAAAAATAACAGCTCATATTTATAAATAGGAACTTAGTCTTCACTGTGGGACCCATTATAAACTTAACTCTATTATTTACTTCATAGTTCTGAACAATCTTTTTGAATTTTTTGTCAAAGAGTAACCTTTTATAAAATGCTGATGCCAAATAGATCTGCCTCATTTAATGTTTTCTTCTGTTATTTTTACAAATCTTCATAGTAGGTCAAGTGTTAGCATTTTGATTCTTCTAAAGTAACTTGCAAAACATTTGATAGTTATTGAACTCTCAATACTACATGTCATTGTTTTTCTGATAAGTAATTGAGGAAAAATGCTTTATTACATTTAAAAATATTAAGTATAGAAATTCAGATTACATATGATTTAGAAATATCACAAGCAAACGTTAAATTCCCCTAAACAGTATAAATAGTGTATAAATGGCTCCTATTTTTATATGAACTTTTAAGAACAGATTATATCCATCTCTATGGAAATACCAGCAGAAATATACCTGCTTTACCTAATATCTTTACCTTACACCAGGGACTAATTTTGAATGACACAAAATATGCAGGGATTTTAAAGTAACTTACAAAATATACTATTAATGCATAAACCATGACTCACATGAAGTTCTTAAATATTAAGGAAAGTAAAATCCTTTCTGACAGCGTTTGACCTTTATACTTATCTATTCCTAAAATACATCTTGCCTATCAACCAAAGTTTTAATCACTTTCTCATTTCAGGTATTGAAAGAGAGATTCCATTAAGTCAAGTAAAGGTCATCTTTCTTTGAAATATAGATTATTCACCTGCACTTTTTAAAGAAGCACGATTGAAGAATAAACCCAATAGAGGCACCTTTCTTCCTACTCTTCAAAGTAATAAGCAAGCAGCCAAACGGATTAAGGATGATTATGTTTGGCTTTCCAGAGTTGAGTTCCAAACTAGATATGAAATGCAATTCCAATGCTCAAGAGTAGGGTACATATGTCTAAAAAGAAAGGATACTCTTAGCTTCCCTGAGTTTCTTTTGAAGTCTGTATCAAGTGTATTCAGGTTAAAGTTGCAGCAGAAGTGACACAAGGTCTGACAAGGGAATTCATCTAAATGATTTTTTTTTAATATTTTCCATAGAGAAGAAAATTGTTGTTTTCAAAAAGCACTATTATGAAGTAAATGTGTGGCATTTCTTTGCTTTAAAAACTCCAATATTTTGACTAAGTAGTTTAGAAACTCATAAATTTATCCTTCATAAAATATATGTATTTCAATTTATTTGGTTTCTTTAAAAATAAGCAATGATTTAATTCCCTTAAAAGATCAAAGGTCACTGCCTTTTAGTCTTTCTAACTAGTAGTTATTTTTCTTGCTTACCTCTTGAAAATCCTTCACAAACATGAAGTATTCATTAAGCATTACCATGTGTATGCTAGGATAACAATTTAGTCAGAATATGGCAGTTTCAAAAACTTTCAGCAAATAACATTCTAAGACAAATTTCTAGCAGTGTATTTAAGTTCACCATGTGATGAAGTCTTTTGAAGACCTTTCAACTAAATTGTTCTCTATTGTATTTCTCAATGCTCACTCTGTATTCTGCTTTTCTGTATAACAATTCCTTAAAATATATTGCCTGGCTCTTTTATTTTGATCTCTTCAGATAAGTAACTTGATCCTGTCTGACTAAGTGAACAGTTTTGCAACCATCCTCTTCTGGGAGCACAAAGTAGCAGGTGGAGGCCTGGAGGGATGACTAAGTGGTTGTACAATGGGTACTGCTTTTGTGGGGGGCTCAAGTATTGTTTCTCATTCATCAGGTTGCTTTAAATGGTCTGAAACACAACTTTAAGAGAAACTAATGCATTTATTTGCCATCTTGGGCGTCGTTTCAGTTAATAAGAAATAAAGATAAATCTTATCTGCTAGGCTCAATTACTATGTTCTAGCAATATATGACTTAGAACACATTCCAAGTCAGATTCATATTTTTTTCAGTTTTATTGGAAGTCGAAAATTAGTTCCCAACTGCTTTTGCAAACTATCCAAATGCTTATGTGTTATAGTTCATGAGTCATTAGTATTGTCCAGGATCACCTTCGATGAATATCACCAAAATAAAACATATGACATTTGGAAAGATTGATCTAAATGCTTTTAAAAAGAAATGTATTTCAGCTTTCAAAAATTCAGTAGGAGATGATAGAGAAAAAAGTTTTCTTGTAGAAAACCCTGCATTGCAGTGTGTGTTGTTTGTGTACAGCTGATAAGCGGCTAAATGATTGGAGCACCAGTATTCTCAGTTCCACTGGGTTCATCAATTTTAAACTGGAGAATAAACAACTCTTGGCAAAGACCACTTAGCTATTCTTAAGGTCAGTGGAATATGAGCAACTTGTTGTTTTCTTAGTTTCTTGCTTAGCACCAAACTTTTTTGGAATCTTTTGTTACTGTAATGCAAAAGTGTCTTTACCTGAGTTATAGCAGAGCTGAATAATTACAAGGGGGAAAACTGTAGGGTGTGTTAAGGTACTATTATTGACTAGCATTATGTTTTAAAATTGATTTTACAATATAATCACAATATCTATTTTAAGAATAACTTAGCCATTTTCTCATTTATGTTTATAATTAAAAATGAAAGAGGCACAATCACAATGTCTTTAATATTTTATAAATATTTAATGTAGAAAAGTGAATGTTTGTTGTATATATTATTCTAAATATAGATTCACAATTTCTACACCCAAAAAGCGTAAGAAATATGCAAATATCTGTTAAACAGACTTGAATTATAGGGAGAAAAATTGTATACACACTCTGGGACCTGAGAATTTATAGTGTTTGGAATTCCCCAACGAATACTGATATTTTATCCTTAATGAGTCGCGGCAGGTAAAAGGAAAGCACTTTGGAAAGCAAGTAGGAATGTATATTCTTTTTTTATATAAAGTGTGTCCATTACTCTCATTTCATATATCAGAACTAATATATTTACAGAACCTACTTTTGTGTGCAGGAAATGGAATTCATCACGGGTAAAACGAAGTTGGAGACTGTCAATGTTTCACAGTTCAATCACTTTCCTTGAATATGAAGTCTGTGATAAGAGTAAGTTATTGCCGTGTGGCTAAGGAAGGAACCAATCCCGTCAGCCCTCTTCCTTCTTCCACTGACAGGATGTTTGAATTACAGCCATGTCCAGAGCCTTTCCCCCGCATGCCGTTTTCCTCACTGAGTTGAAAGACCTGCCTAACCTCTTAAGTTATAACAGACTGCAAGGAATTTACATACAAGAAAACATTTTTCTTTAATGTAATTGATTAAGTAATTAGCAAGTTGAAAGGTACACCAATATGAGAAATGAGTTCTTTTTATTTTATGATCTTAACTAATTCTATGGGAGAAACACTTTAAAGTATTTTAATGTTGCTGTTTAAGGAACCCCTTTCCATAGGTAAGACCGTATAGCATTGATGCCCAAACTGTCTTCTTGCAATAAGGAAGGAAAATTCAAGTTACTAGGGAAGTGCAGGAAACCCACCCCTAAGACTCTTAATGAATAACTTTTGCTAGTATTTTGTAAGTATGTCCTGGATGTTTGTCTGATGTAGTCACTTAGAATCTTTGAAATTCCTAAAACTGACAGCTACACTCAAAAAATGGTCTTGGACAAAAATATAAAGAAGAGAAAAAATTAATCTTAGAATTAGAAACTCATATAGCAGTTATTCAGCAAACATTTTTAAAAACCCATTTTAAACTTAAGAAAGAACTATTCATTTGTATAGGTGTTTCTCTTGTATGTGTGTCTACACACTACTCATATGTCTCATGTTTTAGGAGGCCCAAAGGGAAGCATAGATCCTGGAAATACAACTATAGGCAGTTTTGAGCCATCATGTGGATGCTGGCAATGGAAACTGGAGCTGTAAGTTTTATGAGCTTGGCAGAAAAGAAAGTGGAAAACAACCAAGCAGATAAAAAAACAAAGCAAAGCAAAGCAAAACAAAACAAAACAAAACAAAACAAAACAAAAAACCCTAAAATCTGTGCTATCCGCAGGTCAGCTAGTATTTTGGTGAAATTATTAAATGTTATATTTTTAACTAGCTTTATGCTATTTTGATCATTAATCTTGATTTTCAACTTGGTGACATTTAGAATCACCATGGAAATAAATCACTGGGAAAGGTTTCATGGGGATTTCTAGATAAGACTTTCTAGATTATATTGTAGTGATTAATTGAGGTGAGAAAGCCCACCCTAAATGAAGGTATCATCATTCCATAGGGTAGGATTCTGTACAGAAGAAAGACATTTGACCATCAGTGTTTATCTCTTTCTCCTTTGCGACAGGGTGTGTAATATGCCCATCTGCCTCAAGCTCACACTAACCTGGATTACACTCCACGTTTCACCTGGTACTGTTAAAAAAAAAAAAAAAGACCTTTTTTCTGTTTACTTTTCAAGCATTTTAAAGTCAAAAATTTATAAAATAGTATACCAACCCAACTAAATATGAGCTTTTCTTTCTTTTTTTTTTGTTTGAAATAGATTGTTTTCATACTTTTTCTGATCACGGTTTACCATTTCCAACTTCTCCCTAGATCACCTCAACCTCACCACCTAACCAAATCTACATATTTTCTTTCACTCATTTTAAAAACAAACACTTAACAGAAAAATTAATAACAAAATAATATAAAATAAAACCCAATAAAAACAATAGGACAAAAACAAATACACAGAAAAAATAGCAAAAGAGAAAATACCAGTACATATATAGATCCAGAGACACACACTTTACACAGTTTACAGAATATCAGTAAAAATAAATTTTGCCAGGAACCATAGTAAATAAACAAAAGATTTGTAAGGTTTAAAAAATTACCCAGACAAAGCATTTAGAAATAAATATGTGAACGACTTCCTGTTGCCAGCAAGCAAAGGTTTAAGACACTCAGCTACTTCTCCAGCACCATGTCTGCCTGCATACCACTCATGCACAACCCATGAAGATAACAGACAAAACCTCTGAAAATATAAGCCACCCCAATTAAAAGATTTTCCTTTATAAGAGTTGCTGTGATCATGGTGTCTCTTCAAAGCAACAGATACCCTAACTAAGAATGAGTTTAGTACCAGGCGTCAGGGTATTGCTGTGATAGGCCTAACCGTGCTTTTGTTTGAAGACATATGGACCTTGGGACTATTGATCAGGAAAGTAGTTGAATGCTTTAAGTGCTGCTTAATAGGCCATCCTAGTGGAAGAATGGAAGAGAGTGATGCTCAGTATGTTTTAAATTGTGGGGAGCTGGCTCAAGATGCTTAGAGGAGAATATTAATATGTGGCCTAAATATCATTCTTGTAATATTTTGATGAAGAATGTGGCTGCTTTTGCCCTTGTCTGAAGAGTCTGCCTGAGGCCAAAGTGAAAAAATTTGGATTAATTCCGTTGGCAGAGGAAATCTCAAAGCAGTCTAGTATAGAATCTGCTATGTGGTCATTAGTGCTAGCTATGATGAAGATTTATAATGAAAAGCAGTAAGCTGAACAAATGAAAATACAAAATGTGTGGACTGAGAAAAGGGGCACCAGGAAGTGGAATGGAGCTAAATCCCGTGTTCAAGGGGATAAACGGATTCAGAAATGAAATAAAGGAAATGGTGATCTCAGGGCAAGATCTCACCAAGCTAAATTTTTAAGTTGTGAAAAGGAATTAAAAAGAAGCTCAGAGCCAGGTGTGATGGTACACACCTTTAATTTCAGCACTCCAGGGCAGAGGCTGGTGATCTCTGAGTGTGAGGACAGCCTAGTATGCAGAGCAAATTCAAGGACAGCCAAGCTTAGGCCTTGGAGGTAACTGTCAAAAATAGAAAGCTGGTAAAGTAATTGAAAAGAGGACCCTATTCCAACCCCAGAAAGCAACAGAACTTGCCACCTTCAGCCACGTGGTTCTAGCTTTAGAGTTAAAGATAGAAGAAAAGAGTTCTGGGATTTGTCTCAAACTATAGAAAGCTGCTGAGGCCAGGAGTGTGTCAGAGGTGTGTCGGGGTGTGTGAGGGGTGTCCCTGATTGGAGGCCTAGAGAGGCCATTGTGTAAAGCTGTGAAGTTGAAGCCTGGATTGCCTTGGAGAACCTAAGATGATGGAGAAGCCAGAGTCATGGGATACCTGCTGAGGAGAGCTGTGAAAAAGGAGTGGAACCACCCCAAGAGAGACAAGTGGATTGTAGTGAACAAAACTGAAAGAAATCTGAAGTGTGCTTTAATATCAGACATGGAGATGCAGAGCTTGGAGTTTGCCCACTGGTTTTTGGTCTTGCTCTGGTTCAGTATTTCCTCACTATGCTCTCTTCCTTATGTTTTGGGATAGTAATGTCCTGTGTCATTATACGTTGGAAGTATGTGATCTGCTTTTTGATTTTCATTTTATAGTTAAGAAATTGCATGAATCTCAAAAAAGACTTTGGAGTTTTAAACATTGTTGAGACTGTGATAGACTATGGGGGCTTTTGAAGTTGGACTGAATACAGTTTTGTGTTATGATACGGCTATAAGCCTTTGGAGGACTAGAAGTAGAATGTGGTGGTTTGAAAGAAAATGGCTTACAAAGGGAGTGGCACTATTAGGAGGTGTGGACTTGTTGGAAGAAGTATGACACTGTGGAGGAGGGCTTTGAGGTCTCATATATGCTCAAGATATGACTCAGTGTCTCAGACTATTTCCTGTTGCCTGCATATCAAGATGTAGCATTCTCAGCTCCAGCAATATGTCTGCCTGCATGCCACTATGTCACACCATGAAGATAATGGCCTAAACCTCAGAAAATAAAAACCACCCCAATTAAATTCTTTTCCTTTATCAGAGTTGCTTAGTCATCAGAGAAATGCAAATCAAAACAACTCTGAGGTTCCATCTTACACTTGTAGGAATGGCCAAGATCAAAAACACTGATGAAAACTTATGCTGGAGAGGTTGGGGGAAAAGGGAGCACTTCTTCATTGCTGGTGGGACTGCAAGCTGGTACAGCCCCTTTGGATGTCAGTGTAGTGATTCAGAAAATTAGGAAACAACCTTCCTCAAGACACAGTAATACCACTTTTGGGTATATATCCAAAGGATACTCAATCGTACCACAAGGACATGTTCTCAACTATGTTCATTGCAGCTTTGTTTGTCATAGCCAGAACCTGGAAACAACCTAAGTGCCCCTTGATCAAAAAATGGATATGGAAAATGTGGTACATTTACACAATGGAGTACTGCACAACAGAAAAAAAATAATAACATCTTAAATTTTGTAAGAAAATGGATGGAGCCAGAAAACATAATTTTGAGTGAGGTAACCCAGACACAGAAAGACAATTATCACATGTACTCACTCATAGGAGGTTTTTAAACATAAAGCAAGGAAAACCAGTCTACAAATCACAATCCCAGAGAACTTAGATAACAATTAGGACACTAAGAGAGACTTACATACATCTAATCTAAATGGGTAGTAGAAAGAAGAAAAAGACAAGATCTCCTTAGTAAATTGGGAGCATGGGGACTTGAGGGAGGGATGATGGGCAAAGGGAGAGGCAGGGAGGAGAGCAGAAAAAATGTCTAGCTCAATAAAAATCAATAAAAAAAAGTTACTATGGTCATGGTGTCACTTCACATCAGTAGAGATGCTAAGACCGTGATGGAGAAGTGTAAGACAAATAAAACTGCCTCCAAAAAGAAATAAATATGCTTCAAAAAATCATTGAATTCTTTTTTAGATATTTTTCTTTTATTGAAAGTAGTTTTTTCTTATATAATACATATACTATCGTGGTTTCCCTTTCCTCTTCTCCTTCCAGTCCTTCCCCATCTGCCCTCCCATTGAGATCCACCTCCTTTTCAGCTCTCCTTAGAAAATAGAAATCAAGCTGACTTCTAAGGAACAATAATAAAATATAATAATGTAATACAGTATAAAAAAAACTAAATCTAGTATACTAAAATAGAACAAAATAAATAGAAGGAAAAGAGTCTAAGAAAAGGAGCAAAAGATATATATAGACACAGAGACCCACTCCTTTGCACGCTTATGAATCTCATAAAAATGCAAAACTTGAAGTCATAATTTATATGCAAAATACCATGTTTATTTCCTAAAGTGTTTTACTCTGTATTGACAACACAGAAATCTCCAAGTATTATGTAGATCCTTGGATACATACTTGGGGCTTGTGTTTAAGTTCAATGGAACACCCAGTATTCTGTTAAAAAGTCAGCTTTTAAACTTGAAACTATCCTTCTACAATCATGGGGAAAAACAGGAAATTTTGGAATATCACAGATACTGAAGTAATCATGTAATTAACTGGAACCTGGTTCATTACACAGTTCTGATGTCTTCAATTGCATTTGGCTGATTCCTATCTTTCTTCTTTCTTTCAACCCACACACTCCAGGATGGTGAAGCATTTCAGAGGCTTGTCTTAACGAATTCTACTCATTATTTTAAAGAATTGATAATATGCCCATATTATTCTGTGTTTCATTGTCCAGATGCATTGACAATTTCATCTTTATTTCCTCAGTTTTCCCAACTACATTTTAAACATAAAGTGTATTTTTTGGTCAGTTTCACTATCATGTACATGTTGTTCTACTATGTCTTGGCTTCTAGCTACAATGCCAACAGTTTTCCCCCTTGAGTTTCAAGGTTATCCTTAAATGCCCATCAAAATACCTCTTTATGGAGAATTTAGCATCTTCCATTGTGCTTCCTGGCATTTGAGAAATGTCTCACTTCATATAACATCAAAGATAGTCGTGCAATGGTGAATAGACTGCACTGGCACAGGGGTTACAAAAACTTCTCTAATATGGTAGCCACTAGCCATACGTGTCTATAAGTTTGTATTATATGTAATTGACATTAAAATACACATTGTCCGTTATGGTAACTATTTCTATATTCGAACCTCAGAATTAAGGATTCCTTCCATCACTATAGAAAGCTATATTGAAATGTAATGTAATCTTATTGAGTGTTCGGTTCTCATTTTTTGTCGTGATTTTGGTGTAGTTACTTAATTAAGGCATAGCAAGTAAATGTTTCTTATTAAACAATATTGACCTCACAGACTTTACTTTCTAAATGAGATTCTATGTCAAATGTTGAAAATAATTATAGGGTATGATTTTTTATGTAGATCGTACATAAGTATAAGTGAAAATCAGCTAGAAGGCTTTTCCTGTTTCATTCTTTACATTTGCCCTCAGAGTTTCTGATTCACTAGTTGAGAGCTGAAGGCTCAGAATTTTTAGGCTAACAAGTTCCCAGGTGACTCTGCTGTAGCTGACCTGCAGAAGATATATGAAATCCACTGACTAAAGCTGTTTTACTTTTTCTGTAAACTTTGACAACTTGTCATTGTTTTATGAGATTTTTTTTGCTAATCATCGACAGAGTAAAAAATTATTTGAAATTAAATCAAATCAATTGTATTTAATGGGTTCTTATGAGGTCTCAAATCTTAATTAGATGTGCCTATACTTGTATCCTATTAGGATGTATATTATGATACATAACCTCAAAGAAATTAGAGTTGAATTTGAGTTATATCATAAAATATAAAAAGTGCAATATTGGAATAGTCTTGCTCATTATGACACTGAAAAAGCCTTTGTACATATTAACCAATAATGTTGTCACTGACTGCACTTGTTAGCAGACGAGGAGAGTTAGACTCAGGAATTCCAGGCCCTAGGTAAACTCAATGAATTACCGTGTTTGAGATGCTTGTTAGAGACAAATATGATAAAACCTATGTGGTAGAATTTTCTTTTGAAAAGATATGACCAAGTAAACTCAACTTAATTGGGATTCTACCAATAGTTTAAGTCAAAACATTGCTATCATATACAATGTTTCAAATATGATGTGATACCTTTTTTTTAAAAAAAAACTATTATAATTAAATCAAGCTATGTTGTTCTTACCAGAACATCTTGTGTTGGAGCCTGCTTCAACAAAGTCAGGTGGAGTATTTGGAAGGGGGTGCAAGGTTGAGAAAACAGCAGTTTGTAAGAAAGTGAGACAGAAAACAGGATAGAGCCGGGATGTCTGTTGGTGAATACCAAGCAGCCCTGAGTTTATTTCAAGAGCAGAACAAAACATAGCATAAACAGTCAGATAGGATCTAAACACAAGTCCTTGAGTAAACAGTTTCTTTTCCTATATTGATGTGAGATTCCCATCTGTATGCTGTGAACACCATTGGTTAATAAAGAATCTACCTTGATCGGGTAATAGGTAGAGTAGAGGTAGTTGGAGAAAAGAAAACTCAATGCTGGCAGAAAGAAGGTGGAGTCAGGAGATGCCGTGTTGCTGTCTTCGGGAACAGATGTCAGAAACTTGCCAGTAAGCTAAAGCCATGTGGCAATACACAAATTAGTAGAAATGGGTTAAATTAAGATGTAAGAGTGGGCTAGAAATATACATAATGTAATAGGCCAAGCAGGATTGTAATTAATACAGTTTCTGTGTGGTTATTTCAGGGCTGAGCAGCCAGGAATCAACAAGCAGCCCCAACAACAGGGTGTGAGTTATTTTTATTTTGTGTTATAAATTAGAAATTATCGTAGTTTATGCTGACGGAAATTATAGGTTCTCCTCCAGGATCAATGAGTTCATGTCTAGGATACCTCTCTGATATCAAGTATATTTTCTCTCTTTTTGAGAGCACCTTAAGTGCAAATACAATGCTATTAACCTCCAAGGTGCAAGTGACACCATTGCACCTTAGGATTTATCTTCGCAAGCTGGTTATCCAAAAGAAAGTGGTCAGTCCTGTATCATATAAGCATAATTTTACAGGGAAATCTATATATGTAATAGCAATTTAAAAAAAACATCAGCAGCCTTGAATTTGTGAAAAAGTATGTGGTGATACACAGTAGTGCTTGTAGGGAAGGAAAGGAAAGAAGACATGATGTATTATATTTTAATTTCAAAAATAAAAACAATGTAAACTTCAAAATTATCAAGGCATGCAAAATGCATGAATAAAAATTAGTATGTTAAATGAAAAATTGAAAGTAAAGAAATCAGAAGCATAGAAAGGTCAGTACATGTTTAGATGTCCCTATATAATTTATGTAAAATGAAGCATTTTCATTTAAAGCACGTAGAATGCATTCTGGGTGCTCGACTTTCTTCTGCTCACTATGAAATCGCATACTTGAAGACTAAGCATGTACACATGCTTGGAGTGCCTGTTGCAAGCACTAAGCTATTTGAACAGAACAGATGATATCCTACTGTGTTCCTTTGGTCCCCAAGACAGTTATAATTAAATTAATCTTGCTGCCAAAACAAATGTAGCATACTGGGTCAAAATCTTCATAAACCTTTTACAATCTCACACTAAATTAACAAATTGACTAATGTCTCTGTAGTGATGGTAACATCTGGGACAAAAGGAGGCCCGATGAGATGAGATCAGCAAAGCATGTTGTTTCTTAATTGCTGCACAGACTCTTTCTATAGTGGATCCTCCTCCCAACCCAATTTAAGTAAATCATTCAGCATATGGTTTGTTCTAAATTTAGAGCATCTGCGATACTTACTGTTATGCATGCTTGCCACACAGGTGTCTCATTTTGGACTTGTCATGTGGACAGATGGGATTTTTCCCTTTGTCTTTTTTTATCGGTATTGAAGTAAAGAAGCTATCGTGAGCTACAGTTGAGACATCCCTGCTCCCATCACTTCCTTTGCATTGATGCCAAGTGAAAGTCAGAGCTTTTGCTTCTTTTTCACTCAGGTTAAGTGATTTATTTTATGACCGTTAAACATTTTACCTGGAATATTCAGCTTTCCAGACACAAGATAATTTCTATACTGTTTTAGACTTGTTATTAAAGCATTTATTCACACTACTGAATACAAACTACCATTATTCGTTATTTATTAAAAGATAGAAGTTGGTGTCAGAGGCCCTGGAACTGGAGTTATAGACAGCTGTTAGCTGCCTTGTGTATGTTTGGAATTAAACTTTGGTTCTCTGGAGATGTAGCTAGTACTCTTAGCACATGGACCATCTTCTCACGCCCGTATGGATATTTTAATATTTTATCTTAATAACCCATCTTTAAAGTAGCTATAAATCTATATATTACCCTTGCAACACAACAAATTGCCTTTATTTCGATATGCATCCATATTTCAAATTTAGTGGTCCTGAACAGAGTGGGGAACATGGCAACGAGCCAGGAGGCAAGGCCCACTGAAAACTCGTGACACGGAGCTCCTCTAGGTCCCTGCCGAGGGTCTGAGAAGCAGCAACACTGAAACCTGAGTCCACAGGGTCTGGGCCTCTGTTCCAGCTGTCAGGCTCCACATCAGACCGGATGGGTGGCCAGGGAGCCCTGTCCAAACCTCTTCAGTTTGTAAAAGCAAAGCAATTATGAGAAAAGGAACCGGCACAGAACCCCGCATAGGGTTAGGACTCTCCGCATGGTCTTTAGGCGGAATCACCAAGGACCCTGAGCGCTGGCAGGTTTGTTGCCTTGTGACTGCTCTGTTCACCTCAAGACCTGAGGTCAAATTGCATCGGCTGATGGTGGCAGCAGGGCTGAGGACCCAGCACCCCTTCCCAGGCTGGTGGCAAGTGAATGTGTGGTCCAGAGCTAAGTGAGGGAGGCCAGGCTCTTCCAACCTCATCTGATGGCTTCTGGCCACAGCAAGTGTTGGGTGGTGATGGGCAACAAGGAAATTGAGGAGGGGGAAAGCAGCACCCCTTGATAAAGGTGGGGATACGGGAAGCCCTGAATTCCTCACCCACGGCCAATTTCAGAGGGAGGGGAGGGTTACAATCCAAGCCTTGGCCAAGGGCGGGAGTGGAGGAATGGAGGAGACGATGGCTTGGACAGGGTATCACTTAAGACTTAAGGAAGCAGGGGTACTGCCAAAGCACCCCAAGCCCAGCAGTAGTCCCACGGCTGCTACCTGAAGCCTTCCCATCTAGTCTAAGGGCCACCACACCACACAGCAGGGGGGCGGGCCCAGCAAAGGCAGACTCAGGCCATGTATCAGCAGGAGGTGATTGTGTGACATGTCTGTTCACAGTTGCGTTAGCTGTGCCCACCGCTCCCAAAGGCAATTGATTTCAACACACCTTCTTGATCCCAGAAGTTCAACTAGGCAGCCAGCGGTTACACTTGACAGAAGATGTTATACAGTACAGCTCAGGTATTTCAAATGGACAGAAATTAGTATCATAACAGTGTCTCAGGATGAAGTCTCAGTGGAGCTTCCTCTCTAGGACTTTGAGGTCTACAAGATGAATCTAGAAAATTCACTACTGTGGAAAATGAAGACTTAGGTTGGATTGGGGAGGGGAGGCCTGGGCCTTGGTGACTAATTGCTGTAACACTGTCCTTCTGGTGGCTGTGACAGCTTCATGTTCTCTTTTGACATCATCAAGCGTCGAAGCTCCTGCAGGATGACTTTGATGCTGTGGGAATTCTGCCACTTTGCCAGCACTGCTGTGGCCCTTGGGTCCACCACGCCATTTGAACTACTCACGCCACTCATATTGACTTTTGTTACAAATCTTACAGATGGGGGTGCTTCTGGGTATTAAGGCCCACATTCTATTTTAAGGCTGTATATTCGGTTTTCATAAATTGTTCTTGGAGGCCCAATTATCATCCCTGTCCATCTTGTAAGTGTCATGTCTTCTTCGTCCTCTAGACCCCAGCTAAATGTGCCGTCGCCTACTCCTTTCTGGCCTTCTTCCAGCTCTTCCAACAGTCGGAAATTTTCAAGGGACTTTTACTCCAGAGCCTGTGATGGCTGCCATCTTGTGTCACTGTCACTCAAAGGCCACTATAATTATATTTTTATGTCAGAAGTGAGGAAGCAGAGTCACCAGAAATTTACAAAAGGCAAAGCGCTAGTTCAGAATTGGGAAATTGGGACTTAAATCCATTGTCTGTCATCTGAAACCAATTTCTCTAAATATAGTCTACTCCCACACTTGCAGGCAAAATCATTTTAATTCTTTATCATTTCTTATATTCACTGAAAATTCTTCATCATTGACTTGCCAACATCTGTAATTATTTTGTTGTTGATGAGCTACCACTTATTTAATCTAGCATTCTTTCAGGTATGTCATGCTATGCCAAAGTCACTGAATGTCAGTAACTCTATGGTTAACTTTTAATTCAGTAAGACAATTTGGCTTTCCAAAACTTTAGAGAACTTCTATATCAAAATCACCATAAGAGAAATTTATTTCTCATGTTTGAAGTACAAATCAAAGTTCATTCATGGTAGATACTTGACTCATCATTATGTATTCTCACATAAGGGACACAAACACACACACTAGAGAGAGACAGAGAGAGAGAGAGAGAGAGAAAGAAGGAAGGAGGAAGCAAGAGGGAGAGATAGATGTAGAAATAGAGGTATATATGTATATATATAAAGAGAGAATATGAAACTGTATATTTATTTCATATAAGGATATTAGTCTCATAATATGAATTTTAGCATCATGACCTCATTTAAATCTGTTGGTTCCACAAATACTATTCCACTAGTAAGCAGGCTTTTCAACATATTGTTTATATGAGGAAATCGTTTACTCAGTCTTGAAGACTATGAAAGCTAGTCAGTAAGGATTCTGATTACAGCTAGATTTCTTTGTGTACAGTGAGTCAAGTATGCAGTGTCTCCATCAATAAAGTTGTTTGGTCAAGTTTTGAGAGTAACCAAAAGCAATGACAATTGTCTGTAATGTTTTGAGGTAGGTAGTATATGGGATTGTACTGACAATCTGCTTGACAAGACATTGAATTCAGGATTCTAAGCATGACAGTCAAGCAATTTATTACTTAGCCAAATTTCCTTCCATCCTTTCCTTGTTTGCTGTCAAATTTTAAAAGACAGTTTCAGGGTAGTTCACTTGCATTGCATGACAACTGGAGTTATGGTTCCCTCTACCACATGGAGGGGAACACTTTAGAAAGCTTTCAGTCTCATACCCATTGCTATTCAGAGACAGGAGGCAGACTGAGGTTTGCTAGTCTCTTGGTCCCCTTCCTCTGTCTCCCTCTTTCTTTCTCCAGGTTATATTATAGTCTTACGAATTTTATCTTACCTCTGATATGCTAGTTAGTAATAGAACCACATTTCTTACATGACACATTGGGACTCCAAATGATGAAAGCTGTGTAATACAAGGTTTTCTTAACATAGACATCCAAACCAGTATATTCTCTGTTGTGTAACTTTCTGATAGTAAAAGCAAGTCACATATTTGTTCTGCTTCATTGTGAAAGGAAGAACCGTGATGGGATGAAGCTGGGAGTTGTGGGATGGTTGAGATTGTCTTTGGAGAGCAGTTAATGTAATTAGTGTGAGAAATAAAGTGAGTGGCCAGAGAAGACCCTTGAAATCTGGCAACATCGGGCCTGAGGGCTGAGGAAGAAGGAATGTCGCAGATGTCGCAAAGGTATAATCTGAGCAAAGAGCACTCAAGCCACAGGAGAGATGTAGAGGCATAAGACACACACATGCTGCATTTAAAGAAAGGTTAGAAAACAAAACTGTGGTTAGTAATCTGAGAGAGATGATATGGTGATATTTAAGGATGTGGAGACTTCCCAGGCTTTAAGAATAGACTGCAGAAGATGAGAGAAGGAGGATCTTCCTGATTGTGGGTGATGCCCCCTAGCAGGACTGATGGCCTAAGAGAAAGGAGGAAAGAATGCTGGCGCTGTACATAGAAGGTCTCTGTATGAGCTGGGTGTATCTTCTGGTGCTGTCATGTTATGTGGGCATTAGACTCCAGTTCTTTGCCATTCAACATAAACATAGCACCAGCCCCACTTCCTGGAACGTCTGTGTCTTTGGTACCTTACTTGGAATGTTGAGGTATCTGGGATCTGAGACTTAGTAGCTAACAGCTATCTAGTTTCCTAGATTGTGAGGATCTCCCACTGAAACCCTCAAGCTCTAATTTAGTAATTTCCATGTAGTAAAATTCATGTAATTTATTGATGTTCTTCATCTGGAGAACTCTAAAATGTGAGCATACTTTCTTACTACATATTTTATTTAAACTCAAAATTAAAATAAATAGATTCATTTATGTGAACAAACTGTTTTTGTTCAAAGCACGACTTAATCATAAATCATTTATATACCTTGGGAGTGTATTATGTTAAATATGTTGAAGGTCTTATAATCCCTTTTCAACTGTGCTCAAAGCAAGACAAAACAGAATTTGGCTTAGAAGTCTCACATTTGAAGTCTCTACTTCTATGAAATGTTCTGAATGATTTTGGCATACTGCTGCAAATACATTCAACGTGGTTCTCCATGGTTATTCCATCTGTCCATTTTTTCAAACTTTTCATATATAGGTTCCTATGAAAGTTAAACATTGAAAAGCAAATGAGATATTATTATTTATTTACTGAAAAGCAAACAAGCAGTATTTGAAGAGATGGGTTGTTTATAAATGAGCATATATTATACTGGTAAAGATAAAAAGCCCAGTTAAAAGAGAGGTTTGTTGGCACTTAAAGATATTCCATTAAACACTCTCAATAGTCTCTACCATGACCACATCTTATTGTAATCATTTCTGGAATTCCTGAAACTGGAACATCAACAATTTGACAAAAGAATAATTCTTACTTAACTTCATGCAGTCACTAACTTATAATTTTTTATAATACAAAATTATATAATGATAAGAAAACATTGAACACTGATTGCCTAGGAACAATGTAAAATCAGGTCAAACAGAGTGAGCTATGTGAACACTGGAACTGCCATAAACAAAAAGAGCTCAGAAGTAAAGCAGAAATTGTTGTAAATAAAAAATGTTTTATATAGCAAGCAAAACAACATTAAAACATTGGTTAATAACACAAAAGAACACATAAAATTATAGAGGACTGTTATCTGCTTCTATTTTTAAACTAAAAACTTTTTTGCTAGAATAGTGATCAGAAGATTTATTTGATTTTGTGATTTTATTTTTCGATGCTCTCTTGCTAAGGCCAATTAGCATCTTGAACAGTTTAAATACCAAACACATTCCAATCTAATCAGACAGAGATATACACTGAACTCTAAAATAACAAACACAAACTCAAGATGAATTGAGATGAATAAGCATAGAGCCACTTTGAAAAAGACCTTGCAGGATAATAACCTATTAAACCCCTGCTTACATTGCACAGAAGCAATTAATAAAGTCAACAGAAAATTGAAAGGGTTCCCTACAACACCAGAATATAAATCAAATATTGTAGTCATAAAACACTTGATAATACTCCCTTTTGTGGTTTGAGAGCATGTTTTTATATGGAGGCCAGGCAGACCTGCAACATGCTAAGCATCCTAAACTGGCCTCAACCTCATAATCCTCTTGCATCTCCCTGGAAAGTGCTGGTATTACAGGTGTACACAATCATATTCAAGTAGCTAATAGTCTTACGTAAGTTTTATTATTTAAACCGGAGTGAGGTAACTCAGATGCAGAGACACAAATGGTATGTATTAACTCTTAAGTGGATACTAAGTATAAACTATCGATAACCAGGCTACAGTCCAAAGAGGCTAGATAACAAGAAGGGCCCAAAGCGGAACCCAGGGACTTCTCTGGCAAGGGAAATAGAAGAAATGTCCTGTGTCAACTGTAGGTGGTGGTGTGGGATGCAGATGGAAACATGAGGGATCAGTTTGGACAGGTTGGGGGCCAGAATGAGGAGAGTAATGAAAGAGATACCTTGATTAGGTGGCAGCAAGGCATTTCGGGGTAAGGGAGAAGCCAGGTTCCAGGGAAACTCCCAGGAATCCACAATGACAACCCCAGTTACGACTCCTAACAATAGTGGAGAGGGTGCTTAAACTGACCATTTCCTATAATTAGAATACTTGGCTACCCTAATTTTCATTAGAAAGCCTTCATCCAGTAACTGATAGAATCAGATGCAGAGAGACACAGCAGAATAGTGGGGGTGGAAAGAGGGAGGAGGGATAGTATAGCCAAGGAGGTCAAGGTTATGAGTGGAGAACCCACAGAGGCACCTGACTCGAACTCATGAGAGCTAAGGAGCCTGCACGGGACAGACCTAGGCCCTCTGCATGTGTGTTATAGTTTTGTGTAGCTTGGTTTGTTTGTAGGAATCCTAGAAGTGGGATTTGGACCTGTTCCTAACACTTTAGCTGGTTTTGCAGAATTTATGCCTAGCCCAAACTTAATGTAGCGGGAGAAGTCTCTTGGTTCCTCCTCACGTTGGTGTGCCATGCTTTGTTGATGCCCATGGGAGGAGGCCCACGGTTTTCTGAATGGAGACCAAGGAGGAGTGGACTGGGAGTGGGTAGATGGGAGGTGGGGGAAGGGAACATGAGAAGAGGAGGGAAGCAAACCTTAGGTCAGTATGTAAAAATAAATGAAAACTTTAATTAAAAAATTAAATGTTAGTATTAAATGTTAGTTTTTTCTTTTAAAAATATTATAATTATTATTATATTATTTAACAGGGTTTTTTTTTGATTCTTTGGTAATTTTATAGCATACACCCTATTCCTGCTCAATTGTCAGTCCTTCTATATTGGCCCCACAACCCTGTAGCCTTCCTTCCCCCAAAATTTTAAAGCACCATTTATGAAAAACTAAGCAAAGAAAAAAAGAAAAAAAATACTTAACTTCTTCACCTTTCCCGCCTCTCCAACACCTCTTCATTCATCTTAGTGGCACTGGGGAACCATGTTCATATCCTAGGTCCATGTTGCTTCTTGAGTCATACTAATCTGGGTCGGCCTATGCTTCCATCAGGGCCATGGTGACCTCCAGGTCTGAATTGCTATTGCCAAGGGCTATATCTGAGTCCATGGTCGTACTGCAGCTGGGGTCTGTGTTGGTTTCTGAGGCCCATGTGAGGCCCATGTTACCAAAGGGGGGCATAGGAATGATAAATGTTGAAATCCTAAAGGCATGTTGTGAATATTATCATAAATAATTCTCTGTGAATAATTGTTGGTAACTGTAACTTTGCAATTTAATACTTCATATAAACATTTGAAGAAAGAACAATCATTAAAATTATGTTTGGGTTTTTAGTTGATCCTGTGTCACATTGTTTGAGGGATATCAATTATATATTGTATTTGTTTACAAGATTACATGACAAATTAAAGGCAGGATACAAAGACACAGGGCACATACATAGTAAATGCTAATTGAGAGAACACAGAAATGATGCTACAGCAGCTCTGTGAATTCAGAAAGGTTGTAGGGGTAAAAGGCAAAGTAAATCTTACAGTAGAATTTGTCCATATTTCAACTTCCAACAAAGAAACTGGATGGTTAATTGTTGAAAGTAGAGACATTCCAAATAGCAAAGAAAAGTGCAAACTCGGTTGTGGAATGAGATCTGATTTCTATACCGCGTCAGCAGAATTTTGAGAGCAATAAATCTCTCTTTCCTGACGTTTCAACCTTCCCCTCAATAAGAACACTCCATTCCTCTTATTACATTCACTCCCATTATGGACCCCCATTGCTGATAGTCTGCTTTTCTATGTATTCACAGGGATTTTGAATTTTGGATGCCAAAATTAAAGGAATATTTGGATACAAAAATAGAACCAAAGAAATAAAATCTATGATACAGTTACTCAATATATACTTTTATTGCTTCCTTATAACTTAAGCATATTTAATGTATAACAAACACAAATAGTACAGATAACACAAATTAAAATTATAAACAATAAAAATTAGTACATGCAGTTTACTATACCTATATTTTAGGAAACAACATAATTATAAATTATGTTCATTTATATAAGAAGTTAAAGTCTCAGAATATTAAAGGAAAGTTCAGAAACCTATTGGTCAAGGCATATATACTCTACCAATTGTGTCTCCATCCCATCTTCTTTCATGAATAAGTTATCCTAATTTCAAAATAAGCTATATGATTTTATTATTTGTAGGAGTTCAAGAGGGCATAGAACAATGTCCATCCACAATTTGCTTCACCAAGTGAAAATGCTTACCACTGGGCAAAACTGCCTTTTATCTCAATTGAAGATCTCCAGACGTGGACAGAATCACTAGAATTGACAGCCTAACTGTTCAGGTCAAGGTAGACTTGTCTTCCTACAGATTTCTTATCCCACAGAATCTTCTGAAGACTGATAAGCCCTGTGCTAAACAGCAAAAGACAAATATGACCATCAGCCACCTGAGGGGTGGCTTGAGGTAGCCAACCAAGTAAGTTCTCTGCCATTTTTTAATCAATAACTCAAGTAAAATTTTATCTTTCTCAAAGATCTCGGATGCAATTTGACATTTGAGAGGTTTTGTCAGTTTAAAAGGACATCACCAAACAAATTTCAGTACAACTTTTGAAGATGTTTTTAATAAAAAGGTGCTTTAACATATACAAATGCAAGTTATTAAAATGTATACAAGCAAGTTATAAAGGTATTAGGACAAATACAAGTCATCTAATTTCTCTCTCATGCTGCCTTTCATAATCTTAAAGATTTTTTTCATTGTGCAAAATCATCTGTCACAGTAATTATGACATAAATATGCTGCTCTTTATATAATGTATATGTTTAAAACTTAATGTTTTCACAAACTCAAGGAATTCTTGTGAGCTCCAGGGAGCCAAATTGAAGGATCCATATTAAACAGGTCAGATACACCTCTCTCAATTTTCTGGTCCTAAAATTTTTTTCTTCCTAAAGTTAAATTTGTTCTCTGTTCTGCCAACACCTTGCCAGGTTCAAGAGACACCAGAGAGTTCCATACCACAAACCCTGGACAGTAGTTAAGTGACGAACTACCCCAGGATGTGACCAGCACCCAGCTTTCACAGGCTGCCCCGAAGATGATGCCCACAAATAAGCAGGAAGAAGTCTGGAGAATCCTTTGTCCCAATTCCCTCAACCTGCTATGCTTAACTTTCAGCCTTTTTATTATAAGAAAAAGATAGGAGTGGTATAATCTGCTAGCCTGCTCTGTCACCTGGGTATCCTGTCCCTTTAAGAGAGAAGCCCCGCCCATTCCCAGTCCACCCTTCTGCCAAGGCAAGTGGATCTCCTTTATCTTCTCCATCATGCTCTCTCTTCCTGTCACTCTTCTGATGAGGTAACTACTTTCTCTCTCCCCTGGTCTGCCTCTCCCCTGGTCTCTCTCTCTCTCCCCTAGTCTCTCTCTCTCTCTCTCTCTCTCTCTCTCTCTCTCCTCTCTCTCTCTCTCTCTGCCCTCTCTCTCTTCCTGTCTCCTCTCTGGGGAGCCAGAAAAATCATCAGGGAGCATTTTACCCATTAAACCTGGGCCTTTTCTAATTCAGTTTGATTTTGTCTGATTTTGATTGCTACTTCTGTGGAGAGGCTTATCACAATGCAAACACATTTCAGACAGGACAAACAAGAATTTAGAGAGAAATGTAAGTCTGTAACTCCTTTTTCTTTTATAAAGAATGACTATAATTATCTCACTTATCTCACAATTTTGAATCTTGATTTCTAAATTAGTTCATATGTCCTGTGCTGTTATAAAATCTTTTCACTCCTTTAAACATCTATGCAAAGGAAGAGATGGACTTTCTGTTTTGTTTCTTCAACTCCAATGCTTCCATAGACTCTCTTGTGGTGGGTATTAAATTTTATACATAGAGTATGTCATTTTCTACATGTGGGATTTTTTTTTTTGTGAGACAAAATCTTCAGCTTTTACCAGGTTTGTTTCCATGGATACTGATGACTTAGATGAGTTGAGAATCGAGATCTTCATGAGGATTATTAATGACCGGATATGAGTTTTAAAAGTTTAATTTATTAAATCTAGGACAAATTTTTCTATATATTTAACACACTCCATATCTAGGTGTATTATAATGTAAAATGGGAATATCTTAAAAGAAAACAAAATAAATACATTTTTTTTGTCAAAACACTCTATCAAATGTCTTCATGTTAGGAGGGGTTAATACATCAAGATAATTAACCAGATAGACATGGGTGAAAATGTATGTTCTAAAATAATTCTGATTTACTTCTAACCTCTCCTAGAATACTGCAGAGAACTGAATAAGTATGAATTATATTTGTCATAGAAGCACTGGAAATGTTCAGTTTTGACTCCTAGGAAGTAAATTTAATTATTTTCATTAAATACATTTATATTAATTATTTGAGAATTTCATATTATTTTAATCATATTCACCCCTTTTGTTGCCCTCACTCCACCAAGCTACTAGGTTCTAATTTTTCCTCTCCTCCCAAGACATATTATGCCTTTTTCCATTTTATTAAAAATACTTTCTTTTATCACCTAATTGGTTACACTTTCTCCTCCCTCTATTCTTTCCAGTTCTTCTTCATATCCCCTCCCATCCAGATCCCTTTCTGTATTTTTTTTAGAAAAGAACACATTTCTAAGAGAAGACAATGAAGATTAACAAAATAAAATACAACATGAAAGTTGTACAAGGCAAACCAATAGAAGACTCACTCATTAACAAAATAAGGATTGCATAAAATTGCTAAACTAAAAGCTATGATATATGTGCAGAGAACTTAGTGCTGGCCTATGTTGACACTAACCTTGCTGTTTAAGTCACTGAGTTTGTTTCTGCTTTGCTCAGTTGATTTATAAGTCCTTGTTCTTCTTGTGTTCTCCAAACCCTTTGAAACTTTCATTCTTTGCTCCTTTTTGTCTGAGGGCAAGGATTTGGCAGAGATATCCCATTTAGTCCTGTGTATTCCAATGTTTCTCTGGGTAATATCTAGCTCTGTATCTCTGCATTTGTTCCTTTCTGCTGACAGAAGAAGCTTTTCTGATGAAGACTGGATATGACACTGATCTGTGAATATGGCATAATATCAATGGAGTCATTTTATTAATACTTGTTTTTTTTTCTTCCACAAATAGTATTTCATTATACCCTAGGTCTCTGGACAGTCTCGACTATAGTTTTTAGTCACCAAAGTAGTATTAAGTATGGGTTCCATCTTATGGAGAAGATTTAAGTCAAATCAGATACTGGTTGATTACTCCCACAAGCTTTGCACCACAGCTGTCCTAACATGTAGTACGGAGCGGCCGGGCACCGTTCCCAGCACCCAGCCACCCGCGTGGCTAGCTTTACCCGAAATAATTACACGGAAACTGTATTCTTTTAAACACTGCTTGGCCCATTATCTGTAGCCTCTTATTGGCTAACTCTCACACCTGGACTAGCCCATTTCTTATAAGGTGTGTAGCACCCTAAGGCGTGCTTACCGGGGAGATTCGAGCCTGCATCTGTCTGGCATGGGAACATCATGGCGACTCCTCGACTCAGCCTCTCTCTCCCAGAATCCTATTCTGTCTTCTCCGCCCACCTAACTTTCTGTCCTATGAGAGCCTAGGCAGTTTCTTTATTAGTTAACCAATGAAAGCAACAGATAAGATACAAGACCCACCTCCATCGTTTCCCCTTTTTCTGTTTAAACAAAAAAAACGGCTAAACTTTAACATAGTAAAATTACATATAACAAAACAGTTATCAAGTAAAATTACAGTTATAATATCTACTTTATCTTTTATCATAACTAAGGAAAACTATAACTATCCATTCTTCAACTCCATCAAAGACTCCAGAAGGATATAAAACTACCTAAGTAAACAAGAAATCAAATGCTCTAGAAATGACAGAGACATCTCACTGCCTGGACAGTCACCCAAAGTTCTTTTGTACCGTTGGAGCATCTATCTTCGGCCTTCAGGCCCACAGTATCCAGCAGACATTTCCATGAAGCAGGAAATTTCAAAGACAGTTCAGTCACTTTCTGCTGTGTCCTGCAGAATGTCTCGTAGACTTTTCATGAATCAGGAACCCTGAAAGACCATCTCACCTTTAGGCAAGTTCAGCAGTCCTCTCTCTGCAGGTTCTTTGTGTCCAGTTTATGCATCAGTCCAAGCAAGAGCAGTTTCTTGCACAAATGGCTATCAAACTCCATAAGGATCCTCTTTGATGCCCATCTTCCTCTCGAAGTAGATTGGTGCTGCCAGGAGCAGACGTGTCTCATTGTCATGAAAAACCCTAAGTTATTAAAACATTTTAAATGCCATATTCTGCAGTCTTTGAAAGATATGAAGAATGCCTATCTGAAATATATCTCTATATATCTAAAAAATCTAACCAACATGACTATAAGCTTGACCATTACTGATGATTATCCATTAACAACCTATGTATGTTACATTCTTAAATGAACTGCACAATCACAATACTTAATCAAGATCAGAAATACATATACATGTAACAAAATTGACCTTAAAATCCATACCAATGCAAATTATTCATATCTATATCATATCCCCCTTTAAATGTAAAAGAACATTTATAAACAATGTTTTGGGAACATGGGCACAGTTTTTTCTCTCTAAACTGCTTCCTGCTGAATGGGGGCATCATTAATTAGATCTTTCGTGGTGTAACCTGTATGCCAGGGTCATCTCAGTTGGCAGTTGAGTGAAGTCATTTTTGGAGGGTGTTCACAGCAACCTTTCAGGAAGACGTGGTCTATCATACCAAATTTGAATAGAAGAAATCCACAGGGTCTCATCCTCTGTGAAAACAAAAGAAGACCCTTTCCGAAGCATCATATCCTTAGACCCAAATTTTGAAGTCATACCCTCATGATATCCATTCTGGTTCCATTTGGCAGCCCATATAATGAAATCATTGTCTGTATTTAGCTCCTTTACAGTCAAAAATTTTAAAGAAAACACAATGTACATAATCCAGACTCTCTGTGAATTTTCCATTTTTACGTGGCTTATTTTTCTTAATCTATAACTATCTGTACTCTGTCTCTTTAAAGACTTTACCTTTTTATTTTTAAAGGCATTAACTTTATTTTCTCTCTATATATATTTTTTCTCTCTCAAGCCTACATACATTCATCCAACACTGTGATCCATTTAGTGGTCTGTCTGAATCTGTTTTATTCTGAATCTGTAATTTTTTTACTATCCAGGAGCATTTTTTAAAATGTTAAGCACTTCTTAAAAACCTAAGTTGCATCATGTAGGGGTAATACGGTACCACCTGTGTTCTGCCCAGTCGAAACCTTAAGTGCGCTGTTATCATAGTTATTACGGTAGTTAATGGCGGCCAGCAGAGTTCAGCATAGCAGAGCTAAGCCAAGCCGTTTCTGCCTCAGAGCCCTTTGGTGCACCTGAGCTGCGCACAGTTCCAGGCACATAGCAAGTCCACATTGGAGCCGCACTCAGCAGTTTAATTCTGAGATTGAGCGTGCAGCACAGAAACTCTTTTTATCCAAGTTACAACCAAATCTGAAACGCAGAGCACTGCGCAATCTCTGTATGGTGGCAGGAATCTGCCATACTCTTCCGCCTGCTCAAGCCCGATTTCTCAGTCTGCCCAGGTGCTGGCAGGGAGCGCGCTTTAAAATGACACAGCGTTTAAGTCTCTCTACAGCACGCCACCAACAAACAACAAAAATCTGCGTTAAACTCTGTTTTTTCTCTGTTTAAAATTAAGCTCTCTCAAGTTTTAAGTGGATTTAGCCCATCACGTCGGGCGCCATCTGTAGTACAAGACCCACCTCCATCACTAACATATTTTGTAGGCAGAACAGATTTATAGATAAAAGGTTTTGTGGCTGGGGAGGTGTTTATGTTTTTCTTTTGGTAGGCCACAAAGTACCTTTCTGTATAAAAGAAAACAGAACACAGGGGGTGAAGGTTCTTTGTAGGCACCAGTACAAGTTTCCATGTTCAATGAGTTGTGTGGGTGTAGCCCTCAGCAATTGAGACATTGCTGTAAGTTTTGGAGAACAACATTTTGTCTTAGAAACAGTCTGTGTTGTTTAGGGATTTCTATGACACTCCTTTCGCCAACAAATCAATTGGATATACCAAGGTCCCAGTAATAGAAGCTGCATTTGGTGAGAAGTGATGGCCAGTTGGGACTCAGTCTCCCTCAATGCTTGGAGAATTCATGAGGATCACCTTTATGTATATTAAGAAGTTTCCACAGCACTAGGTGTCTATTCCACCCCTCTTATGTCCCTAAATTTTAGCCATCCCCACATTTTATCCCTCAACACAATTTCTTCTTCCTCCTATCCCCTCCTGTATCCTTTGCCCCAATAAACGCAAACAATGTATTCCATTTTCCCCCCTCATGGCAATCTATTTGCTCCACATAATCACTTTCTCTATACCTAACCACTATGGATCTATGGACTGTAGCCTAGTTATCATTTATTTACTGGCTAATATAAACATATAAGCAAACACATGTCATATTTATATTTCTGGGTCTGGGATACTTCATTCAAAGATTTTTTTTTCCAGTTTCTCCTCCATTTGCCAACAAATTCATGATGTTATTTTTGATTCCTAAGTAATATTCCACTGAATAAAAATACCACAATGTATAAACCTATTCTTCTGCTGAGTAACATTTAGATTGTTTTCAATTTCTGGCTATTATTAATAAATTTGCTATGAGCTTGACTGAGACAGAGTTTCTGCAGTAGGATGAAGCATCCTTTGGGTATATTCTTAAGAGTAGTATGGTTCGATATTGAGGTATATTGATTCCTATCATTCTGAGGTATGACATATTGATTTCTAAAGCTGCTGTACAAGATTGCACCCTACCAACAATGGGAGAGTGTTCTTCTTATCCCACTTCCTTGCCAGTGTGAATCGTAATTTGTGTTTTTGATTGTAGCCAGTCTGACAGGAGTAAGATGGAATCTCAAAGTAGTTTTGATTTTCATTTTCATGTTGGCTAAGGATGTTGATCATTTCCTTAAGTGTTTCTTAGTCATTAGATATTTCTCTACTAAAAGTTTTTTGTTTAGGTTCATATTCCATCTTAAAGTTGGATTATTTGGGTTTTTCATATCTAGTACCTTGAGTTCTTTGCATAAATTAAAAACAAAATCTGAAAATGTCTTCTCATAATCAGTAAAGTACTTCACTTCACATCAAAATTAACAATAATGCTATGGGCTATTCTTTTTTTTATATGTGTATGAGTGTTTTACATGCAAGCGTGTATGTACAATATATGTGTACAGCTTCTATGGAGGTCAGGAGAGGGCAGACAATCCTCTGGAGTGATGGACGGTTGTGAGCCACCATTGGTATCTTGGGAGCTGACCACATTCCTCTGAAAGAGAATCAAGTGCTTTTAACCTCAGGTTCATCTCTCCATCACCCACTTTAATACCGATGAGATATTTATGCAAATTCTCAGGAATTCAATTAACCATTTCATTTTCTGTATTCATATCTATTTATTTAACTGAGTTCTGAAGCACAGACTAAGATTTGAAGTTATGTATCAATTGTTAAAATGTATATATTTAATAATCATACATACTTACAAATTTATTTTAGAAAATACTTTTGAAAGAGTAAAAGAAAGGACAAACAGTCCTAATTAAAGAGTTCCTGAAGAACCAAGTGTATAAAAAGCAACTCTTAATCTACAAAGCTAGATTTCACTTTAACTCCTGTGATCTAAGAGAAAAAATATATTCCATTTGTATGAGGGCTTAAAATGAATATGCTTTGCTGAAAATAGATGTCTTTTTAAATAATACAAAAATAAACATAAAAATATCATTGTTTTAAACCTAATTTTGAAGTCATTACTGTTATTAGAGATAAGAAAAATGCCAGAAATATCTATTTAATATCCCATTATGGCAGAATAAACTATGAATTGCCTTATTAGAAATAATCTAATCTTTATTCTTTAAAGGTTTATGTGCATCATTCAAATATACAATGTTTTTAATAATCTTGAGCAAAATTAAGACAAAATAAGAAAGTGGAAAATAAAATGAAAAGTGAAAAGAACATTTTGTTTTTGAAAATGTAAGTGGTAACTGGATTCCATTCATGGTATGTATGAAAGTTGTTTTGAAAGTGTGATAATAATTTGCATATTGATATTGAGATAGAATGAACTGATAAAAATATATGTGTAAAATAAGAAGCAAATTTAGAATTTCAGTGGAAATTACTATTATGGGGGTCAATATCTGTCACCAATAGTACTTTCTTATGTCTGAAGAAATAAAGGTAAGCTTTGATTCTGAAAAGAAATCAATACTCTGAAACAAAATTGCATGTTAACTAAACAGAAAATAATTACCTACAATTAAATTTTAATACCAAGTTTTTAAGTGGGAAAGAAGAAATAAGCATCTTCTTTGATAGAATATATGCTAGATGTTAATGAGAGCTGTTTCTTATGATTGTTTTCTTCTATGAAAAAAATTTTCTTAGTGATTACAGTCTGAAAAACTCTTATACATTTCTATTATTGAAAAACAGTTCATATTTAACTAATAAAATCTGCATATTTTTATCATGTGTCCCAGAAATTCCATCCTTACAGGAAAAACTGTTGGCTGCATTTGTCATTATTCATGATTTGGAGTATTTACAGTAATTTGTTTACTCTGACTCAAATAGAGGACTTTAGCTATTTCTAAAATAAACCAGATAGTCCAGTGTGCTGCCCCGTATACCTTATTCTAACACCTGAAAGGCAGAATGAGAAGATGCTATGAGTTAGACAGCAGCTTGGTCTTCAGTGGGAGATTCTGTCTTAAACACAAATAAAAAATATTGACAAATAAAACTTTGGTAGATACAAATTAATATCGTATAATAACAAAAATGAATAAATTAAAAACTTATCAGGATGGATCCATTTGGTGGATAATGCAAGGCACATAGTATGTACATTGTATTCCTATTATTATATAATTACAAAAGTTCCAAAATTAAAATACAGTGGTTAGTGGTGCAGTTATAGGGAGTATGGCTACACTCAGATGCTTTCAGTTGAAGTTCACAAAATGGGGAGAGCAGGAGGAACTACAGGAAGGATGGATCTGGAGATGAGAAAATGATTTGGGTCTGAGCAACAGTGTGCCCTTCATGACCTGTATCCTAAGCATTTAGTTCATAATCACAGCTGTCTCCAGGGCACATTAACACATATGAACACACTTTCTTTGAGTCATGATACATCTCATGACTTTAAAATGTATTAAAAATATAGTTCCCAATTTATGAACTCATTCAACTGAATATTTCAGGACATAGAGACTAGTTTTTGGCAAAATTTCCTTTCCATATTAGGAAATATTAATCATCTTTGACAAGTTCCATTAAAATTATTGTTTTCATGAATAGTAATAAAATTGGTGAATGACAGTTTTCATTGTCAGAATCAAATGTGAAGGATCGTATGGAATTAAGTACTTCCTACATTAATTCAAACTCTTAACCTCGTCGTTTGCCTAGGTGTAAGCTCAGGAAGATTGCTGCTCAAGTTCTTTGTGTAGCTCCTTTCCCACAGCATTTGTTATTCTCCTTCTTGTCTTACTTACAAGATGCTCATGTCCTCTGCTTTGGACTGTCAGTTTTGCTAGGGAGCTTTTGCTTATATAGTCGCATCATTAAATTTCTTTAGTAGTTCCTGTTCAGAAGCCTCTAGGTTCTGTGATTGATTGAAGTGCATGCTGTCTTTGGCAACAGCAACTGCTATATCTGGGGAGCAACCAAAGGTACCAGGAATAGCTTGCAATATTTCAGAGTGCTTTGGACAACCCCATCAAACTCAACAAGCTGCTTCTTATGATTGAAGGTAGGGTTTTTGTTAGATGGCTGATAGATCATGGAAAGACTGTTTGCAGTCCAGATGGAAAATTTTCAATTGAGCTATATATTAGTATTTACACTTACTTAGATGTATTACATGTGTTTTTAGGTAGCTAATGGCATGATTCATTTTGATTTTTTGATATATCCTAAATTATTTTACCATCCATGGTTTCCAAATGAGAAAAAAACTAATAGATTGTCCCAGGTATGACACAGTAGTACAGTATAGTAGTGGCACACATAACTTGAAGTTAATCAACAAGGGATACCAGGGAAAAAATTGATAGTACATGGCCTGCTTCCCAGGACTGGTGAAGTCTTGGATCTTTGAGGACAATATACAATTACTACTTTATTAAGTTAGCATAATCCCTAATATTTAAATATGTGTCCTTATACCGACACTAAAGAGTAGTCCTTATCCTTCATCACAGCAACTTCTCTTACAAACAGATGGAGATCATTACAGTAAAGTAGAACCATTAAAAGCTAAACCCATAGCTACACATTAGTGAAACATGCCTTTAATCCCAACACTCAGGAGGCAGATGCAGGCAGATCTCTGTGAGTTTGAGGTCAGTCTGGTCTATAAGAGCTAGCTGCACGACAGGCAGGGCTTACACAGAAAAAGCCTTTCAGGGAAAACAAAAAAAAAAAGGAGAAAGAGAAAGAGGAGGATGAGAAGGAGGAGGAGAAAAGGAGGAGGAGGAGGAGGAGGAGGAGGAAGAAGAAGAAGAAGAAGAAGAAGAAGAAGAAGAAGAAGAAGAAGAAGAAGAAGAAGAAGAAGAAGAAGAAGAAGAAGAAGAAGAAGAAGAAGAAGAAGAAGAAGAAGAAGAAGAAGAAGAAGAGTCAATCCCAACTGATAACCTGCAACTAATACACATGCAATGCAACTCCTACAACCTGAGGCTCAGGAAGCATTGTAGAAAAGAAACTAGAAAATCTTTAAGAACCAAAGGAACAGAGGAACAGGAAGTTTCCTGAGAAACTGTGGTAAGTCTCCCAACATGACTACCTAAATACGAGTTAAAAAAGATTAACAACAAAATTACAGGAGGAAGAGTTCGTTAGGCCTCAATACTACACAAAGAACTATAAGTAACTAAGAAATAATGAAAAAGAAAGAGGATATCATTGGTTATCAAGTGTCAAATGGCCAGCCCTGGAAACAAAATTGTCAGTCCTGAAAACATGCATATAAAAGTATCATTACACTGTTCTTACAGGTTTTGTGTGTGTGTGTGTATGCATATACATATATGTATGCAGCAAGAATTAATGGACAGAGAACAAAGAGATCATAAATTCAAAAGAGAAAAAAGGAGGGGTATATGACAGTGGATAGAGGAAGGAAAGGAAGTGGAAATGTTGCAATTATTATCATGTATAACAAATAATTTTTGAAATACAAATTTACTTTAAATGTCGTTCTTTTCCAATTGAGTATATGATACTATGGGCATCACTCTGAACACAAATTTGAGAAGGAAATGACTTGTTTAGATGATTGGTTGTAGTTCACCATTAAAAGAGGAAAGGATAGGAATTTAAGGCTAGGTCCTGGAAGAAATACAATTATATGGTCATTCCAAGGTGATACCCAAAATTGATGTATTTAGTTTGAATGTCTATTTTCTTTTTTATTATAGTGTTCGAATGCATGATATGCCTCTGAGTCTTTTGCTCAAGTTGCTACCCTGACCAGAATAATTAAATTTCTAATGGATTTTCACTTGTGTGTATAAGCATTACAAAGCATTGTGTATGAAGAGTTAAATAGATCAAATTTTTCAATATAAAATCTGAGAGCAGTAGAAATAGTCTTCTTTAGAAAAATGCACACTCAAGGTTATCAAATCAGCTTTGAAAACATATATGCTCAAGTTAAATTATACTCACAAGCTTGAATTTATGAAATTCTGGTATAGGCGTGTGTAATTGTGTGTGAGTGTGTGTGTTAAACAACAAATAAGAAAAAAAAAGCCATGAAGGAGCAAGAATGGGATACATGGGAAATACGTATTGGAGAGAGGAAATTGATATGGGAAAAAAAATCTTAATCTCAAAAATGATAAGAAAATACAAAAGATGATTTTTTTTCTATTTGAACACAGTGCTACAGTTTAATGTTACTACTCAGAATACTGGAAGGCTAAACTTTAAACAGTCATGTTATTGCAGTATTTTCACAAAAAATTCTACTGCATTCTTCAAATAATGTTATAAATATGACAAATATATTTTTATTTTTATAATGTTTATATTTTATTTGTATAATGAACACATTATATATATTTTTAAAATTTTCTCTTTGAAAATTTTATGACAAATAATTGCTTTAATTCTACCTTGAATAAATGCACATTTTTTTTTAAAATTTACTATAAGCCGTGAATATGACTCACAAACCATGACCCTTTCTGAATCTTATTGTGGGGTTTTCTTTTCAGAATTTCAAAACAAAGAACAGCTAAGTAGATAATCAAATCTCAATATAAAATGTAGGTTATATATATATATATATATATATATATATATATATATAAAATAACGAACACCTTTTGAGTATTTTTGCATATAATATGTATATACACATATGGGATATACATATGTACTGTGTACACTATTTTATTTTTAATATGTATTACACAAAAATTTTTGAGTACTTGCAAACATAGAAAATTTCACCTAAAAAGTGCTTATTTAATCATAAATAAGATTAAAAAAACTTCAAAGCAGTAGGCTGTCCTTACCTATGTCAGAAGCAGGTTTTAAAGAAATGTGGCACAGGTGATGCTGAGTAGCCCTCTAGATGACAGTATGTAATTAGAAGAAGGATTTGTTTTTGAATCATTTTTAAATGGAAGAGTAGCTGTATTAAAAATTGTACATAGTCAATATGGATGAAATTATCAATAGTCCAGTTGGCATACAATAAAATTTCCTTGTCTAGTAATCTTATTTTGAGGAAATCATCTTGACACACAACTTGTCTTCTGCAGTGCAGTATACTCTGTAATGAGATCATTGCATTTCAGTGAGATAAGAATATGTCTATCCTCCCTAAATTAAATCAGTTTTTGTCATCTGATATCCACAGAGTTTCTGGTGCGTATAAAATTTAGAATGCTGTAATTGATTTTTAAAATTCCAACACATCTTATCACAGTTGAATTATTTTTTCTAACTGTTTTTGGTCCATATAATCTAATGTTCTGTACTTCTCAAGTACAGCAAAGATAGCATCTGATGAGAAAAGGCACTTTTGTGATCATGAAGACAAGCACAGTGACGTTTGTATCTATAGCTCCTCCAAACACTAGTATAAGTTCTTTTGGCAAACTACTGATATTTGCCATATCATAAATAAATTAGATTTTCTAGTCACAACATATTTTATTATACATTGTTTTGGTATAAACTTGTCTTTTAACACTTCTTCACTGTATCTTAGTATTTTGAGTAATTAATAAAGCCTGTTTTTTCTGCATATGGACATTATCTCCCTGTAATTAATCATTACACCAAAACAAAATCGGTTTTCTAGTTTCTTAGCACAAAATTATTTGGGTATAAATAGCTTGGCTTTTTGCTGATAAATTTCTGAATTTTTTTTTATCACCGGATTGTTGATACTGTTCAGTCCCATACTAAAAAGTCTATCACTATCCTTTAAATTGGCTTTGTATAAAAAGTGATTCCATGCCTCACTTTATGACTACCACTTATATTATATAATTAATATTCTTATTGTTTAAGATAGATCCAATATCAACTATTTATTAACCCAATGTTAGTAAATTATCTTTTTGTTTATTTAAAATTAACAACCAAAACAGTGGACTGGGGATATGGCTTGGTATGTAAATGTGCCTAACATTTGGGAAAAAAATCATGTCAAGCGAGGCTCTAACAGCACTGTGATACATTTCAAGAAAAAAATTATTGTGGATCACTGGCCACCAGATCAGTCCAAATGGGAAGACCAGTTGAATCAGAATGTCAGTTTAAAGGGAATACAAGAAAGATTGTTAGAACAAGACATTCAACACCCTCCTCTAGCCTCTGCATGTGTTTGTTTACTTTGGTACGTATGTATATATGTGTTTATATATAACAAGCAAAACTGTGTGTGTGTGTGTGTGTGTGTGTGTGTGTGTGTGTGAGAGAGAGAGAGAGAGAGAGAGAGAGAGAGAGAGAGAGAGAGAGAGAGAGAGGTGGGCTGGCAGACAGACATAAAGGCAGGTAGGCAGAAAGGCACACAAACAGATCTAGTGATAGATACATAGAGCAATGTATAGTCTGTGAGCATTTACAATCTAGGAGAAGATTCAAAACAAAATGCTGCTAAATATTTTCCATTTTCTAGTCATTTACATATGTTTCTTTTGTAACCACAGTTTTCAATTTCTACTTTAACTTCTTCCTTAAAGACAAAGAACTTATCACATATTCCAGGTAGCATGAAATAAATACACCTATTACATGCTTCTTTCATTTTTAAGGAGATATTTTTTCTTCTGTAACTTTGAAGCCTGTTCTAGAACTAGTTCTTGTAGACCATACTGGCCTCAAACTCACAGAGATGCACCTGCCTCACCTCCTGAGTGCTGGGACTAAAGGTTATTTCCACTACCACATGGCAAATGAGACATTTTTGTGTTATTTTTTAAATGCAGTGGTGACTGTGTTTTAACCATACAGTCTTCTGAAAGTGAATCAGATGAAGTATAAAGATCTACTCCCTGGAAATTCTGGCAGACTTTCTATTGATACCCTCTACCTCTTACATAAAGTACATAAAATATTTTTAGAAAATGTTTGTTAAAAGATGTAAAACGATAGTTACTTTAAATGAAAAAAACTAAGAAAACAGAGATGTTAACTGGAGAAGGTGAGGGAGATAGAGAGAGGAAGGAGAAATAGAAGCATAAACAATCTATAGGGAAGTATTTTGTTTTATTCTTCTTCAAATGTGTATTTTAGAGATAACTGTAAACATGTACAAATACAACTCAAGTGAAATCATGCTACTTGTGGTGACAATGCTCCCCTATTGACAAACCATGGACTATGTATGTTCAAAAACCTGAGTATCAGGGATAGAAACCTTTTGAATTGGTGGTCAACAAAATTCCAGAAACTCCAAATACAAAATAGGCTATTCTGTCACCCATGGTTGCCTCACATAACTAAAATTTAAGAATACATCAGTTATGACACCACACACTTCAGATAGGACTTAAAATGGGAACTTATAATATATTAGGTTGCTATACCAGCTACTGAAAGAGAAAAGCCAAATAATTGTCCTATGTATCTTGAAGGCTTATGAAGACAACAATAACAAGTCTGGCAAAATACCCACAATGATGCATTGATGTCATTCACATCTTTTTGGTAAGAAAGGGTTCTCATTGTTCTTAAGGCCTACTCAGCATTATGAAATTCTTATGTTTCTGTAAACCATGGACTATAAGAAGTAGCTGTCTATTTGTTTCCCAGCATCCCTGACCTGAACTAAACACACAGAGACTATATTAATTGCAATAATGCTTGGTCTATTAGCTTAGGCCTATTATTAACTAACCCTTACATTTTAAGTTTCTATTTCTATTATTTTATATTTTACCAAAAGGCTTGTGGTTTACCGCTAAAGTTCCCAGGAGTCTGTCTCCTTCGGCAGCTACATGGCGTCTTCCTGACTCGGGCCTTCTTTCCTCCTCTATCTGCTTGGATTTCCTGCCTTACTCTGTTCTGTGCTGTATGTTTAGTTCTCATCGTTCAGCCAAGAATCTTCCTTTGTAATAGATAAAGATGATTATATAGAAATTTATAACTGGTTGGAATGCAGAGATAATGAGCATGTGGGAAGCCTGAAACCATTTGGAATACTTACAGTACAACTCACACCAAAAAACATTGGGCTATAGGGAGTAGACACATTTTGGGAGCAGAAGACAACAATTCTTATGGGCTTTGAGATTGTGTCCTCTGTATATTACAAAGATGCTGTTCCCATGAATCTCAACAGTATGGTTTGCTAAACAAAGTCGGCATTATCAGGTTACCAGATGAGAAGTCAATATAGATGAGGGAAATCTCAGAAGGTTCCAACCTACAGAAAAAACTATAGGCAATCAATGAATTCTGAAAGAGGGGAATCAGTTTTCTCCGACTATGAAACATTTCAAGGGATTATTCCCAAACACACATGTACAGCACTTAATGAAAAAAGCAAATGGCACATTTATATAATTGTATGCATGTATATGTACATGTGACAAGGATAATTAAAGGTGAGTTCTTGGTCATGAATTTGAGAGTGGGTGGATTGCAGACAGGACACAGGAAGAGTTTGATGAAGGAGTGGAATAAAGAGGAAAAACATTATGTATATAATACTCATTCATGAAAATCTCAAAATAAATTTTAAAATAATACCAAAAAGTGGTCCTGAATAAAACTACCCAATACTGATATTCTCTTTAGTAATTAACCCCTTGGCAGCACTCAAATTAAACTTCCTTTTGAATATCAATATGCTCATTTTTTAATTTTTTCTTTTATCACCCAGTAATATAAACTAAAGAACAAAACAAGCAATAAAATGGGTAGGTTATACAAATATTAAACCATAACTTTCCCTTCTATTGTAGTCTGTGTCAATATGGAGATACACTCATTTGCAGATTGTGTGTGTGTGTATACACACACATACACGCACATACACAGACACACACACACACACACACACACACATATAAATATATATATATATGGAAGGGATTTAAGGCAGGTTTCTTCTAAGTAATAGTTATTAATAATAGTTATTACATTCATAACCAATGTAAAACACTAAAATACACGATTTAAGATGATATTCATATTAATGTAATATGCCTAGACATTATAATGTACAAACATTAAATGTGAAAAAAAATATAAAATAAATTAAAAATAAATGAACAAACAAAAACTCTTGTGCTTGTCCCATGTCTATGCTTTCTCCACTCACAATAAGTTAGAATGAGTTTTGGCTACTTTAGGTGAGTGTTGGCAGGTGAGTCATCTGTATAGTCCTGACTATAACTGATGTATTTGCAATGTCCATGCATCAGAGATAATGTCTTTAAGTGCACCCTCCAGTGCACACAAAAATCACCTCTCAATAATACCTGAACAAACCTGTGATCAGCATAATTTTAGTATATACAGGTTGTTTATGGCCCCTAAAATCAATTTTAATGTGATTTAATAAGCTTTAATATCTGAAATGTAGTTCAGGGAAATTCCTTCTCCCTCACTTCATAAATACTGTATGGTAAAGGGGCTTATGTCCTAGGCTGACATTGACTTTGAAAACATTAAAACTCGAAAGTCAACAACTCAAACTTCTGTTTTCAACTGCTATTTAGAAGCTAAATTAGACAAGATCTTGATCAAGGACCAGTCAAGCAGTATATCTTTAACCCCAAGAATCCCATAGAGACTCATGAACGATTCAGGTGGTAGTCAGAAACCCAGTTTTGGGGGCAGTATGTTTGCAAATTTTTCTTCAAGATTCAACTTCATTTTCTGAATTGGAGATTCACCTGAAAAAAGATGCTCATTGTTATGTTGATTGATTTTAGAAAGGGAGAAAAAGCCATGGCACTGAGTAGTTATGGGGAAACAAAGGACCTGGGATGAGTTTGGGGTGTGAATATATTATCATAAAAATAAAAAATATTGTTTTAACACATATATGTTTATATACATTATATATACTTATATTTATATTTATATATTTAAGTATCCAGATTGTGTTGGCCATGTATTCCTATGCATAGGACCTATCCTGGAGTGTGGTTTTAAATCCAGTTTCATTTCATTAAAATGCGTTTATCTTGTCTCTCCTTGGAGCTATCAGCTATGAATAACTTCACGATTAGGGATGGGACTTTGGGTCCACTTTTCCTCCTCAATTCTATGTTTCATCTTGTGTGAGCTTGAGAAGGTATTGTCCATGTTATCAGTCACAGAGTTCACATGTGCAACTTTCCTGTTATATTTTGGGTATACCAAAGAAACTTGTTTCCTTGAAGTAATTCCCCTTTCTGGGTCTTTTGTCCTTTCTGTGTCTTCTTCCATTATACAATCTCTTATATGCAAGGTCTGTGATATGTGCATTCAATTTAGGCCTGAGTATTCTAAAAGCTTTCATTCTCTGTACATTTTCTTATGGTGGATCTCTGTTATTTTGTGGTTGCTTATTGATATTACTGTTGTTGCTGTTGTTATTTTGGTTTGGTTTATCTTAAAAAGTATATTTATTTTTAATTAGTTTTTAAGAATAGATTCTTTTCCCATACAATATATTCTTATTACTGTTTTCCTCCTACTAATTCCCCCAGTTCTTCTCTGCCTTCATTGCTTTCTGGATCCAATTCTGTCTCTCAGTTGAAAAGAATGGGCTACAAAAAGATAACAAATCATAATAAAATAATGTATAATAACATATAGGAAAATTCTCACATCACAGTTGGACAAAGTAAACCAGAAGAAAGAAAAGAACCTAAGATAAGACATAATATTCCTAGAGCCACTTGTTCACACACTCAGAAGTCCCATAGAAACACTAAACTAAAAGACATAATATGTTTGTAGAGGACCTGTTGCAGATCTATGTAGGCATTGTGCATACTGCTTCTATCTCTGTGAGTTCATATGACCTTTGTCTATAATAATTTAAAGAGCATGTTCTAGTTTCCTCCATCCCTTCTGGCTCTGGCACTCTTTCTGTCTCCTCTTCTGCTGGGTTCCCTGACCACTGACAGGAAGAATTTGATGGAGACATCTGTTTAAATTACCATCTTATTCTTTGATTGTATACCATTATGACTTGTAAAGTACCATTTGAAAATTAATTTTAGATGGTTCTTGGTATTGTCATTTAGTGGATAATAGCCCCCCTCTCCAGAGCTTGGAACAGACTCACGGCCAGCAGCGTGAGTTCAAAGGCTGAATTGTATGGATAATGGAACATACAACTATCCAAAAGTTTTACTTCATGGCTAATATTTTTTAGAAATAATACAAATTGACTAAACTTCAGGTTTATATTACATTTTGTTCATTATGCTTTTCTTCTGTAATCAATTGTTTTATAAGTTATTGGATATCGATCAAAGATGCTGCACATATAGGTTAAATTAGATAGGTACTGCTAATAATATAGATTTTGATTTTGTGTTGTTATCCCCATATTTTTGTCAGCCATGGAACAAAGAAGTGGGAACAATTCTCAGTCAGTATTTTCAGTGACATCTCTGGTGACACCCTCTTAACATTATTACTTTGAGTCCTTTATTGTTAGGTGGTAAGTTCGTATTAACCTTTTATACAAGGTCTCCGTGGGTGCAATTATTCAAATTGGTGAAAATGTAACTGTCATTATAGACAGACAGTACTGAAGGAAATTAAAGGTGGATAGCTGTACTAACACCATATGTTAGACACTATAAAGAAATCTGTCTTAAACATAATACTGTGACCAACTATACCATCCAGCTTCAAAACATCAGTTTTTGACATTTTTATGTAGACATGGCAAATGTGTTCATGTTTTGAAGTAGTTATTAATGGTTCATGTATTTGGCTTAAGCATCAGAACCTCTAGGAAACTGACACATTGAAGAGCTTTAAATTGTTCCAACTCTCAGAAGATTGACAGAACTAGCATTTCTGTTCATAGGGTACAATTCTAAAGCTTACGTACATTAAGCTGCAGCTTGATGACTTGTTAATAACACTACCCTGTAGACTGGAGGTTTGTCAAAATAGATTTGAATTGCTCTTGTCACACCCATAAAAGTAATTGTATGAGGAACATTGCTGAGCATGCTTCACTGAAGTTGTCAGTATACTTGTATGTGTAAGTCAACGCATAACAATTAAATGTATATAACATAGCCTCCACTGTCTGTATGTTATCTTTTGTGAACTAAAAGAGACTCAGTGGGGTGGTTTAAAGCTCTTTGTTATTTAGCTCATGACCAAAAGTAGAAAGTATTATGTGATTTATCAGGATAGAGATATGAATGAAATCGGTGACATACCCCTCTCCAGATGATCTCCTCCAGACTTGGACAATAGGGAACTCACATTCTCCCTTGGTGATAAATGTAAGAGAGATATAGGGAAATAAAAAAGGAGAGATGAATAATATTCTATTGATATCAAACAATACAGCAGTGGAGAAAGAGACTAGATAAAGGCATGAACAGCAGAAGACAGAGGTTAGTGGTGAATGTTTTAGTATAAATTCTGTTGTTCCTATATGTATCTTATTAAATGATGCATCAAATATTTATATTTAGATAAACATTTAAGTCAACCATATGAAATGAAAATATAAAACGTAAATTAATACGAGAACTTACAAATCTTAGGGTAGGAAATAGAATTTTATATTTAATTGCTATATTACCCTTGAACCAACGAATTTTTAGTCATTGGAAAGCATGTATATGCGACAATTAATTATTGATTGATAAGAAGAAGTTTGGACAATATTGGGTCAATTATTTATTGTTTATAACTTATGATAAATTCAGATGATTCCTTTAAATTTGTTTCAAATCCATAATTTTAAATGCTGTAACAGTTTTGCCTTGTTACACACATCCATAGAAAACATTATACATGATGAAAACATATATCTTTTAGAGAATAATTTATTACCATCTGTCCTTCATTGTTACCTGGTTTTTGATGTTTTAATAATATTTGTAAGCATTTTTTCAAATTTTCTACCTGAAGTCTAGGTATTTCTCGTTTATCTTTATATAATACATTAGGCTGTAGTAAATGAAGTTAGGAAATATTTCTTTCTAGTCCTGCACTGCTGCCTGCAGGGACCAGAAAAGATCATCAGATCAGATCACCTAAGCGTGTAGCTCAAGATTGTTATGACTCACCTGATATGGGTGCTAGTAGATGACTTGAAACCACAGAGTCATCTCTCTAGTCCCTTTTAGGTACAGTTTATAATAGAAAGACTATTCTTGGTGAATTTTAATATCTTTCATTTTTCCTCTATTTTTTCTCTATTTTTATGTTTAACACTATTCATAGTATTTGGAATCTACACATACTAGTTATGGATTCAGATTTGTACAGATACTCATATCCTGATGTTTTCTTGCATCTGAAGCCATATGTTTCTTCATTTTTGAAAAATTAAACCCTTAGTATACGTGTATGTAAACCTATTCATAAATGTATCTGTATGTTTCTCTGTGATATATATATATATATATATATAATATATATATATATATAAACACAAGTATATCCATATGAATATATCCAGAGAGAGCTCTTCATTATGCATATTTTATTACTGTGAGCTTTTACATTTTACTTATTACTTGCATATGTGCGTGAAAGGTAGTGTGTGTTTACAAGTACGTGCTTGTTATAGTATTTGTTTGGATAATCTCAAGTATTATTTATTGCCGTCTATCTAGTTTTAGGTGCACTCTCTTGCATTTCTGCAATATATGCAGGAGTTGATGACCCACAGGCTTCCATGGATACTCTGATTCTGCTTCGTATCTTGTCTTAGAAGTCCTTGGATTACACATGCATGCTGCTGTATCTGTGGAATCCAAAACAAATCTTCACATGTGCACAACAAGTAGTCAACTCACCAAACCATCATCTAAGCCCATTATTAGCATTTCTAAGGTCTTTATCCTACATTCTCAGTAATTCCCTGGAAGCAGTTTCTACCTCATTAATATTTTCTACACATTTTAAATTTCTATTTGACATGTCCATTGTTTTTGAAGTTTTAGTTTTGAAATTCATGGATTTGTGGTGGCATAATTTACATGTAATTAACCTATTGACTTATATGGTTTAATTCACTTGGCATTTGTGTATAGTTGTATAACCAGCACAAAATCAGGAGAATCCTTCATGCTCTTGGTAGTGAAAAATCTGCCTCACAAGGAATGGACTTGTCACCACAATGTCAATTTCTCTGAAATTATATAAGCGTTAAATAACACAGATTTTCTTATATCACCTCAAAGATAACTTTAGGATTTATCTATGTAACTGTTATGTTTTTGTGTTTATAAAAATACTTTTATTATTTATTTATTAAAGATTTCTGTCTCTTCCCCACCGCCGCCCCCCATTTCCCTCCCCCTCCCCCAATCAAGTCCTCCTCCCTCGTTAGCCCAAAGAGCAATCAGGTTTCCCTGCCCTGTGGGAAGTCCAAGGACCACCCACCTCCATCCATGTCTAGTAAGGTGAGCATCCAAACTGCCTAGGCTCCCACAAAGCCAGTTTGTAAAAAACTATTGTGAAGAAGTATGCCAAAACAAGAATGAAACACAATTTGCTCACTGACTTGTAATTAACTTTTAGTCCTTTTTATCTACTGTGAATATCTGTAGATGCAGCTTTTGTTGTAATATAAATTGTTTTCCTTATGTAAACCAAAAACTAGAAAAAGCTAGCATATTCATTGTGCGTATAATAAGTGCATGCTTTTAAAAACAAATTATAGTGTTTAACTGCAACACTAAATTTTGTGATTTATTTTAATCCAGCTTTTTTATTTCTTATGGTTTGAGGAAGGATGTAATAATAGATTGATGTTCTTAATGTATGATATTTTTTTCTAGCAACATTGGCGAAGCTGTTCTGTGACATTTGACCTAAGTTGGTAGCCTTTGAGAAGCCTAGCAGTCACAATCTTTCAAAAGTTTTATTTCCATTGATTTGCAGATTTGTACTTATTTAAGAATCTTTCTGGATTAGGCATTGAAATATTTAAATTAATTCTCCCAAGTTTGGTAATGTAAAATCTGCACACAGTTGAATTTTTGTGGTCTTTCTATGCTTCACATTTTTTCATAGGTATTTTCTAATTATCTAAATTGCTTTTTAAGTGTGTAGGGTTTCACTGGCAAAATCATTATGGTTTAAATTATTTGGTGGAAATTCTTCTATCTTTAAACTATTTAATCTTATTATCCAGTGTCATGGAATCCATGTGATTCATTTCTTATTATTTGTTTGACTTTTATTGTTTTGATTTTGAATGAAAGAGTTTGTTAATCTTATAGTGATACATCAAAAAAATAGCAAAAAAAGCAGAATGATCAAAGCACCTGATAACAAAGTATTGTCAAATGAAAATTTTAAAATAGCTAGCATAGACAGCTTTAGGAGTCTGATTGAGAAGACAAAGGGTAACATCCAATCAGTCGTCAATCAGCCAGCAAAATAATGATGGCAGAAGTAGAAGAAATCAGGTGGCAACTTTGATTGGGATTTTTCTGTATTGATGGATGGGCTTACCTAGGGTGAACTTTTAGCTCTCAGTTCTTATGATAGACGTTTATACATTTATTTATTTAACTTTCTGGGAATTTTATGTGTTCGGGTTCGTAACAAGCTTCAGTGATGCTAATGGAGCAGGGTCTTAGCTATTCCCTAACAACTACATTCAAGAATTGTGATTTCTTCAAATTGTATGTCCTTAAAACCCAATTTAAAAGTAACTGCATGAAACATGAACTGAATTCATATGGTATTTTCATACTTATTCATATGAAATCCAAGTCCATGAAAATTCTGGAACCATTTGTGAGATAAATGGCTCAATTAAAAGGAAATGTATTTTTGAAAGTTTGTATTAACAAGTGTAGTCTTTCCTATACCCTTCATTCCTAACCTAAAACTGCTCTTCACATCATTAATCTTGTGCTTATATTTAAGAAATCTTTTACAGTTTATATTTGATTTAAGCAAAATGTATATTTTGTACAAATGCTATACAAAACTTTTGTGATTTTTAAATAAAGTCATAATACATAGTAACGTGTTTGCAGTCACAGTAAATACATCAGATTCTACACATGTAAAAATAGACTAATCATATAAAGAATATTCCTATTGGTGAATATTAGACATAGTCAAATATGAACATGTTTGCTATAATACAACACATATTATTCTGCAGATAATTTTCGTATTTTCCTATTTAAAAACTTATATAAATAAGCATGTAATACTCTGCATAGATATATTCATTTCATAAATTATTGGAATTACTCCTCAAATATTCTTATGCTAAGTGTAAAACTATTGAAAAAGATAAGAAATTTATAATTAAAGAATTTTGGGTTTTCTCACACTTACTTTAAAATAGTAGCGCTTGATACTCAACTTTCATTCTCTATTATAATTAAGTACTGATTGACTTTCCTGAATTTTGGTTGTTACTTACTGAGCAAATAATTACTAGATTAATTTTTAAAGTAGTTCTACTGTTATCTTTTACTTACTCCTCACAAGTTTATATTTGGTAGCATTGTCTCCAGAGATCAGATTCCAACTGGTGTACCAACTGTAGTTATAATTATACCTATGCTTTGTGACGGAGGCATGATTCCAAGTAAAAGCTGTTGTATTTTTCTGTGGATATTAGGATCAAAATATTATTGATATTATTCTACAAAATAAGATAAGACCACACTTCAATAATCACAAGATTTGTTTTAAAAAGTTGGGTACCTATAAACAAATTCTTAAATGGAAATCAAAAGATTTTCTTTTATTAAGACATTACTTTGTGAATTTTAGTCACACATAGTAACACAGATCAATAAGAAATAAATTGTATGTGGTGATTTTTACTAAAAATCTACTGAAATAATAATACTGCCATGCAATGTTTAAAATATGATACAAATATATTACACTATAATAAGCAATATATGCCAAAGTAAATGCTAACTTTTTAAGTAACTTAAGTTAATAAAAGACACAATGTCAAATATAATAGACAAGTATTTATGTGTGAATTGCAAAAAAATGTAACTTATATAAGAATAATGGGATGTGCAAATTTCTGAGATATTACAAGAAAATTTTCTCCACTTATACAAAAGTTTCTGATAGTTAAGTGAATTTTAAAAGCAAGACAATGAGTTGGTGTTGCACACCTGAAATAATTTACATTGAAATTCCTTATAAAGATTCTCCTAGCATTTTCTTCTAGATTTGGAAACTGATCATTTGTACTATAGTTCATTCCTGGATCCCATATTTGACATACTCCACAAATTCCCATGATGTGACAGAATGTATCAGAATGTATAAAGGAAGGGTAGCACTCTTATGTCAAATCATGTAAGGATTTCAGAAATGGACCAATTCTAGAGGAAATCTGAGACATTTCCATATTTATTTTGAAATAGCCATGAAAATGGAGCCAGAGTGATGAGACAAAATTTCAGCTTCTATAAGAAACTCTTTCCTAATATTAAATTTAGGATTACTAAATCTTGTCTTTCAGAGTCTGAGAAGATCTTAATCAATAAATGATTTCCGTTGCTTCCTGTATTATTTCTTTCCCTTCATTGATGCTTGTTTTTTCATTTTCTTTTCCTTTTTTTCTTTTCTTTTCTTTCTTTGTTTTTCTTTTCTGATTTTTTTGAAACAGGGTTTCTCTATAGCTTTGGAGCCTGTCCCAGAACTGGCTCTTGTAGACCAGGCTGGCCTCAAACTCACAGAGATCCACTTGCCTCTGCCTCCCAAGTGCTGGGATTAAAGGGGCATGCCACCACCGCCTGGCAAAGCTTGTTTTTTTATTAGGTTAAAACATAATAACTATTTGCCACCTCCATTAAATGTTTTTTCTGCTTTCTTTCTCTTAAAACTGACGCATTATCCTAATTTTCTTATGCAATATAAGAAATGATTAGTCTGCATTCAAGGTTTCCACTTCATATTCATATACCTTTGTTTTTTTAAAATCATATCTACTGCAGCCTCAATATCTCATTTTCCCCACTAATAGTTTAACATGTTATTTGTATAGTGTTTGCCTTTTTTTCTCATTCTTACTTGCCTTTAAATTTAGTTAACATGTTTTGTTGCAAGTTGTAATTACTTCAGTTTTTCCTTCATTCTCATAATTCTAATCAACCTAATGTTACCATTTCTCAGGTTTGTCTTTCAAGAATTTGATTTGAGTGACCACTTATTTGCATTCTCCTTGAGAGAATCAAGCGAACACTAGACAAAACAGTGATGACACACCGAATAAACGACTCCACTCTCGTCTAGCTTAGTCAATTGTTGCATCGTTAGAGTGACTTAGAGAAGCATAGGAGTTACTACTGCAAGTTAGCTGAAGCAACATATAAAGCCCAGCATTGATGGAAGCCGTTTCTTTGGCTAGTCCTACATCCCATACTGGCAGCTTGCTGGGAGGAGAGTCTCTTCTCCCCAGTAATTAGTATTTCTTGTAAAATGTTTGGGAGGTGGCCTGTAAACTTTATGAGTTTTAGAAACTGTTGAGATTTGTGTTTCACATAGTTTCCAAACCCTGGAACTCATGTTCGCTCCTGAATGTTAACCAGCATTTCTTGTAGAAGAAGTTTACTTTCAGAGCAAACTTGTCGTCTCTATCTCCCATGACAAGCAGTCCTCTAACTGATGACAATTATAGCATCTTGTGTTGTTTTGTTTGTTTTCTATACCTAGTTGATTCTTTCAGAAGCATTGTTTTTCTTGAGAAAATTAAGCTCAGTATCCCCATAGCCTGGAGCATTAGTGACCCTATGCTACTACTCAATCTTAGTTGTTACTTCATGTTAAAACATGGAATTCACAATGAATTTTCAGGAATCATCTCTATCCTCTTTCCAGTCTTCTATGTATACTTTCATTTTTACTTCCTTTTTTAAATATTTTTTTTCCAAGAGAGAGTTCTCCATAAAGGATCACTGAGTGCATGCATTCTGTCAGAGATGTCAACATTTTGGATGATGCATTGCACCTTTGGGATTCAGCGATCCCATTGGCCCATAAAGTAGCTGACCCAAAAGATCCTGATAACTTCCTGGGAGACCAAATGACCAGGAGTAACACTAAGGCTGCTTCCATTTATATATCCTCCTACTAAACATCTAACCGAACATGACTAGCTAGGGGTATCTGGAGAATACATACAGTGAAGATTCAGTGCCTGCTTTCTTAAAGGCATCTTGAAAATGGGGCATAATTCCCAGGCCAAGGTGGGAAAGGCAAATAGAGTAACGATCAGAAGGGGGAGACATTAAAATTTATGTGTTTTTGGTGTTGCTATTTTAACCTCTGCTGAAGGTACTGTCATTCAAATGCTATGCATTGATTCTATTATATGAGTTCAACAAGCACATGATTGTACTTTAGATCATAATTTTTATTAACTTACTAGGCAACGTTGCATTTCATCAGAATCATATACTATTTTTTAGAAAAACTATTGTATATAACATATACTTTAATGTAGTATAGCAAGTGGTAGCAAAATGTTCTCCTAGTATATTCATAGACTGAAAATCTTTTTTTTTATTGGTTTTTCGAGACAGGGTTTCTCTATGGCTTTGGAGCCTGTCCTGGAACTAGCTCTGTAGATCAGGCTGGTCTCAAACTCACAGAGATCCGCCTGCCTCTGCCTCCCGAGTGCTGGGATTAAAGGCATGTGCCACCATTGCCTGACTCTAGACTGAAAATCTTATGTACTTGATTTTTCATTTTTAGTAAATAAGTGTGCTTTGCCTTATGAAAAAAAGAAAAAAAAATAATTTCTCTTCATTCCCAACTGAGAATTTTTTCAATCCACAGCAAGAAAACATAGCTTGTCTCTCTCAAAATGTCTTAGTGATAAAATTGCTTCAAATTGTGCCTATCCTTTAAAATAGAAAGTAAGTATTACTTTCTGTATGATGCAATCTACTCATCATTTCAAACTCATCTATTAAACTAATCACACCCATTCGCATAGTCCCATAATATTTGACTAACACAAAACTTTAAAAGGAGTCAAACTCCTTATTCAGTTACATTGAGTTCATGCCTTATGCTTATTTCAATTTCTTAGTAGAGCTTGAATGTAGGATAAACAAGGGGAAATGTTATAATTTTATATATATATATATATATATATATATATATATATATATGACAAAAAAGTCAAGAGAACAAAAGTGGGTCTGGCAGGAGGGTAGGTGTATATACAGTTAATAGCAAAGAAATAGAGTCCAGGTACCCAAGGTTCATGCATGAAAATATCTTCATAAAATCTACTCATTTGTACAATTAATTTACACTTACTAAAGTTATTAAAAATAAACAAACAAAAATATACCCAAACAAAAACTATTACCCAATTTATTCTAAACTTGATTTAGATTTCCGTTTCTGTAGCCTTCTCCTTAGTCTTTGGAATGAATACTAGCCTCATTCTATTTTACAATTTTTCTTAAAGATCCTACAAAATATTTTTTAATATTTTCACAGATTTTTTCCTATCTATATGTTAAGTCATAACACTAAACATTTGCTTGCTGCCTGCTTTGTCTTAGATGTTAATTTTTTGGGTTAAACATTGTGATCCATATTTCTGACTAAATATGTATTCCTTCATCAACATAGGAAAACTGGGGATTATCCAAACCAAAAACAATTGATACCTATCAATTTAGCAAAAATAAAACAAAATGAGAAAATATTGCTCTTGACTCTTTCGTATTTTTTCCCCTTTCCAATCCATATTGGGTACGCATAGAACTATAAACTCCCATGACTTCCAACTGTGGAGATACTTAGTATCTACTGATTAAAAATGTAATCAGGTCAAGCATAATGGTATATGCCTTCAATCACAGCTTTCTGAAAGCAAAATCAAGAGGATCAATATAATTCCCAAACTAGCCTGGTCTATATGCTAATACTCAGTATAAAAATATATAAATAACTGAAAATGCCACCATAAAACTCATTTTGCCAGTAATTTTAACAATGTGTGTATAACACACAATATTTGTGTTGACAAATAATTCTTTACAGTCCTACATTTTAGCTCATTCCAGGTTGCTGTGTGGGGGATTATTTTCAAGTAGTATAAAACATTCCATTTCTAATTTTAAGTTATAAAATGTTTCAGTTTACATGATATGAATTTTTACTTTAAAACAATTTACACTTCTGATTTGAATTTCAGAAGTATTCAGACTGTCATTTTAGTTTTTAGTGACACTTCAAGTTTCAGGATTTTTGAGACAGTGCTCAGGTTCCCTTTGATTTTGATGTCTCTGAAACACAATGCTGCTTGCCTTCTTACATATGCATCAGTAAGTCACCACTTTTGTAAAAAAAAATTGCTCTCAAATAGAACAGTATTCTGTATGTCTAACACCATTAAGATGAGGCAACATGGAGAATATGTCTTCAATGTTTGGAGGTTCTCTTTCAGAGAGAACCTTGGATGTTTTGTTAGGAACTTTATTTCTCTTGATTTATTTCTTAGTCTTTAAGTAATAAATCAGAATTTTATTATTTTTTTACCACTGAGTCAAAAGTAAACTCTGTAAATTTAAAATGTTAGATTATTTTTCTAGTTACTTACCCTCTACTATTTCTTTAGAAAACTTAAGACCTAACAAAAATTGGGTATTGTTGTTGTTAGTTGTTGTTTGGTTTTGGGATTTTGTTTCTGTTTTTGTTTGTTCATCTTCTTCTTTTTTCAAACACTTTTCACATTGGCTAAGACTTTGGGATAGTGTGGCCTAACAGTAGGACCAAGTTCACTGGAAGGTGAGCTGATAGTTGTCAGGCCAGTGCAGTGTTGTCACAAGGAAAACAGTTATTAGATGATTGGCCATTAAGTAATGATGCCCTTGGATTTCGTGTTTGTAGAGATTTCACTTTGAAGTCACAGAACCTGAACAATAGAAAGAGTGGATGCTGCTTTGCTTTCTGAAGTCTGGGTCAGATGTCCCATTAGATAATTTTCTTCATATTCACCACATCAGATAAACAGTTCAAATCCCTTTTAAAAGTAGGTTATTTGGCTGATCTTCTTTGGTGACGAGACCTGTAGATCAAGGTTCTTATAAAAAACTAATCACACTTTCATCTTAAATTCCATAAGTATTTAAGGGACTTAGAATAAAGATTAGAAATTTAGCAAGTTAGGTGTAGACATTATTATTATAAGTACATCCAAGATGGTGGCAGAGTCCACACCTTCCAGCTGTAATACTGTTTCTTGAATTCTTTCTAAATATCTACCGGGAACTGTTCTCAGCCCTGATAGGTTATTATCATGTGCCCAACATAGCACTACACCTTTCACAGAAGCCTCAGAGCAGTGCTATTCCTTTCCTCAGAAACAGCAAGTAAATCTTCAACTCCCAGGCCCTTCCTTTCAGAATAGTCAATTCTTTCAAATGCTCTTTTGACTTAATCATGCATTTCTGTAAGATAATGCTCTTCTACCCTGTAAAGGTTGCCAATTATACTGGTTTAATAAAATGCTGATTGGCCAGTAGCCAGGCAAGAAGTACAAGGAAGCGTGACCAGAATAGAATTCTGGAAAGAGGAAAGGTTCATTCTGCAGTTGTAACACAGAGGAAAAGGAAGCAAGAGGAGAATATTTTGTTGATAAAAGGTACTAAGCCTCATGGCTGACAAAGACAAGAATTATGCATTAATGTAGGATGTAAGTCTTGGAGGAGGGCCCACTTGTTCATCCTGGCTGTCTGGCTAACTTAGCCTTGAAATAATTAATAAGAAGCTTGAGCTAATAGGCCAACCAGATTATGATTAATGTAGACCTATGTGTGTTTTTTTGGGGTGGAACAGCTTTGGGACTGGATGGGAGGAAATTCTCAGTCAACAATGGAGACTCAGATTAATGTCTGTCTTAAAGTCTCAACCCCTTGATTCTTCTTTTAAAACAAAAGAATATGATAGGGAGAGGTGAAAATGTCAGCAAGGCAGGTTCTTTATGTGTTTCCAGGATAGGCATGGAGGTACACATACTTAATATCAGCACTTGAGAAGCAGAGTTAGGAAGATCTCTGCAAGTTCAAGGCTAGGCTAGTGTACATAGAAAGTTCTAGTACAGGCAGGACTAAATGAAGAGACTCTGTCTCAATAATAAATAAATGTTTAAACAGATCAAGAAACAAATAAATATGTATCTTGAACCTTATTTGAGCAACTCCTATATTCAGTAGTGAGATATCACTGAGATTTCTTAGTCCATTTTTTTGTTTAATAAGTGATGATCTTTTGTCTTTAAGATAGCTTAATCCATGTTCTTGAGTCTAAATAGATTTCTTTATAATTTATATTTCAATACTTTCTTTGCTCTCCACATACCACTTTTCTGCAATGAATACTTTTTAAATCTTACTATTGACTGGTTATAAGAATAGTGGTCTTATCTTCTGAAAGAGTTATTGCAGACATCCCTTCTAATTTTGCCTAATAAAATACTATATTGCATATAAAAATCTATCTTCACTTGTTTATTGCATGTACCTCAGTGTTTTATACATTAAAATTCAGTTTCTCCTAACAGTCATTTATTATTTTTCTCGATATAAATGATATTGCCTTTGTTGTGAACATACTGCCACATTTGGATACTGGATAAATCTAGTTGCCTCCCTACAATGCTCTTCCTTATGTAGAAATACTTGAAAAGCTAGAAAGACAGTAACTCTTTCTTATTGTCATTTCTCAATCCCTACAAGTAGCATTTGTCCTCAGCAATTTTTGACTATGTTTTGTTTTTGATCAAACTTGAATTCTTTATCACATTTTTTACTGCTGATCTTTACTTCAGGAGTTTCTCTGTTTTCATGTCTTAAAGAAAACTATTATTTGCATTGTGACTAGATTAACAATTTCTCTGAGAGATTTCTGTTTCTTTTCATTAAATATCAATCTTTTTACCTCTACATATTAGGTGTATTGTTTAATGTCATACCCACAGTTGCCACCTCCATACAGATGAACATTAATGTCTCACTCAAGATTTTTCACAGGGCTTTTAAAACATTTGTGTCCCTGAATAGCATGTACACAATAGTTCCATAGCTCAATGTCTATCCCTGCAGCAGCAAGTACTCTATACTTTCATATTTGTCTGGTCATTATAGTCAATAAATCTCCCACTCTCTTACTCCCCTAACTAATCATGTATTTATAAGAGGTAGAATAGTTGCTTTTACTTTCTGTGACAAAACATAAAGTATAACAACCTATGGGATGAAAGATTCATTTTTTTCTCAGATTTTCAGAACTTAATTCATAATGTAACCCAGAAAGCTTCCTGGAGTGGTTATGTCCTTGACAGTGGGAGTAGGTTACAGCCACTTGTCCTTATGAGTGCTGACCAGGGAGCAGAGATATGAAGTCCAGAAACAGAGGTGGATAGAACATTCAAAGTCTACCTTTACTTGTCTCTTTCTACTAGCCAGTCTCTTCTTCCTTAAAAGCTCTACGAATTTCAAAATAGTACCACAAACTGAAGACCAAGAATTAGACATTTGAACTTGTCGGGAATATTTCATATTCAAATTATAATAAGTAAATAACAGATAAATAAATGTTATCTTATTTTTATAACCATCATTTATTACCTGAATGAAAACATCTTTTTACATTTTCATTTTCACATCAAGAATCTTCTAGGACATCATCTCTGCTGCAGTCAGAGTTACTTTTATCAAATAAAGGTGATTATGTGTCAATTTTCCTTAAAATACATGATGTTTTGCAGTTAGACTAAAATACAAATTCTTTAGTATCATGTATTTTCTCTTAATAAATAGCTAATGTCCAATAGCATAATTTATTTCTTGAATTCTTTTACCAGCAAAATTTTTCTATTCTTAAACTCAGGTCTAGAAAATTTTAATATAAAAAATTTTATGTACTCAATTTTTGTAGTCTATAGGTTTTACTTTGCATAGATATTTGCCCAACTCATTACAATTTCAGAGCTTATGGGCTTCATTCCTTTTTTCAATCTGTATATCTTTCCTTTTTTCCTATGAAAATTTGTTAGTTCTAATAAACTTAACCATGAAATCCCTATACTTGACCTTGCACAAAGACTGGATTTAAAGTCCTTGGTTTTAAATTTCTTCACGATTAGAGGAAAAGATAGAATTGCTTCTTGGTCATATAATTCAATTAAACTCATCATCATCTCATTATTTTTAATTTATATTTGAGTGTGTGTGTTTTGTGTGTGTGTGATAAAAAAAACCTATGTTGAATTAAAATAAACTTCACATAATTGTGCTTTTGATGGCTTCTAAGGTAATAAACAAGTACCTTAAAAAGCGAAATTAAAATTAGGTCTCTTGGGCCTGTAAATGGATTCATTTCTATGTAGAATATGTAGTTTTTCATACAAATTGTTTGTCTTTTTATTCTATTTTTATATGCTTTTCATTGCTGCCTGGCTATCTTGGACTTCATAATCCTCTTGACAGTCTCATGTGTATTGAAATTAGAAGCTTATGCATTGTTACAAATAACTATATTTTTTAATGTCAAACTATCTGTAAAGAAAAAGAATTAAAGTGACAACTTGGAATATTTTATCTGCATGCACCAAATTATGGTCTATGGCGAGTTACATACTATGTAAATGTGTATATTTGTGTTTTCCACATGTAGAATTACATGTGTGACAAATAATCATACTCTGGAGCATGCAAAATTCATTATAATCTTTGATGATACATGATTTGTTTGGTACCTTTTATTTAGTACATTCACTAATCCTACAAATTCAATGATAATACAACTGTTTCTTTTTCCTTATGTTACAAAATTAGTTCATTTTCTTGTTGTTGTTACTTTTTATGGCTGTGGTTAAAAACCATTACTAAGGACTTGAAGAAAGCTTTATTTGTGGCTTATAGTTGCACAAAGATGAGTCCATCATGACCACAGTGGGAATGTGTTGTTACAAGGACCAAGCATGTTGACAAAGCAGCTGATGACTCACATCTCTATCTTCGTATAAGAAAGAGAAAGGACCTTGGGAATGGCATAAAGCATTTGAAACTCAAAAATGTTCTTACACTGATATACTTACTCCAGAAAAACCACACCATCTTAGGATTCCTAACCAACCAAGTACTGGAACCAAGATCAAAGATTCAATTGTCTCAGACTAATAGGGGCATCTCATTCAAACCACCAAAGTTTAGAGTTGGAAATGAAGTCACTATATCCTAGACTCAGTGGTAACAAAATTGAGAATAATCCAGGAGTCGGGGAGACTGAATGTCAGCAATGAGACCTTAAGATGGGAAATCTTTATGTTGATAGGACAAATGGCATGGATCACATAACTGGGAAATTTGTATGACCTTTGGTAACACAGAAAGAGCAAATTTCTTGAAAAATCGTATTCTTGAGAGACAGCAAATAAGAAACTGACTATTGTTTTACACCTTCAGTGAAAATAAACTTCCAACCAAACTACATGTAGTTGGATGGGGTAGCAGAGGGTCAGATGGACTTGCATATGTAGTGGATAACTTCATTTCTCCCTGAACAGAAAGATGTAAATTTCTGAACAGATCCCTGATTAACTGGGAATGGAAATATTCTAGGAACATCTTGTTTGTGTCATATCCAAAAATATATGTTGATATTCTTACTCTTCAGTGGCATTTTATTTGCATATTAATAAAAAAAAACTTGCTTGAGGATCAGAAAAGTAAAACAACCACACTAGCCAGCCTTATAGACCAGGCGTCAATGATTCAAAGAAGCCACATTAGCTTGTTATAAAAACCAGGTGGTAGTGGTGCACACCCTTAATCCCAGAACTAGATAGGATTATAAAATGGGAGGAAACAGCTGTCAATCTCAGTGTCATTCTGAGGCATTTTTGGAGGCAGGATCACCTTTTTGGAATGAGGTAAAGGTAAGAGCCAGTTGCAGTTGCTGGCCGTTTTGCTTTTCTGAACTTCAGGTTTCTGTCTCTGAGTTTTTATCAGTCATGCTTCGTACTTACAATAGATAGCATTCAGATGCAAGAAATTTGGGATGCTATGATTTAAAATAAGGTCGTGAGGATGACACAACCATAGTGGGACAGGTACACTCATGAGGAGATGAAAAAAGATTCTCAGATAATTTCTATCTATCTAGGACTGGGAGGAGAGTATTCTCCAAGTACTAAGTTGGTCAGAAAATTTATCAACAGCACAGCCTCCAGAGTGTAAGAAGTAAATTTTCAAAAAAAAAAATAAAATAAAAAAATAAATAAATAAAGTCAAGTTCTTGGTATTTTTATTCTAGCAGCTTCAAAATTACTAACACACTTAAATAATGTTTTATGGTTTTAAGTATCTGCAATGAAATGCTTTGTTGCACAATAGGAGAAAATCAATTTAGATACTTTATATGAAATTGTGAGATGCCATTTTCTGATTGGCATTAAATGTGCCCTACTTACTTTTCTCAGTTTAGTTAGAAGCTGAGCCCATTCCTTCGACATGCTTTATAAAACGAAACTCACCTGTGAGGCAAGATTGAGGAGATCAGTGCAACTCTACGTTGGGATTTGGGAAAGCCTATTTGGATATCCCCATAGAGCAGGTTACAAAGCAAAAGGGAGGCATCAGGTGTGTGTTTTGCTTCTAGTTTTTCATCAAGATATGCGACTCATATTCTTGTTTCAATAAGACTATGTTCCCTGTTCTAATGACAACAAGCTGCAGAGAAAAAATAACCATGCATAGCCTTTGTAACCCAAGAAGAATTAAATGGGCTACCTCTATTTATCTCTATTCTCCCCACCAAATACCTTGAAGTACCACGATGGAGTGCTCAGCTTAGGCTAACTGAAGAGTGACAGTTTTCTCCTTCTGCAGGAAAAGGATAATCAGCTCCATTAATCCATTCAGACCTCTAGGGTATCATTTATTAAATTGCTCCCAATGTGCCTCATTCACTCCCAGGAAATAATTTGCATGCTAGAGAAATTTGATTCACTAGCATGCATATCCCATTTTAAACAATTCTCATTTTCATTCCTTGGTGATAGGTAATAACTTATGCAAAATATGTGCAGGCATAGATTATGCCATGCTGGGAAATTATTTAAGTATTGCTTTCAGGATACCAATATCCCATGAAAATATCTGCAATAAACAATTTAACGAATTTAATGAGAAGTTTCTTCCTCCAAGTTTTCTTGCCCTACTCTACCCTTCCCTTAAAAGAGAATTGGAAGTATTTATTTTTGTGTGTGTGGAATCTTAAGAGGTAGCATTGCGAGCTCATTTTCCAATTAAAGTGCAAGTAACTGTTTCATTTACCTCCAACTTTAAAAGAAATCATATCTCAAACATATTTTTAATGTATAAAATTTTATATTTCATTGATAATACCATGATTTAATACATAAAGCCTACAAATTTTGCAGAACAGGATGTCTCTAATATTGATAGTTGGGAATCTTATCATGTGTCTGTGTGTGGCTATCATTTGCTATATGTATCTTCATCATATAGTTCATTTTGATAAAACTTTGGGGTTGTTTCTCTCAACCCCAAAGATTGCTACAATCTTCATCAATTGAATTTGAAGATGAGGTGAATTGACTAAATACACCCCAACGTGGCAAAGCAACTTTTAATGATAAGTGAGATGTTTAACTTTTTTTTCAATTTAAAAACAATGTAAATGTTTCACTTATTTAGAGGCAGTTACTAAACTTCATACTGTATCTGTGTTGACTAAAAGCATACTTAAACTAACAAAAAACATACATGTTCTTCATTGTTCAACTACTCTCTTTTGCTTTTGGATTGATAATGAATGTTTTTTGGTGATAAAAATTAAGGATGTTTTAGAACTTACACTAACCAGCTTTTTGGCCCTGTATCTTAGTTATCTTCTCTGAATACAAATTAATGATGATTACTCCACTTCCCTTCAACAAAATAATCATCATCTCAGTATAAATTGCTTATAGCTTAAGTGGAACTATGTCAATGTAAAAATGAATCTCTGACCTATTATTTCCATTAAGTATCACATTGCATAATTATCATTTGGAATATTTTACAAAGCATTAGATGGATTAAATATAACATACTTAATATGATCCCCCAAATCTGTCAAATATTTCACTCCATCTGTGATTTTAAAATATTGCTGTATCTACATTTGAAATCAGAGCTTGAGTAATCAGTGTGGTGGGGAGCTGGAGATTGAGTGCCATGTTGCCCAAAACGTAATTTTCACTGTTGTAACATAATAAAATTAATAAAACTGAACATTCATCTCCAGTTTGTCCTGTGCTATGTTGCTTATAGCAGTTTAACCACTAAAACTAGCAATCTACTGAAATCTTAAATGATATAATATTTAAGCATATGTACATTAGAGAACTGTGTCTATACAAACAGGAAACATTTTAGAATCTTTTCTGAAGCATACAAACACAGCAGTATTGAGATTTGAGTAAATGAGTTGTTGGGAAATGGGAGTGTAGCCAAAGTGATTCAAGGAGCAGTACCATCCTTGTAGTGATGGGTATCAGAGCTATTCTTTTTTCCCTTGATTAGTATTTTTTATTGTGTCTGTCATTATTAGGATGGTAGAGGACACATTCCATTTTGTACAGAAGTCAAGGAACAACTTTGTAGAGGCTATTCACCACTTTGACCTTTTGGGGGTTCTTGTACTTAAAGAGTTCATCTGGCTTGTGTAGCAAAGGTTGTTACCTGCTGAGCCATCTTTCAGCTAAAATGGTCCACAGTTTCAGAACCTAAAATGCTTTTTAAAAATGTGTGTGTTGCTGGGCGGTGGTGGCGCACTCCTTTAATCCCAGCACTCGGGAGGCAGAGGCAGGCGGATCTCTGTGAGTTCGAGGCCAGCCTGGTCTACAAGAGCTAGTGCCAGGACAGGCTCCAAAGCTACAGAGAAACCTTGTCTCGAAAAAAAAAAAAAAAAAAAAAAAAAAAAAATAAAAATGTGTGTGTGTGTGCATATGGGTGTGTTTGAATGTGGACATGTATGTATGTATGTATGACTAAAACATTTACTCTTGCAAATATAAGTGTATAACTGTTTGATATTGACTACATTTGACTCAATCAACGATGTACAATAAGCAGCCCTCGATGGGTTTAGAGAGGGTGCAAAGCAAATGAGAACACAAATGAGTATCTGAAGGCAGTTGTGTACAATTGCTCAAGGTGTAGTAGCTGTTGTCTGTCAAAAACCAAAGATCATAAATGAACCTGTTTAGAAAAGGTAAACTAAGTTCTCAGGGTGATGTCAATAAAATCACAAGAAAAGGAGACCTTCACTGTACAATTTGTCTGTCAACCACAAAGACCAATAAAATAGATTAATAGATTAAACATGTTTATAGATATCAGCTTTTAATAATTCCTGGAACCAGAGGAACGATGATGTATGATATATATTTCTCTGTTGATTGCCAAATATCTACTTCTTCAGTGTTTTTTATAGAAAAAGGTAACTGTTTCTATAACTCTATGAAAAATGATATAAGAACATATTTTAACACTTTTTGAAAAACAAAATTATGACTTTCTTTTCACTTTAATTTTCTTTTCACTTTGCACAAAGAGTCAATGGCTGTCTTGATATAACCTTAAAAAGAGATAAGATTTTGCTTGCCCAGTGTTGGAGCAGAATGGGACAAAGGATCCTCTTTTGGGTTACTCAATCTATGATGTCAAGAAGACAGAAAATAAATCATTTGAAAGGAAATTGGAAAGACATGGTGATGTATTTGATTTCACCTTCCTAGAGAAGGGGTTTGAAGGTAATGCTATATAATGCAATGTAAGAAAAATTAAAGCTAGTAGTCAATGATAAAGGTATCATGCTGTATTTCCTTTGTATTTTAGTTACCAGTCAGCTGATGACATGGTAAGGCAAATAACTCAAGAAACTATGGAACAATGGAATCTCAAGTTTTTTAATAAGTTAAAATGTATCTTAATGGTGACAAAGACATTCTGTAATCTTAACATTTACAAGGATGGTAAAATAATTACTCCATATTTCTGAATAAAATTTACACATTTTCAAGTGTCTGGATCATTTTATATTAATTTATAATTCTATGAATAATAACCAAGAATTAAATGAGTTAAATAAGTAAGCTTCTTTTAAGGTAGTTGCATTCAACAAATCATTTTATGACAAAAGTTCTTGCTGTATACAATATCTTGAAAGGAAAGTTGGGTTTTCTTGTTGTGTATGCTAGTGATCATCATATAAGCAGGTTAGATACATCAAGAACTTTATAAAGTGAGTTTTGAATCCACTATTATATCTTGGATGCCCTTAGGACAAGCCATTAGTCTTCAATTGCTGCCTCTGCTGGGTTTGTGTTATTTATTTATTTACCCTAAAGGTTTAGAATTATCTAGGATGCTTTTTTATACTTATTCTGGCCATACACAAATAAAGTATTTGAAGTGCTCAAAACATTCTAAAGTTTAGTTGACGTTTCTGGTTAAGTTTTAGAAAACACAGGTCATCACTGCCTAAATATAACCCCAGCAGCACAGACACTGAGAGAAACAATTAATAAATGGGTCTTCCTGAAACTGAAAAGCATCTGTAAAGCAAAAGACACAGTCAACAAGACAAAACAACAAGACAACCTACAAAATGGGAAAAAAAATTTCACTATACCCTCATCAGACAGAGGTTTGATCACCAAAATAAACAAAGAACTCAAGAAATTGGTCATCAAAAGAACAAATAATCCAATTAAAAATTTGAGTACAGACCTTAACAGAGAACTCTCAACAGGGGAATCTAAAATAGCTGAAAAACACTTAAGGAAATGTTCAGCATCTTTAGTCATCAGAGAAATGCAAATCAAAACAACTTTTAGATTCCATCTTATACCTGAAGAATGGCCACGATCAAAAACACTGATGACAGCTTATGCTGGAGAGGTTGTTGGGTAAAGAGAACACTCCTGCATTGCTGATCGGAATGCAAGCTGATACAACTCCTTTGGATGTCAGTGTGGTGATTTCTTGGAAAATTAGGAAACAACCTTCCTCAAGACCCAGTAATACCACTTTTGGGTATGTATCCAAAGGATGCTCAATCGTGCCACAAGGACATGTGCTCAACTATGTCCATAGCAGCTTTATTTGTCATAGCCAGAACCTGGAAACAACCTAAATGCCCCTCGACCAAAAAATGAATAAGGAAAATGTGGTACGTTTACACATTGGAGTGCTACACAGCAGTAAAAAAAAATGACATCTTGAATTTTGCAGACAAATGGAGCTACACAACATCATTTTGAGTGAGGTAACCCAGACACAGAAAGACAATTATCACATGTACTCACTCATAGAAGGTTTTTAAACATAAAGCAAAGTAAACCAGTCCACAAATCACAAACCCAGAAAACAATGAAGACCCTAGGAGAGACATACATAGATCTAATCTACATGGAAAGTAGAAAAAAAAAGAAACAAGATATCATGAGTAAATTGGGAACATGGAGGCCTTGGGAGAGGGTTGGATGGGAGGAGAGAGGCAGGCAGGGCAGCAGAGAAAAAATGTAGATCTCAATAAAAATCAATTAAAAATAAAGAAAACATGGGTTATTTGAAAGTAATTCAATACACAACATTATAGTATACAATGGTCACACAGACATGTGATAATCATTTATAGCAATAAAACTCAGCTAAGGGTTCAGTTTGCAAAAGAAGAAAACCAACTTTCAAGTCTTAAATTACTGCCTGCTGTTTTTCTTTCCACCATGACATAAATTTACATAATACTCTTTAGAACACTGTCACATCCAGGTAATCATCATTGTTTTGAAGTCTGTATTATTCTAATAAGAATAACACTAATGGTAAAAAAAATACTAACAAGCTAGTTAAAATCTGAAATGAGTGAAAAAATTGAAACGAAAATTCATATCTGTTCTAAGAATATCTATTCTCTGGACAAACCAATTTACGTTTCTCAACAGAACACTTACTATTTCAGCTTGAAACATTTGCAATTAAATTCAGAGTGGATGCTTTACATTAAAAGTTGTGTAGGGTTCCTTATTTGGTTATTTATTTTATTTGATTCATCCATTGTCGTGTTATCAGAGGGGTGATTTGGAAGCATGCTTAATTGAGCCAACCCTACCCTTCACTGGCACTGGGATTGCTGGCCCTGTATGTTGCTGAATTGTGCAGCAGGTGAGCTGGTCCTACCCCTTAAAGAACATCTCAATAGCTGAAACTCCCCATTTCCCCATGCACTTGGGGAAGAGTGCCCCATCCCTCATCACAGGTCTCCAACTCACCTGGCAAAACTCTAGAACAGACCCTGGTGTTAGGGACGCAGATGAACCAGCGCTGAGGGTGTGAAAGCAATACAGCTGACCCTGCCCCCTCTCATCTTCTTTTGCATGGATGAAGGAAAGATGCCCTCCTCTCTGCCCCTTGCTACTTGTGGTAGTAAAGATGGCTGGCCTTGGGCAGTGCGAGTGGGAGAAATAATCCTGCCTCACATTAGCTGTAGCAACAAGAAGAGCAGGCCGCACATTCTACTGGGACAACACACTAGAGCTGACCCCGTTTTAGGGGTGCCCCACGCCATGCAAATGAACGATCCCTGAAGGCATGAGAGCAATAAAGCTGTTCCTTCCCCACCTTCATATCCTTCTTACAACAATCTAGAATAAGAGTCCTGAACCTTGCCAGGGCAAAACAATAGAGCTGCCCCTAGTGGCACGAGTGAGGAAGATCTGGACCTGAGGACCTGAGAACTCACCTGAAATTTTCTGTATGCTACATTGGGTGAGCTAGCCACGGAGATTATGGAGGGCATATACAGTTTGTGATGATGAAGGAAAGCTAGGAGGCTGACCCACTCAGCTACCACACAGGCTCAGAACTAGGGCTAATAGTTTGCTTACCCCAACATCCACACAATATATAAACTGTTGTAGCATGGGAAGAGACAGACCTACATATCCAAAGAAGTGGGATCTCCATGACAGGACAATAACAGGATATCCGAGAGGAGTCCCAATGAGAGCCCATTATTTCTGGCATATTGCAGTGGCATATTTGAACTCATAAGGATGATGACCTAGAAGGCCAATCCACTGAAAAATGGATAAAGAAAATGTGGTACATTTGTACAATGGAGTATTCCTTAGTGATAAAAAATACTGACAACTTGAAATTTTCAGGCAAATGGATGGAATGAGGAAAAGCATCCTACGTGTGATAACGCAGGCCCAGAAAGACAAACACAGTATGTATTCACTCATAGTTGGTATTAGATATAAAACTTAGGATAACCAAGCTACAATCCATAATCGCAGAGAAGCTAGGTACAAAAGGGGGACCCTAAGAAGAACAGAAATGGAGGACCTCAGGATGGAAAATAGGTAAAATCTTCTGTATAAACTGGGAACAGGGGTAGAAAGGAGGGGATGGAGGAAGGGAACATGAGAGATCACGAAGACTGAGTTTGGGGAGGGATGGAGGTGGAGAGCAATAAAAGGGATATCTTGATAAGGAGAGCCACTATGGGTTTAGAGAGAAATCTGGTGTTAGAGAAATTCTCAGGAACCCACAAACATAACCTCAGTTAATACTCCCAGAAATAGTGTGGAGGGTGTCTGAAAGACCCTTCCCCTATAATCAGATTAGTAACTACGCTAATTGTTATCATCTAGTTACTGATAGAAATATAATTCGGGTTCTTAGAGAAGCTAAATAAGAAGGAGAACCCAAAGAAAAACATATAGGCATCCTCCTGAATATTAACCTTCATCAGGCGATGAAAGGAGACAGAGACAGAGACCCACAATGGAGCACCGGACTGAAATCTCAAGGTCCAAATCAGGAGCAGAAGGAGAGAGAGCAAGAACAAGGAACTCAGGACCGCGAGGGGTGCACCCACACACTGAGACAATGGGGATGTTCTATTGGGAACTCACCAAGGCCAGCTGGCCTGGGTCTGAAAAAGCCTGGGTTAAAACCGGTCTCGCTGAAGATAGCAGACAAGAAGGACTACTGACAACTCAAGAACAATGGCAATGGGTTTTTGACCCTACTGCACCTATTGGCTTTGTGGGAGCCTAGGCAATTTGGATGCTCACCTTACTAAACCTGGATAGAGGTGGGTGGTCCTTGGACTTCCCACAGGGCAGGGAACCCTGATTGCTCTTTGGGCTGACGAAGGAGGGGGAATTGATTGGGGGAGGGGAGGGGGGGAGGCGGCGGTGGGGAAGAGATAGAAATCTTTAAAAAATAAATAAATATAAAAAAAAGAAAGAAACACATTCAGGGATCCACAGCAAAGCCTGGGCTGAACTCCTGGAATTCAGTTGAAGAGGAGAAGGGATCATATAAACAAGGTGAGTAAGGAGCCTGATGGATAAAACCAGAGGGACAGCTGGCAGGAGTTAGTGAGAGCTCAGAGACTATGGACTGACAGTCTGAGAACCTTTATGGAACCAAGCTAGACCCTCTGAATGTGAAGGAGTGTTAGATGGAGAGATAGACTGAGTAAGACATAGAGGGAGAAAAAGAGAGGGGGTGGAGAAAAAGAACGGGAGACAGAAACAGAGACAGAGAGGAGCCTTTTTTATTTTGAAGACAGTTTAACATCATGGCTGTACCAAAACAAGAGTAAGTTCCCTGTTTTGGCTGATGATCTCCTCAGTCATGGGATTCTGATGAGACTAACCGTTTCACATATGACATTAATTCTGTGGGTCACACCTCATATCTAGTCAGAAAGCAGCTGGTTATTTTTAAAATGAACTTTGTCACTGTTGCACTAGTGAATAAGTTTTGCCAGGAACATTAATATTGTAACATGCAGAGTCTAGAACTGATAGAGATTCTGATATATTTTAACTGCTGAATCTGCATAGCACTGTTTGACATTAGGAAAGTTTGACAGCACGGGGAATTCACTGATCAACTGAAGTTTATTTCTTTATATTCTTTCTCCTAATAGAGGTATTTTAGGTAATATAGTCTATACATTTAGTTATTGGTAGGCAAACAAGAGCAATGACCATAGATCGTGTTGTTCTAGGCGTCTCTGAGACCTCCTTGGCAAATAACTTATTGTTATTTTTTAAAAATTATCTCTTTATTTATAAATATTATTTATGATTTGTAATATAAGAGAAGTATCCTTCAAATGGTACTGAGATATTCATTAATAACCAATGCCTACTGGTAGAAGTACTCCCAATCTACACAAGATGTTTCTCTTCAAACTCTATTTTTATATATTAAATATATTTAAGTAGAATGTAGTGAATTTCTGTAAGGTTTCTTCATATGTCCTTGATTTATTCAGCCATACCCGTAAGTGCTCCCTGCTTTAACACCTCTAGCTTCACTTAGATTTTTAACAAAGTTAATTTCCTTCATTTCCATTCATGTTGCCTATGTACTGCTATCCCCTATAATTAAAAAATCTATTTCTATACTCATGAGCCCTAGATATTTATTCACCTTGTAGATATTTAAAAATGAATTAAGTGGTATTAATTTTTTTAGTAATTGCTTATTACTACACAAATAATTCACAGTATAATTAATTATTTAGAAGACCATGGAATGAAAATCACACATACAAGGAAATGAAGGTGGCATGCATTTATGCATATAACTACAAATAACTAAGGAATGGGCTATGTGGAAGTACATTCATAATGATTATTTCATTAGGCCATAGAATTAAATGATTGCAGTAATGGTTCCAATTCTTTATGTGGTCATATGGATATTGAGCTACCTATAGGAGAGCACTGAACGATAAATCAGAAATAGCACTATTCAGCTTCTACCATCCACCTAGTATCAGAAGGAAAAAAGAATGAGTCAGGTTGTAAAATGCACTGCTTTCTAAAGGTGAGATGAACTATATATTTTAGATGATTTTGGAATCAGGAGTAAGTATTATACTTGGGACTATACAATTATCAGCGTTTTCTACAACTATAAGTCTTTACAATATAGAGTGCTTTTAATCCCTTCTGGCAAGTTTTCTAATTGGCCTGATAAGAGCTATACAATATTTTGGTGATGGTGGTGAGGTTCTAGGCAATTGGATAGAATTGATTAAATGCTCAGATAGAATTTAAATAAAAGACTTTTAAAAGTAATAAGGAAGTATTATTTATTCACTTAGGAGTACATTTACTCAATGGAGAACTCATGCTTTTAACTAAGGAAGTGTCACATCTATTTATGAAAATGTACCTTTTGTATAGATTCAATCATTAAGAGAATAAACAAGACAAATGCATTTTCTGCTTCTCTAATCTTTCTAAATGATCTATTCAAATCAACCATGAGACCTGAATAAAAGAGGAAATATAAGCTAAAAATTAAGCTTAAAATATTTATTTTGACAAGAAACCACATATTTAGTTGTACATAAACAATTTCATAAAATAGTCTACATTATTTTCTGAAATTATTTTCTAACTGTTCATTATCATGAAGATAAATGATATTTCTTTTATTATTTTTCTGTAATGTTATGATACTTAAAAACTACAACCTACTTCTACATCAGTTCACAGCCTTGCTAATGTTTTACAAGGTCGACTTTTATTTTGCTTATTGCTTATTGGTTGGGAACACCACAGTAGTATGAGACAACCCTGCTCTTTAGAGAAGAAAATTTGAAACTGAATCAAGAAATTGAAATCTAAACCTATGATAGATAATATAGGTTATTGTATATCTAGCATGCTCTCAGTCTTGTGGCTTGCATAGTGTAGCCAGATTTGACACATCAAAACACAGAATACCAATTTAAATTTTAATTTCAGATGAACAATGGAAGCCTATATAGAAATGACACATATTTATTCTAATCAAATGGTTTTTGCTTATCTAAACAATCAAGTGCCTACCCATGCTTAGGTTTGTTTGCCAATGCCCAGTATACAACTATGTAATTCCCTCAGTCATGTAATATGAAACAGTATTCTTGAGAAACACTGTTTTTTCAGAAAAATATTAAGCTTCAATTTTAGAGCAAATAATGTAAGTTCATTCAGGCTAGTCTAAAAGTATTATTCATAATTAATTACCAGAGTGTTTAATTTACATTAAATACAAATATTTGTAATTATTTATCTCCTTTTCAAAATTTACCTTTGCTCTTATCAAACAATAAGACTATTAATTTATATGGAAGGTACTTTACTCAATTATGGTATAATATCACAAAGATTAAATATTATGGTAATTCCTTGTTTGTTTTAATGAATAAAACAAAATTATGTATCTATATTGATTCTTGCAAAAGTCCAGTTGAAGAGTGGGAGGAATGAGAATATGAGTAAAAACATCGAGACCATGATGAGTTCACCCACTGAAACAGTCATCCTGGGCTAATGGGAGCTCACCAACTCGAGATGGACTGGGAAGGAACTGCATAGGACCAAACAGTATATATAGTTCCTCTGAATGTGGCTGACAGTTGTGGCTAGGACAGACTGGGGCTTCCACTGGCAGTTGCACCAGGATTTATCCCTACTGCATATACTGGCTTTTTGAGAACCTATTCTCTTTGGATGATACCTTGCTATATATAGTAGTAGGGAGGGCCTTGGACCGTCCCCAAAGCAATGTGCCTTTCCCTCTCTGAGGAGTGGATGGGGGTGGGGTGAAAGGGTATGTTGAAGAAATGGGAGGAAGGGAGGGAATGTGAACTTGGATTGCTATGTATAATGAAAAATGATAAGTTGTTTTCTTTAAAAAATAATAAAATTAGAATCAATTAAATTTAAAAATTAAACTTCATATCATAACATAAAATGCTATTACATAGTTGCTTTTTATGAAGTTATAAAAGTATCATATCTATTTTGCCATGCACCACGCCCCCGTGTCTGCACTCTGTGCGCTGGCACCCAGTTCGCAGTTTCGGGCAAGGAAGCTGGAGGTTAAAATACACAAACACACACAGACAGAGAGACAGCAACACGGGTTATTCTTGAAGTCTCCCAAGAATGGCCCCTTTATTGTGTTCAGGAGCAGATTATATAGAGATAGCCACACCCCAGCCAAACCCACCAGAAACTACTCTCCTGCCATCAAAAACTCCTGAAGGTCTAGTGCTCAGAGCAGCTGTTGGCATTCAGATCAGGGGATTACAAGAAATTCAGGATCTGGGGTCTCACTGCTCCCAATACTATTTTTAATTTTTTTTTAATTGAAAAGAATTCTTCTCTCAAACAATGCTTTTTGTCAACTCTTTCCCCTCCCTCTGCTCACTTGTTCGAGCTCCCTGCTCCTTTTGCATGTCTCCGTATCCACTCCTCTACGTTTCTTCTTCAGAAAAAAAAAAAAAAAAAGCAGCCCTCCAAGGTTCCACAACCAAACACAGCAAAACAAAACACAATAAGACAGGGCAAAAAGCCCTCTTAATAAGACTGGACAAGGCAACTGAACAGGAAGTAAAGAGTCTCAAGGGCAGGCAAAAGAATCATTTATAACTGCTTCTACTGTTAGGAGCTCCCCCAAAACATCAAGCAAACGGCCATAATGTGTACTCAGAAAACCTTCAGATTCATGCAGACAGTATGCTTGCTTTAAGGCTCTGTGAACCCATATGACCTGTTTAGTTGATTTGGTGGGAAATGTTCTGATGTCCTCCATGCCCTTGTAATCCTCAAGTCTCCCCTCCCCCTTCCCCCCTCTGTCTTTGTGTCTTTGTGTCTCTGTGTCTCTGTCTCTGCCTCCCTCCCTTCCTCCCTCCCTCCCTCCCTCCCTCCCTCCCCCCCTCCCTCCCTCCCTCCCTCCCTCCCTCCCTCCTCCTCTCTCCTCTCTCTCTCTCTCTCTCTCTCTCTCTCTCTCTCTCTCTCTCTCTCTCTCTCTCTCTCTCTCTCTCTCTTCCTAACCTCTGGTTGTGGATGTCTGCACTCACTCCATTTGCTGACAGAGGAAGCATCTTGATGATGATCGGACACAGCGCAGCTCTGCAGGTATAGGAGTATATTGATAGGAATAATTTTGCTGTTATGTTTGGTTTTTGTCAGTCATGTTGGGTTTGACCTTACGTCTCTGGGCTATATAGACTCCAGTTAGTGTGGGAGTGCAAGGCATGGGCTCCCTCTAGTGGCAAGAGCCTCCAATTAAACCAAACTTTGGTGGGCCACCCACATAGTCTGTGCCACCACAGTCCCAGAACATCTTGAAGGCAGACAAATGTAGGTGAATGGTTTGGAAATCATAATCATTGTACACTTTGTAGTCCTTTATATATTTATAAGGTCCCTTGACCACTCCGGGGCTTAATTTTCCCATCTTTCCAAACTATGGATTTTGTTTTCTGTAGGTTCAGTGACGCTTATCCTCTTAAGTTTCTACCCGGTCTACCAGTTGAAGATAGTTTCTGGGTAAGGGATGAAGACTTGACCTTTGCAGGCCTTGAGTGTGCTGCGGAATGTCTGGAAGAGGTTTTAGGCATGTAAATCATAGTCACAATATATTATATTAAAATATTTTTTTCAATTTATTTAAAAAAAATTCTATTAAAAAGGGATTCTGTTCAGACTGATAAATCATTTTTTTCCATATTCACTGATCAATTGCTGAGGTCTGTATTACTCATTACTTCAGGTCCTGAAAAATTTGAAACTCTTTTATTCCAGTATATGATATATTTTATAACTTGTTTTCTTAGCTCCTAGGTATTGCCTCTTTTTTGTTCAGTTACTCCCATATCACAAAGTAGAACTAGGTATGTCTATCCAAAAAAACCACCATGCTCTTTTCTACCACTGGGGATAATGTTATCTCTTCTAGTTTTCTATTTATTTATTTTTTGTAGAATCATACTCTTAGGATTTTTATCAGGTTACATTCTCAATACTGTTACCTTTTTTGCTTTCCCCCTACATAAAAGTTGTTGGTGAAGAAAAGATTGACCAATCTGTCCTCATTGTGGAAGTCACTGGATGAGAAACATAGGTTTCATGGACTACTTTAAAATTAAATTTAAAACAATCAATTTACATTGAGAAATTCTATTTTGTCTGCCATTTTGTCCCCATCAAATTAGTTACATTTTGTTCTCCAATATCTGCATTAGATTTTTACAGTTGCTCTGACACATTTTCTTCTATCTTCTTTTATGATGAAAGATCTAGTCTCAAAAACACACTATAAAATTTGATTTAAAAGTTCTGTAGCCTCTTGTTTTTGGCACATTGGTTAGATGTGCATCTTTGTGTTGAAAACTATGTCTTCTAAATGGAAGATTCACTGAAAAGACTTAAAATATTAATTAATTAATTAATCTATAAATATAACGATGAGTCATTGGGAATTGCTTTATGACTTTATCTACTTGGCCAAAGGAGCACATTTTTTTTCTCCTAGGGTCTCTGACCTGTCTACAGGCTCACGGTGCAATAATGGTACCAGGTATGGATTTAATTTCATGGGATAGGACAATTGTGAAAGAAGAGGTGGGAAAAGGATAGAGTGAGAGTTGGTGGATAAATATGAAGAGACAATTTAATCTTGACATAGCAGGACAGTTGTACACCTGAACTCACATGTGACAGTACACACAAGAATGTGTAAGCCCAAAGCAGACAAAAATTCCACTGTGGAGAGTGGACCCACAAAGAGAGGAAGAATTAGTTTTTTCAAAGGGTTGCAAAGTTTAGCCCCTGGGAAGTCAATCACATCCCAGTGGAAGGCCAAAAATTCAAGGTTTGGGTGGCAGCATAAATTGTCCTTGAGGGGGAAAAACAGAGGAAGTTAGGTGTCTGGAGGTAAAAGGATCTACTCTGGGGAAATCTGTGAATGGGCGCCAAGAATGATCATTCTATAGTGCATGAAATTTTCAAAGGACTCTTATGTTTTAAAATTATGTACAAAAATTTTGATCCAATGGAATATGTGCTTGCTCATTCTCTCATCACCAACACATTCCAGTCACATTCAGACTTATTTCATATTCTTCATTTGTTTGAGACAATGTGTCATGCCACATAGTCTGGATTCAGGAGCTGTGTAAAGGGGCCTGACTTTTAATACCTGAATCTCTTACTTCACCCTCTTGAGTGCTAGAATTACAAGCATGCAAGCCAGACTTGGAGTTGCCTCATATATTTCATAGAATTTTATTTTGTTAGATTTCCTGCCAATAGTTATTAGCAAAGGACATTTCTTCCATATTTTCATTGCAATGTACCTTCCTTATATTACTCATAAACTACACTCCAAAAGTAGATGTGTACCTCTGCCTCCTGTCTTCTCTTTTTCCATTTATTTCACACACACAAAAATAACATTTCACATGATAAAGTGCTGAGACATTCTCTTCTGCCAATGACATTTTAAGATACTTAATCCAATTTCCAACATACCCTTTAGAATCCTTGTCAAGGTCACGGAGAGCATTCTCTTTGCCAAAATCAATGAAAGTTGCTTTGTCTTCATTTTTGAATCCTCGGCAGTGTTTAATGCATTTGATCTCCTCTAAATATTCCTGATATTTTTCACTCAGTGCTGCTCTGTAGTCTTTAATAGCCGCTTTTTCTGAGTACACTTGAAATCTGGACTATTCTTGGAAAAAGCCTCTGGACTCTATCTGCTTGATTCTTCTACATTTATATTGCTTCTCTACAATAGGTCATTTCATCTACATTTAATATCCACCAAAACACAATAATTGCAGCTCTGCAATTTCTTCTTAAAATCCAACTTCATGAAAAAATCCTAATACATAATGTAGTGAATCTAAGATATTACTAACTAATGGTTTATTATGCTATAGTTTTTTTTAAAGAGAAGATGAATTGCAGTACAGGTGTACTTATTGCTTGAGTAATTAGAATGGGCACCCACAGATTATTACCAATCCAATTATTTCATCAGTCCCCTGACCCATGCCTTGACATCCCAGATATTTCATGCATATTAGATTATAAAGGAGCTTTCCAGTATTCTGGAATAAATTTACAAATGCAACATGTCTTATTGATCCTCCTTAGAGTTATTATTGGGGTTTCTTATCCAGGTGAGTTAGCTCATATAAAATACAGATTCTTGGTAATTATCACATGGAATATGTTCATCTGTGCTTCTGTAGTAACCTAATGATGATTAAATTCTGGTAGCACCTTGCTCAATGTTGTGAAATTTATAAACTTCATTATTCCCTGTTTGGTATACAAGTATTTTTATTGAACATACTTATTTTAATATAATTTTTGCTTAAAATATTAATTTATGTTACCTAAATTGCAAATATAGATTTTATGTATTTTACCTGAAATACTTTTATTTATCCCAATTGTGAAGAAATAAATAATTATAACCCACACATGCTGAATGCTCTTTCAAGACCCTACTATGATTTAGAACATTAATTGCCCAGGTAAGTCTGACTGTGACATTCAAGGAGCCTTTTCAAAAAAAATCCCTATTCTGTTATTATTCTTTTTCAATTCATATCTTAAAGCTGTGGTGGGAATAAAGCTCAGGAACAGCAAAAGCTATAACTAATCAGATTAAAGGAATATGTGTTATTTTATACGATGCCTTAGTAAAACGTTTTATTTTTATGCAAGCAAAAAATCTTATTACTCAAAGGAATATGTTCCAGTAAGGTATTAAGTGTTCTAGTACACTCACAAAATGTATGCAGCTTTCTGATGGAAAACAATGTGCTAATATTATCACACAGAGATTTTCACAAATCAGAGTAGTAAAAAGGTCATTGAATCATGAAACAATCCACCATTTTAGATAGCATACATAATTTAGAGAGATGTTGACCTACAGCTATGCTGAATCTCACATGATTGGCTTTCCAGAGGCTATAGCCATTTAATAGTGACAAGAGTGTCTTCTGACCAGCATCTTCTTTCCATAGGATTTCCACAAATGTAAACAGAGAAAGAAATCTCAGTGTACAGATGAGGAGAATGAGAAACAGTAAATATTGTATATGCTGTAAGTAAAAACAGATACTCCCTGTGCCTGGGTGTGAGCAATGCTAGTTGTCACACACTTTCTGTGCATGTGTATGAATGATGTTAATAAATCCACACACTTTCTGAGCCTGTGTTATTGATATTTCTGAAAATAGCTGTTAATAAGTATTGTTTACTATCAAGGAGATTTTTAAATTATGTTCTTCTTTTAATATTAAAGTATAATTAAAATCATTTTCAATGATTATCTGCCTTCAAGAAACACTGTTGGAATAGAGTTGTGAAAGTAACCAACCAAGATCTGATTTGATTTAAGTCCCAACCAGTGAGACCCATACCCAACAATGTTAATTGGACAAAAACCAGAGATTAGGTAGCACAGGGACATAGCAGAAACCCAAATACTTCTGCGCTTCCTCCTGCAGTACATGGAAACAAATACAGATGCCCACAGCCAGACAATGTGCAGAAAGTGAGAGGCCATGGAACACTCAGCCCTAAATGGGATATCCCCCAGAAAACCTCTCCTCAGGCCTCAAGAAACTGTGGGGAAAGAGAAGGCAGAAGCAGTGTAAGACTCTGAATGGATGAATGAAACCAAGGAAACAAGGCTCTATAAACACAATAGGCTTGATATACACATGAACTCACGGAAACTTTATGGCATTTCACTAAGGGACCGCACAGGTATGCATCAGGTGGGGTGCCTTAGATGGGAGAAGAAGTAGACATAAGCCCCCATTTCTAACCCAGATGGTATTTCCAACTGATAAACATTTTTCAATGAAAAATTAGTTTTCTTCAAGGGAGTCTCTCTGGGAAACAAACGATTCTTAAGAGGAGGCCCCACATCTAGCAGATGATGCCCAACACAAAACATCTTTGTAGGTTTTGTGTCTCATAATGTTGTGTCAGAGCATTTTCATCTTGTTTTCATTATGGGTCCTTCCTAAATACATTATGGCTTCTGGTTTTGTATTTTTAAGGGAATCCTGTTCGAGAGAACATGTATCTCTCCTTCTATGTAAGTTGCTTGTGATTTTTCTTGGGATTGCTTTCTTACATTAGTTTAGTCTTATTCTAATTTGCTTTCATTTTTATTTCTTTTATTATTATTCCTTAGATGCCTGTTTGTTTTCTAACTAGAGAAAGAAAGGATCTGGAAGGAAGATGAGGTGGTGAGTAACTAGGAAGATTTGGAAGAAGAGAAAACATAATCAGAATTGTAACTCTCGGTCTCTGGCCTCCACCTTTGGAGGCTACGCCCCTGTGGAGGCCATGCCCCTGTACCCACCAAGCCTTGATCCCTCCCCTGAATAGGGTCAAGACAACCCGCCAAGCCTTGGCACCTCCCTGGAGAAGTGTCAAGGCAGCCCACCAAACCTTGACCACTCCCCAAGTCTATCACCCATTTGTGTTGGCAGCTTCTTGGTTTTGAGTGGGGGGGCACCCGAGAGCACAGAAATCCCATTAAACCTGGATATTCTTTAATTCGGTTTGTTGTGATTTGGCTTGATTGGAATTTTTGCGTCGGCAGAGAGCTCGCATTAGGAAATGTTACTAACAAGAACATAATACAAATATAGTTAAAAAGAATAAAATACAGAATGAAATATATACCATATAGAATTTAGTAAGAAAAATCTATTTCTAATAAAAGAAAAATTATAGTTCAATTACATCATTCTTCCCTATCCTTTTTTGTATATAAATGATTTTAGGAATTACCACTTTGTCATGGATAATCGCATAACCAAATACATGCCTAACCCATGGTGAGGACTGTTTTTCCCACTCTACTTTCTGGCAGATGTTGTCACTTTGGTTGAGTGCCCTTCCATTTCCAGTAGAAGTTTAGTTAAATCCCTGTTTATTTTTCTTCAAGAATGCTTTTAAATAAGTTAAAAAAAACCTTTTCATTTATTTTTTGGATTTTTACATTATGCATTCTAATCCCACTTATCTCCCTGTCCCCTAGCGCCTGCCTTCTGCTCTTACAACTTTCCCAACAAGACAAAACCAAACTTAAAAGCAAACAAGCTTGCTAATATTAAACAAGATTTTTCTAAGTAATCTAGAAAATGAAGATAGAAGATAATTTCTTGCCTGAACCACAATGAAATCTTATAATAAATTGCTTTATGTTAAAAATGAAAATTTAGGGTAATACTTAATTTTAATGGTAAAATGTAGATCATTTTGCATTTAGTTTTATGAGACATTTTCCAATTATTTTCTATTTTGAATAACCTGTTATTACATACTTCTTTAATATTCTTATCATTTAACCACTTCCCGGGTGTAAAAGACTGTAATACCTCAGTCAAGTGTCCTCTTCAGTCACTCATCTCATAAGTAAAGCTATAACTTGCTCATGTGAAAATGCATTATACTAATCCTGCTCTCATATCGATATTAAACAAGTTAAAAAATCTAATTTTTCCCAAAATATTGAAATGGGTCTATTTATAGTTTACTTAAAAAAGACAGCCAAAAATGAAAGTTCGTGCTATAATTTTGCAACTCAAAAATTTAATAAAAACAATCTCATGACAATCTTAGAGAGAAACTGTAAACTTTTAAAATTACTATTAAAATATACAATTAGAATATTTGTGTAAGATATTAAAAGTGACACTTATGTTTTGTTTCTTAGTACTCTTTTAAGTATAAATTTTGAAAACCTAATATCTAGTTAGGGCAAAATGTCACAAAATATTTTATTTACATTTAAAAATAAATAAAAATTTGTGGTAGTCGACATTTACTTTTCTAAAATGTGACAAAGGTCATTGGCTTTGAGATTATATACTCAAATCATTAATTTCTTACCTTATTTGTCTTTTATTTTAAGAATCAAAATTACTCCTGACCTTCATTAAATTTGGTTATTTAAATAAACATTGCCATTAAATTCAAATATTGGAATATCAACTACTTGTTAGTGGAAAATAAATTTATCTTCATTAAAGAGAGTTTTATCTACCCTAATGCCACAAACACAGAAATTTCAGCATTTATCTCACTCTTAATATAAGAGCTGACCCAGAACATTCATTACCTATCTTTGACAACCAGTATTTTAATATATTTTCACGTCTGTGTACTGTGTTTTTTTTTATCTAAGCAGGAATTTAAACAATCATATATCTTGTTATATCTTTACAACAGGTCTGTGAGATGTTTTATCTTTAGAGAATAAAATAATTAAGTAGTAGGCACATTTCTGGCTTAACAGATACTTTTTAAAATAGCTTTAAGATTATCTTTAATGAGTTGATACTTTCACATTAAAGTTGAAAATACAATGTTTCTTTAAAGCAAAATCTTAAAGAATCAAATATGATTTCTCAAACCTAATTATCTCTAGAACTTGCCTCTGTGTTATGAAAGCCACATTAAACAGTAACAAAACACAATTTCTTTTCTGCTCTCATAAATTGCTCAATTTATAAAAAATTCATATTCATGAATTATACCAGGTTTTAAGGCATAGAAGAAAATAATAATGATTTGGGTAGGCAATGTGACTCAAGGAAATAGAGAAAGCAAATGAGTACACCTGGCTTCTAATATATCAGTTTGGAAATATTTTCAATGACAATTTGTTACCTTGAAATTCTATAGATTGTTATATATTACCTACAACTATTATTTAAAAATTTTTCATAGAAATGGCATAAATATGACATAATTTTTTTGGGGGGGGGAAGGAAGGGGTACTGGTTTGTAGTTGTTTAAATAACTAAAAATCCCAAATGGATACAAGTGAACTGTAAAGGTATTTCTTATTTTGTTACCCAAGTATCTCCATCTCGGATCTGTAACTGGGGCCTCCTGTGTGTTTTATCTCTGCAGCACGTGCTGAAGGAGGGGGGATGGCTCAGTTCTGGGCCTTTGATTGTTTCCCCAACTGCAAACATAACACCTCTTCTACCACCACTCAGCAGTGAATGCTACTTTACAACGTTAATTTGTACGTGTTTTACGTTTCCTTTTATATATTTTTTAAAGAAATGGGTAATTTTTTTATTTAAAATTGGCCAAAAAGGCATGTAAAAGAGATAACACATCTGAGTAAGAAGTGTAGGAACTTACACCCAAACTGATATTTTAGTCTTTAGTCTTTTAGCAAGTGACTTTAATGACTTCCTTAGCTTGAATTTAATTAATGATTTGAAGTTTGGATGAACCACTTTTTAGTTTCTTTTCCTCTTTAAAACATTTTTAATTTAAAATGTAATTACTTCTTTTCCTCAGTTACTCTTCCTCCCTCCAATCCGTGTCATGTATCTCTTATTTCTCCCACTCAAAATCATGGCCTCTCCTTTACTTATTGTTCTCACCACTAAAACGATTTCTACATCACTAAATATATAAATACAACCTTGGAGTCTGTTTACAGCCACTGTATGTAAATTATTACAGGGTTGGGCACTTAGTATTGGATAGTAAGTTAGGTGGCTCGTCACTGGAAATGGAAAATGTTCTATCAGCATTTGTTCGTTGCCTATTTTTATTTGTCTATGGATGGGGCCCTGAATGATGTGGGAATGATTTCTTATTAATAAAGAAACTGCCTTGGCTCTCATAGGACAGAAAATTAGGTAGGCGGAGTAGACAGAATAGTATTCTGGGAGAAGGAAGCTGAGTGAAGAGTCGCCATGATGTTCCCATGCCAGGCAGACACAGGCTACAATCTCCCTGGTAAGCACACCTTAGGGTGCTACACACCTTATAAGAAATGGGCTAGTCCAGGTGCGAGAGCTAGCCAATAAGAGGCTACAGATAATGGGCCAGGCAGTGTTTAAAAGCCCTGCCGCTCTGTATTACTACAGATGGCGCCTGACGTGATGGGCTAAATCCACTTAAAAACCTGAGAGAGCTTAATTTTAAACAGAGAAAAAACGGAGTTTAACACAGATTTTTGTTGTTTGTTGGTGGCATGCTGTAGAGAGACTTAAATGCTGCGTCATTTTAAAGTGCGCTCCCCGCCTGCACCTGGGCAGACTGCGGAATTGGGCTTGAGCAGGCAAAAGAGTATGGCAGATTCCTGCCGCCATACAGAGACTGCGCAGTGCTCTGCGTGTCAGATTTGCCTGTAACATGGATGAAAAGAGTTTCTGTGCTGCACGCTCAGTCTCAGAATTAAACTGCTAAATGCGGCTCCAATGTGGACTTGCTGTGTGCCTGGAACTGTGTGTGACTCAGGGGCACGAAATTGGCTCTGAGACAGGAGCTGCTTGGCTTAGCTCTGCCATGCTAAACTCTGCTGGTCTCAGGCAGAAACTACCGCAATTACTGTGATAACAGCACAGTTAAACATTAGACTTGGCAAAACATAGGCAGTACCGTATTACCCATACATGATGCAACTTAAGTTTTTAAAAAGTGCTCCTGGACATTAAAAAATTACAGATTCACAATAAAACAGATTCAGACATAATAGAACACACTGTTGGATGAATGTACGTAGGCTTGAGAGAGAAAAGAAAAAGAATATAAAAATAAAGTTAATGGTTAAAAAAGAAGGGTAAAGTCTTTAAAGAGACAGAATACAGATAGTTATAGGTTAAGAGAAATAAAGTAAAAATAAGCCACGTAAAAATGGAAAATTCACAGAGAGTCTGGATTATGTACATTGTATTTTCTTTAAAATTGTTGACTGTAAAGGAGCTAAATACAGAGAGTCATTTCATTATATGGGCTGCCAAGTGGAACCAAAATGGATATAAGGGTATTACGATTTCAAAGTTTGGGTCTAAGGATATGATGCTTTGGAAAGGGTCTTCTTTTGTTTTCACAGAGGATGAGACCCTATGGATTTCTTCTATTCCAATTTGGTATGATAGACCACGCCCTCCTGAAAGGTTGCTGTGAACACCCTCAAAAAATTACTTCACTCAACTGCCAACTGAGATGACCCTGGCACACATGTTACACCATAAAAGACCTAATTAACAATGCCCCCATTCAGCAGGAAGCAGTTTGGAGAGAAAAACTGTGCCCATGTTCCCAAAACATTGTTTATAAATGTTCTTTTACATTTAAAGGGGGATATGATATAGATATGAATAATTTTCATTGGTATGGATTTTAAGGTCATTTTTGTTATATGTATATGTCTTTCTGATATTGATTAAGGTATTGTGATTGTGTAGTTCATTTAAAATGTAATGTATAATTAGGAAATATAGGTTGTTAATGGATAATCATTGATAATAGTCAAGCTTGTAGTCATGTTAGTTAGATTTTTTAGAGATGCATAGATATATTTCAGATAATGCATTCTTCATATCTTTCAAAGACTGCAGAATATGGCATTTAAAATGTTTTAATAACTTAGGGTTTTTCATGACAATGAGACACGTTTTGCTCCTGGCAGCACCAATCTACTTAGAGAGGAAGATGGGCATCGAAGAGGATCGTTATGGAGTTGGATAGCCATTTGGGCAAGAAACTGCTCTTGCCTGGACTGATGCATAAACTGGACACAAAGAACCCACAGAGAGAGGACTGCTAAACTTGCCTAAAGGTGAGATGGTCTTTCGGGGTTCCTGATTCATGAGAGTCTGCGAGACATTCTTTAGGACACAACAGAAAGTGATTGAACTGTGTTTGAAATTTCCTGCTTCATGAAATGTCTGCTGGATACTGTGGGCCTTAAGGCCGAAGATAGATGCCCCAACGGTACAAAAGAACTTTGGGTGACTGTCCAGGCAGCGAGATGTCTCTGTCATTTCTAGAGCGTTTGATTTCTTGTTTACTTAGGTAGTTTTATATCCTTCTGGAGTCTTTGATGGAGTTGAAGAATGGATAGTTATAGTTTTCCTTAGTTATGATAAAAGATAAAGTAGATATTGTAACTGTAATTCTTACTTGATAACTGTTTTGTTATATGTAATTTTACTATGTTAAAGTTAAAGCCTTTCTTTTTTGTTTAGACAGAAAAAGGGGAAATGATGTGGGAATGATTTCTTATTAATAAAGAAACTGCCTGGCCCATTCGATAGGTCCACCCTTAGGTGGGTGGAGAAAACAGAACAGGATTCTGGGAGAAGGAAGTCGAGTCGAGGAGTCGCCATGATGTTCCCATGCCAGGCAGACGCAGGCTAGAATCTCCCCGGTAAGCACACCTTGGGGTGCTACACATCTTATAAGAAATGGGCTAGTCCGGGTGCGAGAGTTAGCAGAGAAGAGGCTAGATATGATGGGCCAGGCAGTGTTTAAAAGAATACAGTTTCCGTGTAATTATTTCGGGGAATAAGCTAGCTGACGGCTGGGAGCTGGGGTGGCAAGGAAGCGGCCCGCCGCTCCTTAAACACCTGAAAGATTTCTTTTTTGCATGATTGCCTATCACTTAATGTACTTCTTCAGGTTTCAGTTAAGATATATATACTAATATGACTATTTTGAAGCTATATAATGGGTGTGATTCGTCTATCATTTCTAGGAAATATAATGTCACAGCAGAGTTCCTGGTTCTCTGGCTACTACAATCTTTATGTCACCTTTTTCACAATGTTCCCTGAATCTTATGTTCACAAGTAGGTTTATTAGTTGTGACTAGTAGCCACACAGACATGGTTCTCTGGAGTCCTCTGTCTGAAGTGTATGGTTTCTTCAACAACACAAACTGACAATCAATGTCTGGGAGGCAATCAAGACAATAGTAATAAGAATTATTTTATCATTTAGAAACAAAATTGCATAGAATATATATAATTTCATATACCTGTATATGTATATATACGTATATATGTATACATCTCTCTCTAAATATATATATATATATATATATATATATATATATATATGCTCCCAAGAACACTGTATACCTAAGATAACCCCACAATCATGTTTGAAAAATTCCATTCAAATTGCAGTTGATGCGAATGTTCAAGAAACTTCAAAACAATATAATCATAAATATTTGATAGGCAAAAATCTGTTGTTTAATATTTTTTCTTAAAATATGTATTTTTTCTCACAAAAGAATTATGTCTTAGATAAATCACCTGCAATCTGTTTAATCACTTGACATGAAGAACCTTTAATTCTAAGAACACTATAGATATTAAAATTTACACTTTCTATGTATGGATAGTTTTTCTTTAATACTGCTCTACCATAATGAAGGTGACTTTTGACAGTTAAAAGGATCACTGCCATGATGACACCATTTTTTATTTAGAGGATGCCATTGAGGGCTGGTTAATGTCTTCCAGGATCAATTACAAAACAGTTTCTTGGATTATTTTATCAAAGTAGGTGAAAAGTTCTTGAACTTGTATACAAAATGCACATGACATACCAATTAATTCATTTATAAGTAAAGGTGTTCTGTGGATATTACACAGGTTGAGGCTATACTATAAAAATATAATAACTCTAAAACAGGTTTATGAGAAACCCAACAATAGCAAAGCAGACTGACAGGGCTAGAAGTGGGGGTGCAACAGACAGGAGTCCTGACAGAAACCAGACCTTACTTTCATTTCACTAGAACAGTCAGAGCTGAGCAAGCAGGTCTCATGAAAACCACAATCTTTGGGTTACTGTCATCAACAAGCATCCTGGCAAGGCCTTCTGGTGGCTTACCAGGTGTACCCCAAATCCCTTCTGCTAACTCAGCAGATGCCCCCAGACTTCTGCAGCTTTCCCGGCCCTTCTGGTAGAAGGTCTTTAACCAATAGGACCTTCAACCAGTCAACCCCCATCCTAATATTTCATCCACCAATCAACCCCAGATTAATCCCTCCTCTCTGGAGTTCCTCTAACTCTGCTTAAAAGGAACTTGTGACTGCTTCTAAGACTTGTGTTCTCTAAGGACTAGGAGATATTTGGGATTGCCTGTGTAACAAAACAAAACAAAACAAACAGACAACCAAAATCCCCGTGTTATTTCTGCTCATTTATCCTTCCTAGATCTGTCTAATGGCATTTGATGACTTAAGGTACTGGTAGCTCATTACTTTGTTAAGTTTCTTGCTAAAATAGAGACAGGTGTGCCTCTTTAACAGGCTTCATAGTCAAGGATTAATAGGTTTCAGGTGTTTCCTAAAAGCAATAGGCTTTTGCTATGACATCAAGATGTAAATCTGTTCCATTTCTTACAGGTTCCAGGAAAAAGTTCTGCTACATTAACCTCACCCAGTTTCAAGCACATTTTATAGGTCACTCCTGTTGTCTGGGCCAAGACAAAGCAATCTACAGACAATGCCAACACCTACACCAGCTCCTAGGACTTCACCATTGGTACTAAATCTCCTGGATCAAGGACACCTACCAAATAAAATCTGGTTGTATATGTTATTATGTCCCAATTATACCCCCAAGCCTCACCTGTACAACCAGGGCACTTTTCTTTCCCATTCTTTGTGGCAGTATATGACTTCCCATGGCTAGCCCCATTTTATAGGGGCAATAATAATATTTTTTCCTCTTAGCCACCTGCCTTCTCATCTCCGTCAAAGAGCAGCTGCCTGAGGACTCCAGGTTAACAGTCAACAGGATGCTACTCCAGCTGCACCTCTCTCTGAGCAAGAGCTCAACTCCCAGCTCCCCCCATGTCACCTCATGCCCATAGGAAGTACCCAGACTTGAACCAATGCCTCTATATCCATGAAGTGGAGTCTGGGTTGTTTTATAGAAAATAAGACTCCAGCCCTCTCACACCCCTATATCCAAGGAGTCTGTGATGATTGAAAGTGTCACCCCAGCCCCTGGCATTCATCAGCAGGATGTCAACAGAAGACCAATGGAACAGAAAGCTCCATCTCTAGCCCCCTCCTTCTGGGAGTTGCTTTGGCCCAGACTCCACCTCCAGAAAAGTCTGCTAAGCTTTGACCCCTTTCCACAAAGTGTCAGGACCACTCCCACAGACTATTTACACTGCCACCGAGAAAAAGAACACATGGTTTTCAGGGTTTGTGAGGTCCCCCACATCTCTCTCTCTCTCTCTCCTCACTTCCATGCTTTACCGGTCACCTGTGAATGCTGCATTTAGTAAACATGGGCTTTGGTTCAATTTAATTTTGTCTGAATGGAATTATTTGTGACAGTGGAGAGACTTGTCTTCAGAAATATTCCTAACAGTTACAAAAGTGTGAATTTGTAAAGTGAGTTTTCATTATGTGTAGGAAGGGAATGTCTTTTAGAAATGTTTCAGTCCTGAGGCTCATTATGTAGAGTCCTATCTGGACATTTGGTGGTTGTTACTGTGAGCCCAGATTATAACAAAAGCCAGTTCAGCTTCTGTCTCTCCCTGTACGTTCTCAGCAAGCTTGATCACTTGAGAAAGCCTTCCATCATGTTGTGGCTCAGCAGAGATTTCCTTATCATATGCTAATACCTTGGTAACGAATTTTACAACTTCCATATTATAAGAAATAAACTTCTGCAAAACTAGTTACTTTATATGTGACTTGTTGGAAATAAAGAAACAAGAGCTAGGCTTTACTGTCTTCAGAAATAAGTTGCATATTTCTGAAATTAAGGATTATGTTTTCTATATATTTAATACACATGATTCTTCTTAAAGCACCAATTACACTATTATATCAACAAAATATTTAAAAAATACTTTAATTAAACAAGAGATATTTGGTGAAATCAGAGTTACTGAATGAAATAACTTTTGTTTTCTTGCTATATATTACAAAGTATTTTTCAAATTGGAAATTTGATCATCCTTTGACAATGTTCTAATATGCCTTTATCTTCTAGGATATGATCTGTATAGTTCTTATTTTAGCATCTAATAGAATATCATTGTGTACAAAGCAATAATTTAGAAACAAAGCCAAACTTTTAATATATTTTATTTTTCAAATATGCTTCCATTTAAAGACAATGTTAAATTTCAATGCCACATTAAGGAAATAGCTATCATGCCTTCTTCTTACTACATATGTCTAGGCTATTTCACATATAAATATAATAGATATAATCTTAAAAGGTTTCAAATTACAGCCACTATAGTGACAAAAAAGGTAAAATGTAGTTCCTATGCATTATTAAATATATAGGTGTCAATTTCTAGAAGTTTAGAAAATAAAGTAAGAATTAAATCAGTTTGCTATCTTACACATTTTAGAAAAAAACTTCCATCTTCTTTCTTCATTAATTTCCTAATTATGTATTTTTTTATTTTTCTACTAGGTATATACTTGTTCACAGAATGTGGCAATGGTTAGATAGCTTCTCTTTACAATCCATGAATTTTGTTTCTCCATTTATCGTATGTCTTTCCTGTGGAACACATATGCAAACATTACAAATTATAAATAAATAAGTGCTTCCCACAATCCTTCCTACTCACACCATAGCCTTAATGCACTGGGTAAGTAGGATTCCTACAGATTCTGATTTTTGTCTTTGTAGCACTGGAGATGTATTACACAGATATTCTACCATAAAGTCATATTTCTACTTTCTTTTTTTTTAATTAATTAATTTATTTATTAAAGATTTCTGTCTCTTCCCCACTGCCGCCTCCCATTTCCCCCCCTCCCCCAATCAAGTCCCCCTCCATCGTCAGCTCAAAGAGCAATCAGGGTTCCCTGCCCTGTGGGAAGTCCAAGGACCACCCACCTTCATCCAGGTCTAGTAAGTTGAGCATCCAAACTGCCTAGGCTCCCACAAAGCCAATACGTGCAGTAGGGTCAAAAATCCATTGCCATTGTTCTTGAGTTCTCAGTAGTCCTCATTGTTCGCTATGTTCAGTGAGACCAGTTTTATCCCCGGCTTTTTCTTACGATTTTCCAAGTAATGATGTTAATCAACCCACTTTAAGTTACTGCAGTCACCTGCCTTGAGTCAATTCTTTCATAAAAATAATTACAATCATATATAATATTTCAAAATTACTGTAAAATGGCTTGCAAAGAAAGAGTTTCTTCCAAATATTACTATTATGGTCAAAATTGAAAGGTTAGCAATCTAATACCTATTTCTTGGTAATAACAAAATTTTAATAAATTATTTTATATTCAGTTTTATTGAAGTTAGAATCACTTGACAAATACAAAAACAGTGTAAAACCACCAATATAGGCACAGTTCTAAATATATGTATATGCCTTAAAGTATTAGTTATGATTTAATCTCCCAAAGCAATACATGTGGTGACATTGAAAATGACCATGTAGACAGCTCCATATTTTGTATCTTTTGAAACTGATATAAAGATTAATAGTTTTCAAACAGTATCAAACTTATTTATGACTATACAAATAAAGAGAACTTTTCACATTTTTACTATCTTTAATAAATCTTTTCTGCATCTCTTATTGTCAGCACTTTAACAAGTTATCAATCTCCATAATAACTACCACCTACAGCAATTAGGATTCCCTGATGAAGATAAAAGGTGTATGAATCAATGCATATAAATACAAATGTGTAGAAAGCAGCTTGACCACATGACAGTGTAGTAAAATCACAGTAGTGTTTCTTGCAGTTAGGTCCTGTGATCACCCCAGCTCCAGGATTTTGTCTGAGTCTACAGTACCAGGCTGCATATGGAGCAGTCCTGAAGATAGGCTTTATTGTGACTCTTGATCTGTGGATGTGATTTTTCATGGTGGGAAAGATCTGGCAATATGAGTTGGAAGCAGCTGGTCACACTGCATTCAAAGTCAAGATGCAGAGACCTACCTATAAAAAATGGAGCTCAACTCTCTCTCTATGAAGTTAATGTGGGTTGTCCCAGTTAAATCAGTCTCCTAGAGTAAGAAACAGTGAGCAAATTAATCTAGGTAATCCTTCATAGAAATACTCAGTGGCTTATCTCCTAGGCAATTCTAAACGCTGCTGTGACAATCAATAAAAATTATTCAGATGACAATGGCTCTTTTTTTTACTATAATTATATGCACTTCCAACATTTTAGTAAAAATGGCAACATTTCATGCCTATAAATAAAGGAAGGGTAAAGAATATGTGCTCTACAGATCCAATAGTATATTCATTAGTCAATGGGACAACTACAAGGAGAGTGTAACACAGAAAAGAAAGATTTATTTAGTGCAGCCACAAGGGTAAAGACACAGATGAAGAGGCCAAGTAATTCCACAAATCAATCTTCAATTATCTATAGTTCCTAAGTTTTAGATCTCACTTTAAGATTTTTGGTCCAAGTTGAAATGAAGTTTAGGACAACATGGGCGATAGGCATCTTCTATAATTGTCCTGCATGGGACTCCACAGTTTTCAAAGTATTGTTCACCAAAGAGGCTGTCTTTTAACCAATGTGCATTTTCATACCTTTGTCAAGAACCAAATAACTATAGCCATGTAGTTTCATTTCTGGGCCCCATATTCTATTCCTTTGGTTGATGGTTTTGTTCCAGCATCATGTTGGTTGTCATAAACTGGATTTGAAGTATAATTTTAATTTTAGTGTTACTCTTTCAGGGTGCTATTTTTGCTCAATATTGTTTTCCATCTTCAAGGATTTTCTTTTGTACTTTTATGGGATTTTGAGGAATGTTATAGTTTTGTGAAAAGCTATTATTTGGGATCTTAATTGACATTTCATTGAATCTATACATTACTAGTGAAATTATGGCAATTTAACACTGGACTGAGCTCCCAAGGTCCAAATGAGGAGCAGAAGGAGGGAGAACATGAGCAGGGAAGTAAGGACCACGGGGGGGGGGTGCCCACACATTGAGACGGTGGGGCTGATCTAATGGGAGCTCACCAAGGCCAGCTGGACTGGGACTGATGGAGCATGTGATCAAACTGGATTCTCTGAAAGTGGTGGTCAATGAGGGCCGACTGAGAAGCCAAGGACAATAGCAGTGGGTTTTGATTCTACTGGTTGTACTGGCTTTGTGGGAGCCTGGTCTATTTGGATGCTCACCTTACTAGACCTGAATGGAGGGGGGAGGACCTCGGACTTCTTACAGGGCAGGGAACCCTGATTGCTCTTTGGACTGGAGAGGGAGGGGGACAGGGTGGGAAGAAGGGGAGGTAAATGGGAGGAGGGGAGGAGGTGGAAATTTTTAATAAAATTTTTAGTAAATAAAAAAGTTAATGCATAAGACCTATGAAGCAGAATATCTTTTATTATCTAGTTTTGTATTTCTTTCTTGGATTAAAAATATTTCAATGTAGAGGATTTACTCCACCCTGCTTAACTGAATCTTTTCCAAAGTATATCCTTGTCTAATACTGAAAAATTCCTGAGTACTTTCTTAGGATTTTGTGGATAAACTTAATATCTTGATTTAGTGCTTATTTTTGTTTTTTTTGTACACAGATATATCAATAAATTTTTGTTTAATACTTATAAGCTACAGTCCTGTGATGATACCTATTATTATTATTATTATTATACCTATCATTATTCAGTCTATACTTACTAATTTTGCATTAGTTCTTGCTGTTTTTGGTAGTGATTTGTTTTTTTTTTTTTTTTTTTTTTTTTTTTTTTGTTTTTCGAGACAGGGTTTCTCTGTGGCTTTGGAGCCTGTCCTGGAACTAGCTCTGTAGACCAGGCTGGTCTCGAACTCACAGAGATCCGCCTGCCTCTGCCTTCCGAGTGCTGGGATTAAAGGCGTGCGCCACCACGGCCCGGCTTGGTAGTGATTTGTTGTACTAAAATACAATTACCAATATCCTTTATAAAAGTTTATCAGGTGTAAAAGGATAGTTGCTAGTTGCATGAGCAAGAAGCTCGTTTCAACTAAAACTGAAAAAAAAACAAGGAATTAAACTTTATAATGGAATGTTCTGTAAATATCTGTTAGCATTTTTGCTCTATAATGAAGTTTAGTTTCTACAATCCTGATTTCTTTATTTTCTGTCATAATACATTTCAATTGATGTGATAGCATTAAAGTCAGTCACCACTATTGTATCTGAACTTCTCTTTTCTTTAATATACAGTACTTCTTGCTCAAAGACAACAGATGTACAAATATCATAAATAATTTGTAATATAAAATTCAAGTATCTGGCTTTGGAGGAAAAAAACATAAGATTAAAGACAATGATCTGCCCTTCAAAAAAGATTTGTTTTGATAAATGTGGATTGGGAGATTCAAGTTGAAAGGTAATCAAGTTGAATAATCAAAGTATGAAGACATTTAATCCAGCTTTGTTATGTCTTGATCCCTAAAGTGCTTGTCTTTTCAATTCAATGTCTATGTCTCCTGGACTACAGAGATGAAAATAGAAGAAGGATCTCAAAAATATACATTATAGCATATTTTGAAAATTTGCAGAGTAGGACATCTTCTCTAGATCAACTCATTGGTTCATAAGTAAAAGTTAAAAAATATATATTGAAGGACAGAAACTGACTCATACAGGTATTAAAATTTTCCTTAAAATGTGTGATTCATATTAGTTAGTTTACCTTGTCCATTCATTGTAATCACCATCATTCATTAAGAATCTTATTAGCTCGCCAGACAGAGAGGGTAAGCCTTTTTATCAGGTAACAGAAGAGTGGAGTAAATGAATAAAGAACAAAAACTCTTAAATCCCATGCAAAAACAACAGTAGGAACTGTAAAATGGAGAAAACACCTCAGCCACTTAAAGGAGTTCTTCACAGCAGTACCAATATCATCCTCTTACAATACAGGCACATCACATTCATATCACCTTAAAAACCACTAATGTCTATCTAAAACCATGGCTGCCTGCTAGCAGAAGTTTGTGTTTATTTAAGATTTATTAAAATATTTACTTATTCATTTATTGAAAAGATTAAATTTCCCCCTTAAACAAAATACTGCTTCAAAAAATTGCAAATTTAGTTATAAATAGCCAAAGGAAACTCCAAAATTTAATTACTACAGATATTTCCTAATCACAACTAAGTGTAGCTTTTAAATAGTATGAAATCTTAGTTAATAAATATGCTAAGTGTTGATACTGTTTAGGATGACAAGAGTTCATGAGCACGCACTTACAAAGCACTTGTGGTAATAAAATAACAGGAAAACAGAAAGCAGTTTACATTCTATAATTCTATAACCCGATCTTGCCCTTTATTACTATAATTGTTTCTTAGAATAGGCTTACACACAAACCTCTCTGTCATTTTTACTTTAAAACATTCTGTTTCTTTTTGAATCACCACAGGCTACCACAGAAGGTCCATATACAAATAATTCAGAACTCAGAAACAACTGTTATTGTGGTTTAAATTAATTATTTTTATTAGATTTTTTTATTTTATTTTTTTCCATTCAAAAATTTACACTTCCTCCCCTCCTCTCATTCCCAGTCTGCTTCACACCCTCCTCCCTCTCCCCCTCCTTAAGAGAGGGCAGGGAACCCTGACCTGTGGGAAGTCCAAGGCCCTCCCCACCTACATCCAGGCCTAGGAAGCTTTGCATCCAAATAGACTAGGGTCCCGTAAAGCCAGTACATGCAGTAGAAACAAGTCCCAGTGCCTTTATCAGTCAGCCCCCATTGTCAGCCACATTCAGAGAGTACTGTTTGATCACAAGCTCATTTAGTCCTGGTCCAGCTGATTTGGTGAGCTCCCATTAGAACAGGCACACTGTCTCATTGTGTGGAACAACCCCTCCCGGTCCTGACTTTCTTGCTCATCCTCTCCCTCCTTCTACTCTTCAACTGGACCTTGGGAGCTCAATCCGTTGCTCTGATGAGGGTCTCTGTCTCTATCTCCATCCGTCACCAGACAAAGATTCTTTGGCTAAAATAAAAAACACCAATGATAGCCTATGCTGGAGAGGATGTGGAGTAACAGGAACACTCATCCATTGCTGGTGGGAATGCAAACTTGTGCAACCACTTTGGAAATCATTGTGGCGGTTTATCAGGAAATTGGGAATCAATCTACCTCAGGATCCAGCAATACCACTCTTGGAAATATACCCAAGAGATGGCCAATCATACCAGAAAAGCATTTGTTCAACTATGTTCATAGCATCATTATTTGTAATAGCCAGAACCTGGAAACAACCTAGGTGCCCCTCAATAGAAGAATGGATAAAGAAAGTTTGGAATATATATGGATTAGAGTACTACTCAGTGGTTAAAAAAAAAACATGACATCTTGAATTTTGCATGCAAATGGATGGAAATAGAAAACACTATCCTGAGTGAGATAACCCAGACCCAAAAAGATGAATATGGTATGTACTCACTCATTAGTGGACTCTAGCCATAAACAAAGGACATTAGGCCTATAGTTTGCAAGCCGAGAAAAGCCAAATAACAAGGTGAACCCAAAGAAAAACATATATAGATCCTCCTGGAAATTAGAAACAAACAAGATGGCCGGGCAAAAGTTGGGAGCATGGGGGTGGGGTTAGCGGTGGCGATGGGGGATGCCCAATCATACTACAAAAGCATTTGTTCAACTATGGGGCTATGCTGCGCTACATCTGGCTATGAGACTTTTATACTGTTTTCTATGATGGTGGTTTTGGAAGCTCTTGACTGAAAAAGTTACTAAATGATTAGATATTATTGAGCCTTTTTGCAGAACTTGGAAGTAGAGATGAAAGAAATGCAAATATTTGAGGCCTGGCAAATGAAGTTTGAGAGTGCATCAAAACTTTGTGGCCATTAGTGTCACATTTTAGTAAAAAGTTTGCAATTTCTGGTCAGCTAGGGTAGAAAAATCAGCTACAAATAACAAGGTCTTAACATAACAATTTAGTTTAAAAATACGTTTCTCATTTCACTAGAGAGGTTATTTTTTCTCATATATTAATTTTGTTCCGATTATTAACTAATACAGCAAATTTAGCCAAATATTTTGACATCTGTTGCTGTAAATTTGTCTAGATTAGAGTCTCAAAATTATCCAGGACTAACAATAATATCTGAGTGAAATATAGAATGAAATTTCAATTGAATTCACATGTTTTTCTAATAAAAATTATAATATTCATGGGAAACATCTGTGAAGCTATTATTCAGGATTCTGAAGCTGGAAAATAAAGTTTTAAGGGAACACAAAGTTCTATGAGACCCTATATTAAAACAGTAACAAGAAAATTCCATATATATATATTCCATCTATCATATGGTATAAAGTGTACTATTTCAGTTTCTGTTAATTATAAATATGCATGATATGTAAATAAAAAATAAACCTCTTTATTTATTACATAGTGAAACTTACTTTGAAAATCTATGATTGCCAATTTTTATTTAAAACCCTAATTTTTATTTAATTACAAATTATTAAAATATTTTTATTTTGTCTTTTCTAAGATAAAGAAGCTATCATTTTCTATAGCAGTTTGGTTCTTACACTGGTTATTAGGCCTGCTATTTTAAAACCTAATATCTGTCACCTGAAACAAAATGTATCTTCTCACTTATGGGAGCCCTAAGGCCAAAATTCAGGATGTTCCCAGGTTTCTTGTTTCCAAGGTTTTTCTATTGGGTTTGTAGCTGAACATTTTTCAGTGTGTCCTCTGATAGTCTCCCATTAATTTATATTTTTATTTCATTTTTTGTCCAAAAAAGGATAACAGTTGTTTTAATTTATGATACCACATGTAAGATGTCATTTGTTTGAATCATTTTTTGAGATTATAATATAATTGCAATGCTTCTACCATTCCTTTTTTCACACTCTTTTAGATTCTTCTCTATTTTTTAAAAATTCATGAACATTATTTTCACACACATACATATATACCTAAATATAACCTGATAAGTCAGTGTAATGTTATTTGTATGTATGGTTTCAAGGCTGATGGACAGTGGAACCACCCCCCACACACACACACACCTTGTGCTGTATGTAATATATGCCCTAAGATTCTCGGTTATTTAATAGATGCCCTCTATTTGTACAAGAACATCCCATCTGTGTGTGAACTTGTGCATGCAAGCACAAAAAAAAAGACAGGAGGACAAATGGAACTGAATCGAAGACCCAGATATTAATCCACGCACCTATGAGCACCTGATTTTTGACAAAGAAACAAAAATATAAAATGGAAAAAAAGAAAGCATATTTAGCAAATGGTGTTGGCATATCTGCATATCAACATGTAGAAGACTGAAACATAAAGCCAATATAAAGTCAACCACACTGAACCTCATAGAAAAGAAAGTGGGAAGGGAAGTTACACTTGAACACACTGGCACAGGAGACCACTTCCCAAATATAATCCCAGTAGCACAGACATTGAGAGTAATAATTAATAAATGGGATCTCCTGAAACTGAAAGGCTTCTGTAAAGTAAAGGACACAGTCAACAAGACAAAATGGCAGCCTACAGAATGGGAAAAGATCTTCACCATCCCCACATCAGACAGAGGACTGATCTCCAAAACGATGCAAAGAACTCAAGAAATTGATCATCAAAAGAATGCATAATCCAATAAAAATCATGGAGTACAGACCTAAACAGAGAACTTTAAACAGAGGAATCTGAAATGGCTGAAAGACACTTAAGGAAATGCTCAACATCCTTAGCCATCAGAGAAATGCAAATCAAAACAACTCTGAGGTTTTATCTTACTCCTGTAAGAATGGCCAAGATAAAAAATACTAATAACAATTTATGCTGGAGAGGAAATGGGGTAAAGGATACACTCCTGCATTGCTGGTGGGAGTGCAAATTGGTACAGTCACTTTAGATATCATTATAGTAATTTCTCAGAAAATTAGGAAACAACCTACCTCAAGACACAGCAATAGCACTTTTGGGTATATACACAAAGGATGTTCAATTGTACCACAGGGACATGTGCTCAACTATTTTCATAGCAGCATTGTTTGACATATCCATAACCTGGAAACAACCTCAATGCCCCCCGTCCAAAGAAAGGATGAGGAAAATGTGGTGCATTTACACAGCAGAAAAAATAATGATATTTTGAATTTTGCAGGCAAATAAATGGATCTAGAAAACACCATATTGAGTGAGATAACCCAGAAAGACAAATATCATATGTATTCACTCATAAGTGGCGTTTAGACATAAAGCAAAGAAAACCAGCCTACAAATCACAATCCCAGAGAACCTATACAACAATGAGGACCCTAAGAAAGACATATATGGATCTAACCTACATGGGAAGTAGAAAAAGACAAGATCTCCTGAGTAAATTGGGAGCATGGGGACCATGGTAGAAGGAGAAAGAGAAGGGAAGAGGAGGGGAAGGTATCAGAGAAAAAAATATATAACTCAATAAATTTTTTTTCATGTGTAATATCTTAATGTGTAAGTTAAATTTATTTCAGCTTCTAGTAACATGAATGATTTAATATTTCTGCACTTTATCTTCACTTCTCATCTTCAATTAGCAAACCTGCATGAGCAGGCCTTGTCATTGCCCTCTGTTAATCATTTCAGCAAACAGGGTGATGGCACAGGAGCCATCTCCTCCATGTGATTGATTATCCATAACATTCTCAATTAAACAATAGCCGGTTTCAATGTCAGAGAGAGGAACCTAACTGACTAAGAAAGTAAGAGAGCAAGCTGCAGAACAAGAAGGAAAACCTCTTTTAAATGATAATCTTCCTAGTTACACTTGGAATTATTTAAGATTAGATGTATCATTGAGAGGTTATCCTTCCCCATTATTTCCTGTGAGAAAAGGAAAGGCTATGTCACATGCAAATTTGTATGATCTGCAAGGTCTAATTATACATACATATATATATGTATATATATACATATATATTACATATAATATGTGTATATATATTCACACACACACATATATATATATATATATCAAAGAGAAAAATGTATTTGTACTAACTTTTCTTTAATTTTTCTTCACATGAAGTGCTATGGATCAGGCTTTGTACTACAGACATTTTAAGGACTTATTTCCCCATGGGACACTGTATAAACTCCCTCCATTTGTCTTTTATTTAACAAATGTATATCATTTTTACTTATTTTTAAATGTGCAAAAAATACAAAAGTTAGAAAATTTTAGTCTTTATGTAAACAATTGTTAATTAACAGGTATGCAAGCTTATTTTTTATATTCCCTAGGTAATATAGCCTATGAAATGCTTAGTAGTCATTTAAATAAATAAAATATTTCTTCATTTCCACTTTGTAAATGATATGACTCCAAATTCTTGTTTCTGTCCTTCTAAGATCATAAAAATTTTCTTCAAAAATTCTAAATCCATTGGGTAAGGGAGAGCACCGTATCCATGTACGTAAGCCTGCACACCAACAAACATGCATACCTACAAACATCAACACACAAGGATAATAATTCTGTACTTGACCGCACAAAGTATCATTTTTTTCTATGCCAGAATATCACATTTTTCTCAATATTCTCTTTTTGTCAGCTGATATATTTGACAACATTCTGTTTCTGGGGACAGATTATGAAAGTTTTCAGAAAAAAATTGCATTAGCTCTAAAATTGTTCCGGTATCATCTACCTATTCTGCATTCAATGTGAAGCACTTTAAACACAGAATTCTTTCAGATATATATACACCCGTGTCTATGCCAGGTCATATAGTGAGCTCAACGTAAAAACTGAAGCCTAGGTCTTCTTAATACCTACTCTATGCACTGCAGAATACTCTATTCTTTATTCTCAGTCACTGTTTACATTTTTATTGAACTTTTTGAGTAAAAAAAAACTTTATCTTCCTTCCTTTAAATTATTCAATATTTGTTATAGAATCCAGACAAATGATGTATCTTTATAACATTTTGCAGAAAAACCTCTTTAAATAAAGTTTAAGTAGACTGGGTCCAGTGCAATTTCAAACTAACTGTTATGCAATGCAAAACAAATATGATTCATAAGCACACAAATGCTTGATTTTGCATTCTAAGATCAAAACCTGTGGGCTGAAGAATAAAACTATATGCAAAATATTTGAAAAAAAAGATTTTTCATGAACAAAACCATTTTACTAAAATACAGATGGATCACTGATATTAACTGATTCAGACCAAACTTGGCATTTGAAAGAATTATTTCACTACATGTTGCCCAAGAGGGCCTTTTATACTCAATTTTTAAAAACTTCTCTCATCATTGAGCCCATAAAAGAACTCAACTCTCTACCATAAATTTTATGAGGAACTGTCTCCAAAGAATATCCTTCAGATTGACCAGCGTTAATATCTGTCAATTTTGAGGCTTATTTTGTTTCATTTTAAGATGGATTGTATCTGCATGAAATTCTTGAAAATATAGAGGCAGTAGGTAACAAATTAGCAGACCACTTGGAAAGGCTGTGTGTATTGGTGCCACAGCTGCCTGCGCTGAGAAGCCCTAAAACACAGTCCAATAATAACAAATCAAAAGTGACACAGCTAATTCAAGGGAAGGAGCCAACATACACTATGTAATCCCCTGTTTTGCTGACTTGCACAGAATGAACATCAGTTTGTAATGATGCATTATGACACAAAATAGCAGGGGTAAGGGGCAAGCACAGACTGAAATCTTTTCAGTAGCATTTATGAAAGATTCAGAGGCACTTACGGCTCTTTTTTTTGCTGGTCTAAGCATGAATCAGTTTAACAGCTCAATTTACAAAGCTATTGCTCAAGAAAGGAATGAAAAAAAAGGACAAAATGTTCTAAGAAATCCATATAAGTGAGAAATTAGCAATTTTCAATTTTATGTAGTGAGGATGTTTGTTTCTCCAGTGCAATTCAGTGCCTTTTGAGAAAATGAATAAAAATGTATTCTTCGTTAAACAGACAAAGGAGTTGCTAGCATAATATTCTTGTGTGTAAAAGATGGGGTACTGTTTCATAGTCCTAACTAGATGAGATAGAGATATGCTTATTTTTCATTTTCTTTTCGTAACAGAAAATTATTTTAAAATGTCAGTGCAATTTAAATATATGTGGTACCTTAAGACAGTGAAAAAATTGTCAAACCACAATAAACCAATACTAATCACTAATAAAACACTACATTGATGGATAACATTGAAATCACATCAAGACAAATTTCAAAATGGCCAAAACCATACTAGATTTCTAAATTTTGCTTGCTTTAGTTCATAAGTATGTAAACACAAAGAGCCCAATTCAAAGTTGCCATTTATATTCTCAAGTTAGAAAAATTTAAACTGGACTCATTATTTTAAGATCGCTACAACATAATTAATTTCAGGTGATATCTTCAGGTTTGTTCAGGACTATAAAGGGAATGTAAAATAGCTCTTCAGTTATAGACATACATGGACCACCATAGATTTTTTTAAAGCTAAATATTTTAGCAACTACATTTCTTTTAATGAAAAAAAACCGAGTGGTTCTGGGGCAGGTGAAGGTCTGGGGAATAAATAAAGGAGTGGAAAGAGTGGAAACTGGGGTCAGATTGTATTTCTTGAGAGGAGAATCTATTTTAAAATAAAAATAGAAAAGCTAGGTTATAATATAATTGCATTATTTTTCCTTCCCTTTCATCCCTACAAACCCTCTATGGAGATTACCACTCACATTAACTTTCAAATTAAAAATTCATTTTCTTGAATTGTTGTTACATATGTGTGCATACATGCACACATTCATTTAATATATCTATAGCTATATCTATACATATCTCTCTCTATATATATGATAATAATCTCATTTGTTTATATTGTCCTGCATTAAATCATGACCAAGGTCATTTATAAAAGAAAACAATTAAATGGTGCTTATTTATAGTTTCAGAGGGCTAATCCTTGACCATCATGATGGGAAGCATTTCAGCAGGAAGACTGACAATGTTCTGGAGAAGGAGCTTTGCTTCCTGATCTGAAGGCAGATAGATGCTTGACCTGACGTTAGTTTTTGAAACCTCAAAGTCAATTTCAATACCTCTCTCAAACAAGACCATATCCACTAGTACCTCCGAAATTGGAAGCAAACTGCCAAAGTACATAATATATGCATAGATATACATATATTTCCCGCTTTCTGCACCACCACCACCACACACAGGGCTGACCATTTGGTATCTGATAACCAATGAGAGTGCTTTTCTGTGCAATATACTATTTCTCCTATTCTCTGCATTTCTTAAATGCTTGTACTTCTTTGTCTAGCTCTGGGGCCTCAAGATCTTTCTCTGAATCATGTTAGGATGATATTTGTGTGATATTTGTTCATATCATGATTAGGCAATAGTAATGTTGAGAGTTTATGGTTGTTGTTTCTGATATAGGAGACACAATCTCAAAGAAAATTCCCTGTTTTTCTGCCTTTTACAATTTTTTTACCATGTCTTCTTCTATTGTACCACAACAATAGATACAGAAGTTTTCATTATGGTTGTTTTTTCATTAATGTTGTTGTTAAACATTATTGAAATCTGCATCTCTTGTGTATGATGTCACAGCCTCTATGAATTAATAGGTGTATTGTCTCTGTTGTGGCTAGAAGAGACTATTTCTTTAGAGTAATTCTCCAGTTTTGGCTCTTAAAACCTTTATATCTACTCTTCCACATAGATGCCTGAGCCTTTAGATAAAGAACTTGAAAAAAAATTCCAGTTATGACTTAATGCTCCAAAATTTTTATTCATGAATATTGTTGGGTTTTGGTCTGTGTTAATTACCATGTGCCTCATGAAGCAGCTTCTCCGATGAGGGACAAACTTTTATGCAGTGATATATAGTTATATTAATATATTATTAGGAATGATTTTATTGCATGGTCCTTGAGAAAAATAATATTAACAGGTTTTCTTCAGAGGCTATGACCTTTTGCATCTGAGGTTCTTGGACCTTTTAGACTTGTCAGGTATCTTGTCTATCACATGTAGTGGGCCTTTAGTCACATACAATAGTGACTGGTTACTCCAATAACATTTGACTTATTTGTGATTGGTACCATTGGGAAATGAAAAATAAGTTTTCGCCAATGGAGTGTCACCGTATCAGCCACATTCCAGTACAGACACCATGGCTAGGAGTAGTTGGTTAACTCAAAAATACATTCCATTCATTTTTGTCCTTTCTGGCCTTTGTTTTAATTATTTCTTTTTGTTTGATTATTTTTGAGAGGGAGGGAGGGAGGGAGAGGGAGCATGAAGTTATGAATATAGGCGCATAGGGAGGTAGGGGGGATCTGGGAGAAGTCTGGGTAACGGAGAGAATATAAGCAAAATACATTGTTTAAATATTCAATGGAAAGATTAAAAAGAGCAATTGGCAGAGTTTAAAGAGTGTGGTCTCACATTCTGATGTGGAGATGTTGTTATGGTTTCAAGAAATAAAATCCGATGTGTTGTAGATCTAAAACTCTAGACCTCTGTAGTTTAATTTCATGAGAAAGCATTTAAGTAAATGAAAAGAGCATGCATTTTGAACAGCAATATATAAAAATGTGAAGGAAGGGCTAATGTAGGTTTTACTTTCTGTTTGTGAAATTATACATAGATAAAAGCTTAAAAGGAAAAAAACATGCATGACATTTCCTGGATGAGTGTTCAGAATTCGAATCATTTGAAAAGGCACCTTAAAATTGCAAAGGGATAGAGAAAAATACCATCCATTCCTTATTAACAGTTGATTCAGTAACTTATGCAGACAGTCATTTTCAGACTTACATGACGTTAAATGCCCAGTGCCCAAAGGTGTATGTTAAATGTCAATTATTCCGTTTTGCTTTCAGTCTTTACCAGGCTTCTACAGTCTTTTTTGATTTGAATATTTAACAGTAATTTGATGAGAAAATTTCAACGTGCTAGGAAGTAGAAACTGCTTTCTCTTACTTGAATTTAACAAGCTTTTTATTTCAAAGCAGATTCAAGCAAACCTGTATTTAACAACTTGAAGGTAAGTGCACTGTGAAAAAAAAATTGAAGTAAAACATAGAGCATCTCCTTCAAAGAGCTCATAAAGCCACACCTTGGTGCCTGCACTGGCCTCAGCTAATCAATGTGAGTAAAAACAGTGCATGCTAATTTCACTCAAGATTCATAACCATTGAAACAATGAGACATAATTTGGAAAACCAGAGGCAGTTCATTTTGCTGGTATTGTCTGGTGGTATTACTGGAGAGAAAGCAGAACTATCTTTATGCTAGGGAAAGTACAAAAATAGAAGTCAGAGTTAAACACTAAATAGTTTCTGTGATTATATGAATTGCTATATTTATACCTTGATGCATTTAAATATGTCTTTGTCAAGACTTCTAATTCCTTTATTCTATCCTCCATTTATATTTTTAATTTTGAATCATCATCTAATAAAAGAAAACCAATGCACATTAAAGAGACATTAGAGAATGAAAATATTTACTACATATACATAACACTCAGTACTACTAATATATACCCTAAGTAATAGTAAAATTGTTTTGCTTTGCAATTTGCAAATTTTACTTTGAATTTAGCTTACAAGTGACAAAGTCATTGACTATTTGTGTTTATAGCTAAGCAATGTACTGGAAAGAAGATAACTCAGCATATTCAAGGAACTGAAGTGACTCAAAAATGCTGAAAATTCAGCAGTAAGTTCTCTGGTCATCATTTCAATCATTTTAATTTGTGTCATCCAGGTAGTGACTACTTAGTAGAGGAGACATGTGTCAACATTACTTTTCAAAAGTGAAACTCTTAATGACAGAAGAGTAAATTAAACATTTCCTTAAATTTTAGATTTTTATCTAAGAATCAGGGTTACTCTATGTAGTACAGCAAACCTTGTGACCTTCCTGGCTCAATATTCTGAGTGCTCTGATTACTGGCAGGTGCCACCAAGACTGGTTCGATTATCATTTTTTTATATTATGATGATTCTTTTGTAATCTTTTCCACTAAATATAAAAAAATGTATTATATATACGTACATATAGCTTATATATTGTATATATTTCATAAATATATGCAAGCTAAAGGGCAAAACATGGATCTTATAAAGAATCAGTGTGTAGAACACAGCAAAGAGAGGCAGAGAGATTGAGTTACAACCTCATAATAGTGCACCAATAGAGGATCCACAATCTGGAAAAAAAATGTAATTCTGCTACAACCTCCTTACACCATGGGCTTCACAACTTTACATCAGGAATGAGGAAGGTAGGATAACTTCAGGAAGAAGGTATTTTATGTTATTCCCTTTAAGTATGCTCCTAATAAAAGCAGTGTACTAAATTAAACTAGTAGAAAAATAATATGTATTAAACATGGAAGGAGCATGGAGAACTTGTTTTTCTGTCTCATTCAACTACAATAAATGATGCATTTTTTGCAGGACTAACAAACTATCGAATCAGACACATCCCACTCTTGCAGTATTTATCAACTGGCAGCTACATGCAGTTACAAAGTTAAAAAGTAACAGATATGGCTACAATACTTTGATGACAATAATATTCAAACCCAAACAATTCTTTCATGTCTATAAGATATACTTTCATACAGTTCCGGTTGCTTACAAGAGGGCCCAATGTCTCAATCTCTTTGTAAAAGTCAGATTTTGATAAGACACTCTTCTACCATAAGCTCCTGTGTGTGGTAAAGAGAGATCTATCTATCCCATCTTTCTTGTTGCATTTTTCCCCATTGGGACATACTGGGTCCCGTCATTTATTCTATATGCTTGGTGTCCCAGGAAATTACTGTCATGAGTTGGTTCTACGTGTATTTTTTGAGGCTTTTTCCGTAGTCTGTGTATCCATGCCTACTCTCCCTTCCAGATCTGTGAGACATGGTTAGTGTTTCAAGTGCTGTTTTCTCATGTGCATCTAATTGTCTCTATTGAGTCAGAAAAGCTCGTAGGATTAGGAGTTGTAGTTAGTAATTCTGAGTATGAAAAGCTCCTAAGATTAGGAGTAGTAGTTACTAATTCCAGGTAGGAGATTTGAAAATCAGTAGCCCCCTGCTGAAATTTATGGGAAAAAAATGGTTGGGAAAGAAGAGAGATTCCTGGGGAAATTACAGCTGTTGCATGTGTGTTGACAAAGTAAAGCTAGAAAACTGCCCAAAGAATAACAATTTTTTGAGATAGAAAAAGAGACAGCAAGCTGCATTAATTTTGCAGATTGCTACACCGTCCTGTGAACTAACTACCTGGTCTTGCCAAGTGAGAGTCTGTTTCCATGGGTGCCTGGTCTCAAGAAACCTGTTGGACAGGTAGTCTTATGCTGATCCAAGGCTAGGCTGCATGGCTCCTGACAAAGTGAAAAGAAGACAATTTAGTAAAAATTTTGCTCACTTGGACATTTAGGAGAATGAATATAATACTCATATTTGGTATTATGTTCTGAGGATGTATGACTTAGCCAGTCACATATTTTTGGCTCAGTTAATGTTACCTGTCATTTTGTAGAGCAGTTCAGAAATGAAATACTTTGGAAAAATTGGTGTCACGGTTGCAACACTGGGCATCTCTTGCCAGGATAATCATTATTTTGTCATTCAGGACTCCCAGCTGATTCAGACTGATGATTCCTTTTTCTTCTAGCCGTGTTTAGAGGACTTTCCAGCATAAACAATTTAAGGAAGTGTGGATTATGATTCCAGGTCAGTATAAACTTTATTTCTCTATGTTCTGTGACACAATCATGTGGTAGCAGCTACAGTAGGTTCATACTATCAAGGTATTGAGGGGGAAAATGATGGCAATAGCCTATACTGCTTGTTGGGTATATGGTACTCCACTGTTAAAAATTCAAAAGTTATTCCATATTGGGCATTAGAGTGTTTATTTAATGGTCTATGATATCTGTGGAAGCACTGCTCTACTGTTCATTCTCATTATGTTGTGAGACACAAATGTGCACACACACACACACACAATGAGAGAGAGAATCTTCTATAGTAGGAGGGTTTTATATGGTTTTATAAAAAAACATTACTGATATTTACACCTTTTCCTGTTTTTTCTCTACCTTGCCCTCCTATTTTTAGCCTAAATAATCCTTCCTGTTTTGCTATTACCATCCCCCCTTCCCAACTGTATTTATTCTACTCTCCTTCCCTTGGACTCTCCTCACGTTTCATTACTATTCCTTTAATTTCTAGCAGTGCTACAATTTAAGCACAGATATCAAGGGTTTTAAGTAGCCAACACATATGAGAATGTACAAGTGAATTCTAGGCATATATTATCTCATTCAGAAAGTTTATTTTAAATTGTTTCTATTTACTTAAAATATTGCCTTAATGCCTTTTTACAGATGAATATTCCATTGTGTATATATAGTAAATTTACATGCATTAATCATTTGTTGGGCATCTAAGCCATCATTTCATCTCACAAATATTGTCAAGTTAGCAGCAATGAACATGGATGAGCAAGCATATCTGTAGTAGGAATGATAAAGTATTGCCAATTGTAAATATATGTCTTGCTGTTTAATAATCTACCTACTGATTTACATAGTGGCTGCAACAATTTGAACTCCCAGTAGAAGTCATGTCAGTATTTGTTTTAACTTACTTTTATGAGCATAGCCATTCTGACTGGCGTAAGATGAAATATTTAAGTAGTTTTAATTTACAAGACTCTGATGGGCAAGAATATTGAACATGTTCAGTATTTCATTTGAGAACATCTTGTTTGATTTAAATGCCCTCCTTTAAATAATTGTGTTAAAGATAAGGTTTCTCTGTATAGCCCTGGCTGTCCTGCAACTAGTTCTATAGATCAGGGTAGGCTGAAATTTGGGGATCCACCTGATTCTCTGCCTGAGGAGTACTGGGATAAATGTGTGCACTATTACTTTGTCTCTACTCCCCAATTTTTAATTAGATTGACTGTTTCCTTATTTTTGTTTTTGTGGGCTTTTTGTTCATTTTAAAAATTTTTGGAGTGCTTTAGGCACAGCCTTATGTAGAGGTATAACTGGTAATGGTTTTCCTATTTTTAAAACATAGTCAAATAGCCTTATATAATATATATTTCATATGTATATACATTTGTTCATACATATGGAATATGAGAGGAATTAAGAGACTTGTACAGTAAAAACATTAAGAAACCAAAGAAAGAAATTGAAGATGATACCAGAAAATGTAATGACCTCCTGTATTAGTGGATTAGTACTGTGGGACAATGGTCTTGTACCCTGCAAAGATTTGTCACTTATATTGGTGTAAGGAACTGCTGATTGGTAAGTAGCCAGGCAGGAAGTATAGGCAGGGTGGTCAAAATAGAAGAATTCTGGGAATAGGATAGGCTCAGTCTGCAGTCGTCACCCAGGCACAGAGAAAACAAGATGAGAATGCCTCACTAATAAAAGGTGCCAAGCCACATGGCTAACACAGCCAAGAATTATTGGTTGATTTAAGATGTAAGAATTAATTAATAAAACCCTGAGCTAATAGACAATCCAGTTTATAACTAACACAGGCCTCTGTGTGCTTCTTTGGAACTGAACAATTGCTGGATTGGGTGTGACAGAAACCTCTGTCGACAGATTAGTAGACTCAATATCATGCAAATGGCCCTTCTAGCAAAACAGTCTGTAGATTCAGTGCAATTCCCATCAAAATGTGCACTAGCTTCATTTTCATTGCACTGGTAAAACACCATGGCCAAAGCAACATATGCACCAGAGAGTTTATCTTGCTTCATGTTTCCAGAATGTTACAGTCCTTAACGGTGACAGGCACTGGAGCAGGAACAAATTGCTGAGAGATAACATCTTGAAAGAAAAGCACAAAGCAGAAAGAGAAGTGAAAGTTAACAGGCTTTTACTTTCAAAGCTTGACTCCATTCATTTTCTTCTTCCTGAAAAAGGCTGCATCACCTAAAACTTGCCAAGCAGAACCACTAACAGGGGACAAAGTGTTCAAATTCACAGAGTTTTAGGGGGCATTTCTCATTCAAACTACTACTAGATTACAATGCAGTTCTTCATAAAGAGTGAAAAATAATTTCAAAATTGATATAGGAACACAAAGGACTCAAGATGTCAAAGAAATAAAATTAAAAAAGAGTCTCTAATAATGTATCACCATTCCATACTTCAAGTTGCACTGCAGAGCTAAAATAACAAACAGCACAGGAGCAGCATAAAAGCAGAATCAACAAGCAATAGAACAGAACCTGAGCATCCAGAATGAAATTCAGTTCCTTAGTAGTCACTTGTTTTTTTTTTTTTACAAAAAAAAGCTAGTAATAAACACTTGTGAAAATAAAAAAAAACCAATGGTTCAATTAGATAGGCACATTTATAATAATTGATATATAATCATCACCTAATGCTGAGTCTCGGCATTCAATATATCGAGTTTTCAACATAAGATCAGAAACTCTGGATATAAAGGAGGAGGAAGAAGAGAATGTGCTTTAATTTATAAGCACAGTAACAGATTTTCTGAACAGGACTCCAGTAATGGAAGCATGAAGAGCAATAATTAATGAATGGGACCTCATAGAGCTAAAAATAAAACTTCTGTACAACAAAGGACACCATTATTCGAGTCAAAAACCATCTTATGGAATGGGGGGAAAGTATGTAACTAGCTTCTCTCATCTATTCAGCCTTGTCTCGCTGAAAGGAGTTCCATAGAAACCATGTTCATTGTTGTTGAATTTATAATATTCAAAAACTGGAAACAACTTTGCTATCCCTCAAGAGAAGATAGATAAAGAATCTAAGTTATATTTAAACAGGGGAGTATCATCCAGTTGTTAAAAATATAGTATCACGAAATTTGCATACAAGTGAGTGGGATTAAAAGTATCATCTTAGTTGAGGTATCCCGGAGCCAGAAAGATAAAATATGATGAGTATTCAACTCTCTATATTTTTGGAGATTCTTTTGTGAAGTGTATGTTAGTGATTACCCTTTCTAAATTTCTAACATTCAACCTCACCATGATACTAAACCAGTCTTGTTTATCTTATACCATTTTATCTATCTTAATTTTTTACCTTTTTATCTATCTATCTATCTATCTATCTATCTATCTATCTATCTATCTATCTATCTATCTATCTATCTATCTATCTATCTATCTATCTAATGTCTGTCTGCCTGTCTATCATCTATCAATTTTTCAATATATCTATGTTTCTTTTTACTGAAAATATCTTTTTTCTAACATAATATATGCTGATTACTGTAGATGGAGCTGCGGGCTGTTTTCCTGCCACCTGGCTCCCGGCCACCTGGCTAGCTTATTCAGTAGAGCATGAAACTCTTAATCTGAGGGTCGTGGGTTCGAGCCCCATGCTGGGCACCATTTGTAGAAGGAGCAGCAGGCTGCTTCTTTCCACCCAGCTCCCAGATGACTGGCTAGCTTATGCCCCAAAATAACAACACACAAACTGTATTCATATAAACACTGCCTGGCCCATTATATCTAGCCTTGGCTAATTCTCACATCTTGCTTAACCCATTTATGATAATCTGTGTAGCACCATGAGGTGGTGCCTTACCGGGAAAGATTAAGCATGTCTGAGCTGGCAGCGGCTGGCTCCATTACATCTGATCAGAGATGAGAGGCATGGCGTCTGACTCACTTCCCTTCTTCCCAGCATTCTACTCTGTCTACTCCACCTATCTAATTTTCTGACCTATCAGAACAAGCAGTTTTCTTTATTGATTAACCAATGAAACAACAGATTGACAAATGACCTTCCCACATCAGATTACTGTTTCTCTTCCATCTACTTCCTTCATTTCATCCCTAACTCATCTTCCATAGGGAATCTATCCCCTTTTTGTCACTCATTAGAGAACAAACAGATTTCTAAGATATAATAATATGATATGATATATGATAACACATATGCATAGGCCAAAACAAACAAATAGAATGAAAAGAGCTAAAGAAAAGACTCAAGAAAAATCTCTGACACAAAGACAAATTCATTTTCACTCTGTATTCTTTTCCAAATCTTAAACAGGAAACAATAATGTATGTGTAAAGTATTTATAGGGCAGAAAGGGACAAAAGGTGTATTTTCCTGTATATATGCAAAATAAGATATGTAAAATAAGATAAAACTTTTGAAAATAAACCTAATAAAACAAAAAAGGAAAAGTAAGCAAACAAACAAACCTGATTGACATTATCAGACAAGAAATCTCCAAGGACATTGTTAAGTTCAAATTCTGTTGGTCATTTACTCTTGGACTTACAGTCTACACTCAAGAGTAGTTTTGATCCATTAAGTGAGTAGCACTGAGGATAAAATAACTCAAATTTACTTGTAAGTGGCTATCAGTGGAAGATAAGTTCTGAATTAGGTATCCATGTCTTTCAGCTCTAGTTCAGTATCTGCTGCAGACTTGGGCAGACTCAGGGTCTGTGTGTTTTTCTATGTGTAGATTCTTCTGATTGTGAGGGTCTTGCTCCTTTGGTGTTCTTCATCCCAATTCTGTGTTACACTCTTTCCACCTATATCACCCTTTATAACAAAATTTGTCTTTCTGACCCAAACTATAGTTCTTAACATTTTAATTTCATTAAGAATAAAATCATTCCTCTTAATTCAAGAATTTCATGATTCAAATGACTCTTGTGTTTGCTTAACCTAAGATGGGTATTTGTCTCATTATTCTTGATTATTGAACATTCAGAATGTCTCTACGTTCTGTTTTCTTTTCTTTTTCTCTTATTTGTTTTTGTTTCATTCTGTTTTGATTTTGGTTTTCTTTGCCATTACTACAGTCAGTTTCAGGACACAGTTCTGTACACACTGAATATTTTGAATGAGAACAATGCAATCAATTCCAAGAACTTTGTAAATATATTTTGGTGGTGGTATTTTTTTGATATCTATGGGACATGGTTGGATATTGTCTGCTAATTTTCAAAGATTTATTCTCATCCCATACACCCACAGAAAATAAAATAGGTTCTGAAGCTATATTATAATGTATTAGTGATAAAATAAGATCGCATTAAGTCTGAAGATTTGGCTCAGGGGCAGAATGTTTATCCAGCAAGTCTGAAACCGCAAGTTTCACCTCATGAAAAAAATACAACTAATCAAATTGCAGTTTGGGCATCATAATTCCATTATTTGCTTCTACTCTACTTTCCTACATATGCCTCTTTTCATAGATAACTAAGATCTAATTTTTAGATACATGAAAGAAATTTTTACTCTAAATCTGGTGAGTGTAATTTATTCTTTTGTAGATGTTAGCTATATTTTGGTTTGCATCCAAAATGCCCATGTTCCAGCATATTCTTCAAATGACAAATGTCTATATTTGTGTCAAATGACACATTCCCCATTACTCTATGATCTGTTGAATTAAAGGACCCATGAGCGTTATTAGGCTACCAAGCACTAATGGCAGTTTTTTCATTACTAAATCTAAACCGATTTCATTATGGCTTTTGAAATATGGCACTGATGTCTGAATTGACTTTCACCTCTACTTTTATCTTATGTAGCCTGTGACATATTCTAAAATACACATTAATGCAGTTAAAGGCATCAATTGTTGGTAATGAACTCATAAGCCACCTTTTATGTTAGACAACATCAAATACCTTGTCCTTGATAACTCAGCACAAAATGCAGTTTCTTTAGACTCACAGAATTTCTACTGAATCATTTAATAATAATACCTTTGTCTGAAATATTTTATTATGAGAAAAGAGTTCTTTGTTCTTGTTTCCACGCGTGGTACTTTTTGACCATCCTCCCATTCTTTAGTCTCCAGTTTTTTCACTGTTTCTCTTCTCCTTAGATCTAAATATTTAATGGCTAACACTCATCTTCCAATATGCAACCTGTCGAGCATGTACTTCAATGTAGAATAGTCTACTACTGACTAAGACTCAGTTTGAATAAGGGTCTTTCTTAGATACATACCAAATGGCTTTATAGCCCTTGTTTTATTTAAGAAGACAGTTCAGAACATCAGCCTCAGCTGGATGACAGCACAGCTCTGTTTCAGGGTTGGAATGGCATGGCAGGACGCAGGACAGGAATTTGACTTTCATAAAGAGAACTTTTCTCCGTCTTGACATTTTATTTCAAATGGGGCAGCTTGTCAAGGACTGATCATTATCCATTACCCACAAGTATATCTTTATTAGCAAAATTAATGAGAAAAGGTTTTTCATTATTTATGCAACAATTTGTTCCTTCTCCCCCTCTACCTCCTCCTTTCCATACCTGTAAAACATATACTTTTTAGTTAGTTCATCATCTTTTACATCACCCTGATATAATTGTAAAGGGATAACTTCTCTAGAAAAGCTTAACTAGTTTTCCTATAACATAGCATGTTAGTTAAATCTGTATTTATGAGCCATGTTTTTAGACGTCAATAACTAATATCTATAAAACTATCAATGCTATAACCTTTTTTTTAATTCATTCACAAAAAAATCCATAGTGTTTACCCTGGTCCAATGACAGTCCTATCTTCTAGAATTTCCTAAGATCTGTGCATTCTAATCAATTTCTTACCCGACTCTTTTTTCCACTTTTTTTTTTCTAATTGGTCTGAAAACATGTAAAACAGGTACCCCTTTCTTCCTGTCCAGGTATTTTCTTCTGCTATGTAGCTTCATCATGGCTTTTATCTCTTTCCCAACATCTTAGCTTGCAAATAAGCATCACCTGAAGTCCCGTTATACATTCTGATAACACACTGTTTCATCCCTTTGCTTTCTTTTGTATTCATACTTGGTAGAGTATGATCTTCAAAGATACAGTCCACTTTTGTGCTTGTGTTTATTTTTTAATCTCACAATTGGAAGCTTCCCTGAAGTGGCAATATTTGTGTCTTCTGCTTCATAATATATTCCAAGCGCCTCAAACAGTTCATGGCACAGCACTCAGTCCACATGGGAGGAATTGAGATTTAGAAGGAAACAAAGATAATTTTCCTAGTTTCCCAATGGAGAAATAGATGGTGCATAATGAGAACAAAATAAATGATAGTTGTTTGCAAGTTTTAATGCATGTCTATGTTTTATAAAGGTAAAATGCTACACTTCTTAAGATATGCAAAAACTTCACCAATATACTTTATGACTTACTTTTCTCTATAACTTAAATTGTTCTTAAGATGACAATGTGTGACAGTTTTGTGTGTATGTAACTGCCAATATATTTGCAACTATCACGCCTATATAATTATATGGTACAGAATATATTTATAAGGTATAGAATGAATAGTTAAATCTCTCAAACTCTACTGTTCTACTGATGACTTTTATTTTTATTTCTAGCAGGAATGCAATAGACAGTACGTTGAAGACTTGAAATATTGCATGCTACTACTATGTACTGTAGACACAAAAGATTTGAATTAAGGAAAAACTAATAGCATATCACAAAGTGGTGGCACATGCCTTTAATACCAACACTTGAGAGGCAGAGGCAGGCCAACCTGGTCTACAAGAGCTAATTCCAGGACAATTTATCTACAGAGAAAATTTGTCTAAAAAATACTAATATTATTTTATGTACAGAGAAATGTGCATATAATTATGTTTCAAATGTATTTAACACATTTGTAGTATTCATAAACCTTCTGGTAGTTATAGAAGATAAGATACTCATAGAGTATTCTAATATTTCATGTCAACAACAGGGTATATTAGTAAATTAAAAACTATAAAGTCTGTGAAATATACACACATATTAGAGACTTTTTCTTATAATTGAATTTATTATGTAGTCAGTTTATGCCTTGAATTCCTCATTTTCCTTCCCCTATGTCCTCGAATCATAGATGTGGACCATCTTGCTCCAAATAATATCATATCTTAACTAATTATAAAAAGGATTAATGCTATTGTTTGCTTCTGATTAAATGGTATAAATATCCTATTTATGAAATACAAAAAAATATAGATAGGTAGATACTTAATGTAACAAGAAATATACTAATGTTAAGACTAAATTTGTTAAAGCTACATGCATATCATATAAGCTAGAAACCTTAATAGCTAAGAAATGCCATGATGATGATTCCCATTATCTTGTAGCCTTATGAGCAGAATGAAATCTTAGGTCATCAATTCATATACACTCATATTATTTACAGGGTTACTTATCTCATTACCCTGCTCATATCATCCTTAATTTTTAGTTCTTTTTTTGTAAATACTGTGAATTTAAATAGTTTTACAGTCTCTATTTTAATGAATGTTTCCTGCAGGGTTAATGGGTTTACATTTAATACCTGTAATTTTTATTTTCTTTTTTTTAGATAAGTATTAAGTAGAATTTTATAAAAATGTTGAAGTTAACTAAAATAAGTTTTAAAGATAGAAATCTGCCTATATACATACCTTAGTTGACTAGTATTCAAGCTAATATTCCAACAAGTCAGCAATAATTAAAATGTTGTATAATCCTTCTAGAGTGGAGTTGTACAGATCATCTTCAAAGTAAATTATTAAATATACCTAACTCAGTAAGCATCCAAAGAAATGAGAGTATAAATTAATATTTCGAAGTGAGGTTAAGCTGGACATAAAGTCACAGGGTTCCAAGTAGTTTTACCATGGAAAAATATTTCAAACAGAGAAACCATAGAAAAGAAAGTCACAGAAATGTGTTAAAATTAAATAGACTGTGATTCATTTTTTTCATGTTCTTTATAGTATATCTAATTTCTGGAGCCTTTGTTAAAAAACAAACCAACAAAACAAAAACTAGCATTTCAAAATTATGTGAATGTTTGCTAGATCCTCCCCAGAAGGTACAAAAGCATCCTTTTCACTTGGCACTAATTCTAAATAGTAATGCCACAAATAAAGCCTTAGATCATTGTTTTGTCCTGGGTCTCATACCTTTTGCGAGACCCAATTTTTCTATTTTTTCTACGATTCCCTACAGTTTCTAAATCTTTTTAAAAAATAGCCTTACCCTTATCTGGATCCTATATTTCATTTTAATTTTTCCTTTATAGCAAAAGTCCTATAAATTTTCTACAAGAAAATTAAAATGACCCAAGTCCTTAGAAAACCCATTGTGCATCAGAGAAGATCCATTGATGAACAAGTTGACTGGTATCACACAAAGGTAAATCATTGTTTACTTAGAGAACCTGGTTATTTGTAAAGGTGAAAATATGACAACTTGGTGCCTTCTCTGGCTTACTGTCATTCATGATATTTTCAATATTCTGGCAAATTCAAGGTGTATGTAAGTATTTCCAGGGTTACACAGAACGGGAAGTCCTCATAGGCTCTTTTCTGAGCAAACTAGATCTAGTCCACAACCACAAGGGATAATTGGATAATCTTTTGCACCACCTGAAGCAGATAGTACATGATTTATGCTCATACAGTGTTCCTATATAGTTTCATATGATTATGAACACTAGTACTCATAATAAGTTGTAACAACACAAACTATCTCAGCAATAAGTTAAGTCAACTTGCTGAAGGTAGTTTAGTTAGCAGATGGCAGAGACTTGAAGACTCGATTCAAACACAGGATGCCTGCCTGGCAGGAAACATGGTGCTTAACTCCAGAAGAGCTAGCTTTCTCAGAGTACTCCATTCCAGAGATTTCTGGGATTCTCTGAAATTGAACTGGAAGCACATACACAAAAATGCAACACACAGGTATGCATATATAACCTGTGGGTACACATATATGTAATAATTACATAGCACTTAAGAGCTCAAAATACTCTCAAATGTAAGCTACTATCAATCAAAGCTACCTCTTTAAATTTAAATATCATCAGAACAAAGAAACAATAAGTTTCACTGCATGAAAAACATTGTTTTAATTAATACTAGTTGAAAGAGATGCAAACAAATCTTCTCATTATCTGTTATAATCTTTTCTCTTCACTCTATCAATATGCCTGCAAAGAAGTGATATAAAATACAATTCAGATGGCTGGAAACAGATGGGACTGATGTATTTTATGGATACATTTTATGTGTTATGAATGAACAAACTTGTCAGTTTCTTTCACTTCATTTAAGTGGTGCAAATGATTTATGTTAAATTACCTTAATTGAAAGCAATTAAATTTTGAAGGTATTATGGTTGAAATGACAAGTACACTGTGCCACAAAATGAAAAAAAAACAGAGTTCACTTTGATTTACCAAAATACAGAATAGAAAACTTATATACCACAGTACATAATAGAAAGCCCATAATAGGTAAAGACTGTTTGATACATGATCTTTACAAAAAATTCACTCTAAAAAATATTGGAGAATTCAATTATTCTTATATAAACATTATGCTTTTAATTTAATATCTACTTATGCTGGCATGTTGAAGATGAAAATACAGCCTAAAATTTTGGCTCAATATTAGAAGCTTTGGAATTAACTTACATCAGATGATTTTGAATTTGATTTTCTGAAGACTTTATTTCACACTACATACTCTGCCTCATTCTTCCCACTAACACAGCCCTTTAGCTACTTAAGTTTCTCCATAGCACCTTGTATTTTTAGTAAAATGCTCTTGGCCTCTTTTCTGTTGACAGAGGTTTCTGTCTACCCAGTCCAGAAATAAACACACTGAGACTATATTATTTGCAATACTGTTTGGCCAATAGCTTAAGTGTATCTCTGGCTAACTCTTATAACCTAAATTAACCCATCTCAATCTGTGCATCACCACGAGGTTATGGCCTACTGGCAAAGTTTCAGAGGGCTACGGCAGAGGCGTCTGTCTCTAGTGGTTGCTACATGGCTTCTCCCTGGCTCTGCCTTCTTTCTCCCAGCATTTAGTTTAGTTTTCATGCTTATCTCTATTCTGCTAAGTCACTGACTGAAACAGATTTATTCATTAACAAATAAAAGTAACACATAGACAAAAGGATTTCCCATATCACTATTACTTCTTGTTTATTACTTTGTCTTGTTTTTTTTTTCTATAAGAATATCTTGTGAAATCATTTGGCTTAGATCATAGCACATGTTCTGTAAAACCCCTTTTGAATTTCTAATGCTATTCGGAAATAACCATTTACTACTGTATGGGTATTTACCTCTTCTACACTCAACTGAAAAAAAATATACTTAAGTCTATGGATAATTAGCTACTTTTTGGATACTATATAATCAAGAAAGATGCCAATATCATTTTAAGCATTTCATTTACATATGTATATATTAAGTTAGGTAAATGGATATACATGTATGTATGTCTATACCTACTAAAGTATCCACACATCTTACCTACTATTGTTGGTCTATACTTTTTTATTAACAGAAAGAATATTGATTCATCACATTGCTGTATAATAAACATTAGAGAATCTCCTTGTGCTGTGGAACAATGGTCTTTTATCCTGTCACTTGTATTATTTTTAATAAAACGCTGATTGTCCAGTAGCTAATCAGGAAGTATAGGTAGGACGATGGAGACTAGGCAAGAAATAGAGGCATGGCAATGAGAATTATGGGAAGAGGAAGGTTCAGTCTTCAGTTATCACCCAGATGCAGAGGATGCAAGATGTTACTGTGGTACTGAAAAAGGAACCAAGCCACCTGGCTAACACAGACAAGTATTATGGACTAATATAAGTTGTAAGATTTAATAAGAATCCTGAGCTAATAGGCCAATTAGTTTATAATTAATGTAGAACTCTGTGTGTTAATTTAGGACGAAATGGATGTGGGACCTAGTGGGACAGAAATCTCAGTCAACATCTATGAGTCAATTGATGTGTTTCTTTATTTCCATAGTCAATAAATATTGAATGACTGTTTACACAAAATGATAAAATGTTATTTGTACTGTGATTTGTAATTGGTATGAATAATAAAAACCCAGAGTTGAGATATTATGGGGTGAAAGCTGAAAGATCAGACAAGCAGAGCAGCCAGTCCCTATTTTTTGCTTCTATGAAATCCTCAGACTGAATGGGACACCCTGTTCAGACTGAATGCCTTGTGCTTCTGTCTCCTCCTGCCATTTATTCCTCTCTCCAGCCAGCAATATCCCTTTCTGTCTCCGCCCACATAGGAGACCAGATTAAAGCCAATTGACTCCCAAGTGCTGGGATAAAAGGTGTGAGCTCTATTTCTGGCTCTATTTCTAGTGTGACTCAGGGTGACCTTGATCTCACAGAGGTGTGTCTGCCTCTGCCTCCCAAGTGCAAGTGCTGGGATAAAAAGTGTATGACAATATGTCTTTCGTTGGGTTCACCTTCTTATTTAGCTTCTCTAGGATCACGAATTATAGGCTCAGTGTCCTTTATTTATGGCTAGAAACCAAATATGAGTGAGTACATCCCATGTTCCTCCTTTTGGATCTGGCTTACCTCACTCAGGATAGTGTTTTCTATTTCCATCCATTTGCATGCAAAATTCAAAAAGTCATTGTTTTTACTGCTGAGTAGTACTCTAATATGTATATATTCCATACTTTCTTCATTTATTCTTCCGTTGAAGGGCATCTAGGTTGTTTCCAGGTTCTGCCTATTACAAACAATGCTGCTATGAACATAGTTGAGCATATACTTCTGTTGTATGATAGGGCATTTCTTGGGTATATTCCCAAGAGAAGTATTGCTGGATCCAGGGGTACGTTAATCCCGAATTTCCTGAGAAACTGCCATACTGCTTTCCAAAGTGGTTGCACAAGTTTGCGTTCCCACAAGCAATGGGCATATAGTCATCCTCCTGGAGATTAACTTTCATCGGGCGATGAAAGCAGACAGAGACAGAGACCCAAATTGGAACACCGGACTGAAATCCCAAGGTCCAAATCAGGAGCACAAGGAGAGAGAGCACGAGCAAGGGGGGCACCCACATACTGAGACATTGGGGATGATCTATCGGGAACTCACCAAGGCCAGCAGGACTGTGACTGAAAAAGCGTGGGATAAAACCGGACTCGCTGAACGTAGCGGACAATGAGGACTGGTGAGAAGTCAAGAACAATGACACTGGGTTTTGATCCTACTGCACATACTGGCTTTGTAGGAGCCTAGGCAGTTTGGATGCTCACCTTACTAGACCTGGAAGGAGGTGGGAGGTCCTTGGACTTCCCACAGGGCAGGGAATTCAGACTGCTCTTCGGGCTGATGAGGGAGGGGGACTTGATTGGGGGAGAGCGAGGCGGTGGAGGGGAGGAGGCAGAAATCTTTAATAAATAAATAATTAATTAAATAATTAAATAAATAAATAAAAAGTGTATGACACCATTGCCTGGCCTCTATGGCTAGCTAGTGGCTAGCTCCATACTCTGATCCTCAGGCAAGCTTCTTTGGTTATAACACAAACAACTACCATAGTTATTTCTTTTAGAGCCATGCTATAATGCTAAAATAATAATCAAAAACACATATAACATTTTATACACTGGATACTCTGCATATACTTCTCTCACTGTAGTTAATTTAGTACTCCTGTCAACTCTGGGAGATAGCAATTATTATACTATCCTCACTTTGATAAATAAGACTATGGAGGTACTGATAATCATAGATCAAAATAAATAATTCATATCTAAAGCGATGGCTCAGAAGTTAAGAGCACTTTCCACTCTTGTAGAGAATTGGAGTTGAGCTTCTAGGTCCCATAATCAGGATGCTACAACCACTTGTACCTCCAGCTCCATGGGTTGTGACAACATTTTTGTCTTTGGAAGTACTACTTTCACCTACACATACACAGAAATACAGTTATCTAATTAAAAAATCTATCTTAAATTAGTGTTTTGTTTGAACATTTTGATACTTTAAAGTGAAATCTGCAATGGTTTAGGTAATGTTGCATTTGTAACATCTAAAGGGAACAAAACATCATCAAATCACTATTATCAAAACAATGTATTTTCTTATATTCTATAATTTATCTCAAATTTCTGATGTAGTACTACCAATGATTAGAACAATTTTGCTATCTAGATTAGTTCCTAAAATATTTTTTATGCTTGAAATTATTTTTGTACAACTTTGAAAATGAATTGAAATATATTTTGAACAAAAGGAGTTGCACTACACAAGAAAGAAAAAAAATATAGTCAACAGTCTTTGGAAAGAAATAGCAAATTTTCTATTGTCTTTTCCAATAAACTGCAAATTCATGTATACGAAATTATATTCAGAGCATACATTAAGACATAAGAAGAACTTCATATGTATGGAAGTTAAAGATGTTGTGCATGCTTCATAAAATTTATTTTTTATGTCTATTCAGCTGTTGCTATAAAGGAATTATACATTAGAAACACAGAAACGGATTTTAGATCATTTAAAATCCATTAAAAGCTGAGATACTCTTACAATTAATTTTCCACTGAGATGAGAATTCAGAACCTTGAAATAACTTGCAGATGGGCATCATCAAGAATAGAACCTCTGTGGCATAGACCAAGAGTAATTTTAATCTGTATTAGAAATTTAGAGTTCATTTATGTCGCACACTCAGGTTTGGAATAAGCTGGTCCTTAGAAGGAAAATGGCTGAATTTCAAGGGACCTTAAATTCTGTGCTATTGTTGAACTTCAAATGCCTTTCCCTGGAACATCTCCTTTGAAATGGAAATGCGCCTTGGAATGAGAAATTTACAACTCAGGTTTTCCTGCTTAGGCTCCTTTTCTGACTCTTGCAAAGATGATGTAGTAGCACAAGTAACGAAGAGAAATACTGCCAATAACATGAGGTAATAGATTCTTAATTGTTGTCGCAGGAATTACAAAAGTTACAGTTATAACACAGTAGACATTTATCACATTTCCTGAATGAAGTGCCTGCCCAGTTAGCTACAGTCATCACTAGACCTGATAGGATCAACTTCCCAGTTTTCTCAGCTAATTACTGGCAAGGCTGTGCCTCTGTGATATATTTGAACTAAGATCTCAGCTTCGTACAAGCTGTACAGTAGAGGCTTCCATTGGTAACTTGCCACATGGATCATTCCACAGAGTTTTTCTCAAAATGGTAGTTTGGTTTATCTGAAGAGGAAAGAAATCGAGGATCAACTAAAGCCGCATAACTTTCTTGATAACCTAATTATAGATACACTGCTGTCATTAGAGAACGTCTGATTATCTTCATGAGAATGCAAAGCCAGACCCATTCTTGCTAACAAGGAGCTGTTAAAACAGTGCCTGCCATAAACAGTCTTATGTGTTTTCTGTCTAGACATATTTGTGTTACAATCTCTTCAAACACCAATGTAAAGGTAACAAGTACATTGTCTTCGACAAAAACAGATAACACACATTGCCAGAAATGGCTTTATCACCAAATGTTGCTTTAATATTCCTGCCAAGCCTACTTGCTAGTTGTTAAACAGTATTACTCGAACTGCTATTTCAGGACCATATTATTTGAAACAGATGATGACTAAAGGTGTTATGATTTTGCCTAGCATATTGTTTATTCAATATTTTATAAGTGTTACTACTGCTGCTTATTTGGAAGAGAAACATCAAAGACAGGTATGAGAAATTTGGCCAAGATTCTGGGATTCCATGTAAAATATTTTGACAAGTGCTATATATAAAGAGAAAAGTCTAAAGAGATAAATGAGGGTTTCTGGAGTGGGAGGTGTATGTGATAAAGACAGTTGATTCATTACTCTAAATAGCTAGATAATACGAGTATTTTCAAGTCCTGATGGGGAGCATATTTATTTTGTTTCCTGTATCATAACTTTGAGCATTATGGTTATTTCTGAAAAACTTGTAAATGGTTTTTGAACTTGTTTTTACATGAAACACTTTATGCATATGTTGAATTATGAATACTTACTGGTACATAATATGGTTTATGTCTTGTTAGTTATGAGCTCAATTATAGAAGACACCAGGAAACAGCTCTCTGATGTTTCTAGCACCCTTATCTCTGAAAGTAAATATTGATTGAACCTTCTAGAACAATATGACCACCAATTACCTCCGTGAATATCTGTATTGTTTGGTTTATTTTCTATAGATTTCTAGTATGTGCTTAACATATATTTAGTGAATAATGATAATATTGACCATTTTACCATAATTTCCACATGAATTAAGCTGTATTACTCTAAGTATTTAATTAATCATAATTTACAAAGTTTTTTGACAACTAAGACTTTTTTCCAACATATTAAATATATCAATTCATACTTTGATCACTTTAATGCTATGAACTAAAAATAAAAGCCCCATCACACAGACTAATTATACATTCAAACAAACTCTTCTTCAAATTCTATGTATGATAGTTAAATTTATGCAGCTGGAATGGCCCCTTTGAAATTTTGAAGTTTTGTTTAGGAATACAGTTGCTATGAATTACGTTTTTGTGGACTTATCTACCACATGCACACACAAAAAGGAAGAATTATAACTTGGTAAAAATAAGATTATCTTTGATAAAGATATAAATAATTTGCATTGGTATAGATTTTACTTTATTGATATAAATGTAAAGTCAATCTTGTTATACGTATATGTATTTCTGATCTTGTATAAGGTATTGTGATTGTGTAGTTCATTTAAAAATGTAATGTATAATTAAGTAATATAGGTTTATAGATAATCTCTATAATAGTCAAGTTTGTAGTTATGTTAGTTAGATTTTCTAGATGTGCATTTCAGATGGATAGATATTCTTCATATCTTTCAAAGACTACAGAATATGGTATTTGAAATGTTTTAATAACTTAGAAATTTCATGACAATGAGACACGTCTGCTCCTGGCAGCACCAGGCTACTTCAAGAGGAAGATGGACATCGAAGAGTCTCCTAAAGGAATTGGTTAGCCATTTGGTCAAGAAATTGCTCTTGCCTCGACTTATGCATAAACTAGACATAAAGAACTGCAGAGAGAGGACTGCTAAACTTGCCTAAAGGTGAAATGATCCTTCGGGGTTCCTGTTTCATGAAAGAATCTGCGAGACATTCTGCAGGACACATAAAAAAGTGACTGAACTGTCTTTAAAATTTCCTGCTCACTAAAGATTCATCAAACTTGAATAAAATAACTCTAAAATCTTAAAAAAAAATCCTGCTTCATAGGAATGTCTGCTGGATACTACGGGCCTATAGGCTAAAGATGGATGCCCCAATGGTACAAAAGAACTTTGGATGACTGACCAGGCAGTGAGATGTCTCTGTCAATTCTAGAGTTTTGGAAGTTGTTCATAATGCACTTCCTGTTTACTTATGTAATATTATATCCTTCTGGATTCTTTGATGGAGTTGAAGAATAGATAGATAGTTATAGTTTTCCTTAGTTATGATAAAAGATAAAGTAGATATAAATATGGTAACTGTAATTTTTATTTGATACCTGTTTTGTCATATGTAATTTTACTATGTTAAAGTTAAAGCCTTCCTTTTTGTTTAAACAGAAAAGGGTAAATGGTGTCGGAGGTCCTTCTGTTTATGTGTTGCTTTCATTAGTTGAATAAAGAAACTGCAGCCTTTTGATATGGAAGAACTTAGGTAGGCGGAGAAGACAGAACTGAATTCTGGGAAAATGAAAGCAGAAACAGACATGCCAAATCTTTCCCAGTAGACCACTTCCACATGGTAATACACAGATTATTAGAAATGGGTTAAATCAAGATGTGAGAGTTAGCCAATAAGAGGCTAGAGATAATGGGCCAGGCAATGATTTAATTAATACAATTTCTGTGTGGTTATTTAGGGTGTAAGATATCAGGGTGTTCAAAACAAAGGGGCCCTGTTCCCTACTACATATCTTTTCTTATGTATCTTATGTATCCTTTTTCCTGCATTCAGTACTACCTCATCACCTAATAATACCCTTTCTTTGTCTCCTTTATAAACATTATACCATATACACACTCATAGTTGTTTATATATAAATAACTCTACACTATAGAATAGGATATCCATATCAAGGAGAACATGCGATGAACTGTTACTCCTTTTTATAGCAAAAACATCAAAACGTGACAAGGTATTTATGTACTGGTCAGTGTGATAGTTAAATTTGACTACTAATTTTCCAGAAGTTAAATTGAATTAGGAAAGCATCCAGATACAAGGGACAAATTATTTGGATAGGGTGGGAAGTAGTGTTCTATAAGCTGTAGTACTAGATTGAACAAAAGAGAAAAATAATTCCCTGAGTAGTGACTCTAATTGTTGTCTGCTTTCTGATTAAGGATACAGGTCACCAGGAGTTTTTAAGCCCCTACCACCTTACTTTCCTGCCTAAAAATATATTAACCCTTAGTTCCCTAACTTACTTTCCTCACAACAGTAAAAGTAATTTAGAAAAAAAAACTGAAATCAAATATTGAATGCAGAAATTCTTGGAAAACAAAAGAATAAAATCCATAATTTTTCTTTTCAAAAATCCACTGTTTGGGGGAGGGGGAGGGAGGGGGCGGCGGTGGGGAAGAGACAGAAATCTTTAATAAATAAAATAAAAAAAATAAAAAAAGAGAAATCTAGAAATAAAAGGTAAAAATTGAAAAAAATAAAAAAAAAAAAAATCCACTGTTGATAAACAATGACTGCATTAAACAGTGAGGACTGAAAATATCATTCCTAGTCCTGTTTCAGCTGAAAATAGTCCTGTTTCCTTGCTGAAAGGAAAAATCTGAAAATACATATAAAGAAGATCTCACCAAAATAACATGGTGGAATCATAAAATAAAAAGAATAACCTGAATAATTATACACTTGAGAAAAAAAAATCATTGCTTAAATGCAGTGTGGTACTATAAAATGTTAATTATAGAAAAAGATGAATGAAGGATAATATGTTGTATTATTCTTTTAAGTAAAAAAAGTTTAACAATTAAAATTTAAAGGAAGTGAAATTAGATTTTATTCAGTTGTGAAGGATGCCCTTCTCCTAAACTTATTATCCAGGTACTATTCCACCATCAATAAATTGGTCATGAAAAAGAATTACTAGAAATTATCAATAACATTTCTGAGAAAAATAGCTCATCCTCTAAATGCTCTCTTTTTATATTTTACCTCATAGAACAAGTGGTGAAGAAGGGTTAATATGTTTGTACATTTTTACATATCAACACCTTTCTTTATCTTAAGTTACAGATATGTCAAGACTCTAAAATATCAAGAATAGAAAAGTCTGGTAAGCATAATGATAAATCTTACCTCCTTAGGAAAAAAATGCAAGTATTACAGGACATAGTTGCCTTAAGAATTCATGGTCAAATTTGATGTGTGTGTTAAGTGCTGTCAAATATGATCAAATAAAACTGTGTCAACATGTTTAACCACTAATTCTGTAGATAAGCAAGTTTATAAAGTCCCTGGAGGAAAAAGGGCTACATATTGATCTCTACTTTTCCAGAGAATGATAATATGGTTTATAACTATGTAAATAATTCTCTAATAATTAGTGCAATATTGTGAATTATCTGCTATGGGTGACCCCATTACTTGCTCAACAATATTACATTATGAACAATCCATCTGCAAACAATAGGACTTTGTTTTGTTTGATGATGGGTCATGTCAGGCACTAGAATTAGGGGTATAGATCAACATTAATATGTATATCTTACAAAGTTTGCATATATACATAGTGGACAGTATTCAGTGTCTGTTGAACATCAAATAGGCCTTGATGATAAGTGAGGAGATAGGTGGTATAGATGGGCAGGGAAGACATTTATGTTGTCTATTTCCTGAGTCAGAAAATTTATGACAGACATATATTTAAGAAGCTTAAAAATAACTTTAAAAGAGTTTAATATAAAGTATAATATCTTACGTGACAGGACAATAAAGTTACATTATTCAAATTAATACATTTAGACATCACAGTAATCATAATGCTAGCATTAAGTAATAAAAATTGAGTATGCAATATGTTTGTCTTAATGGAAGATGATAACATATCACTAATCAAAAACATGATTAAGCAGAATAAATGGTTAAAATATGTTGTTAAGCAGGTATTTAATCAAGAATGCAGTGCTCATTTTTATGTAATATTAAGCAATCTATTTTTTAAATTAGAGTAATCCAATATCTAATACAGAAATAGTAAATTTAATAAATCTGTTCCTAAAATAAAGCTGAAATATTTTAGCTTGGATGTAGTGAGAGTTTTATTGTATTTAAATCCATACAAAAATCTCCATTATGTATCAAATGATTGTTTTCTAGATGGATATCTATCTACCTATGTATCTATCTATCTGTTTGTATATATGTCTGTCATCTATTTATCATCGATCTATAATTATATTATATAATGCAAAATTAAGGAGAAATATAATGCATTTAAAAAATGTATATCCTTTATTAGAATGCTTACTATAGCCCATATTCTAATCAATAACAATGAAATCATTTTTAAGCCATTAGCTTGCATCTTTTTCTGTGAAAATTTTATTTTTCATACATTGCTTCATTTCTTCTAAGATCCTTTGCCTTCTGGCTATCTTCATTAGGATCCTTATTTCTGTGATGAAGCACCATGCCCAAAAAAACAAGTTGAGAAAAAAGGGTTTATTGGGCTTACATTTCCGTCTTATTGCTCATTATTGAAGGAAGTCAGAAAAGGAACTTAAACAGGGAAGGATCCTGGAGGCAGGAGCTGATACAGAGATGTCCTTGCTTGCTTCACATGGCTTGCTAGGTTTGCTTTCTTATAGAAACACGACCACCACCCACCATGGTCCGGGCCCTCCTACATTGATCACTTATTGAGAAAATACCTTACAGCTGGTTCTCATAGAGGTATTTCTGTTGCGGGAGCTCCTTCTGCTCCTTCAGCCAATAGCTGCTGAGATACCAACCCATTGGGGTGTGATCTCTCTCCCTTTAAAAAAAGAGGCCACTTCCCTCTCCTCTCTCTCTTGCTTTCTGCTCTTCTTCCAGCGACTAGACTCCCTTCTTGATTGCACAGAAAGCTGTTGTCTGGGAAAGTGATCTGTAAATTTTTTCCCCTTTAAATAAATAACCATTCTATTAATCATAATTCCAAACTGGGGTGAGATTGTTTGTGATTTACGCCTTCACATTTCCTCAACTGAGGCTCCTTCTTCTGCAATGACTTTGGTTTGTGTCAAGTTTTACACACAAAGCAAGCCGGTATACTGGTGTTATTGATACCTTCATTTTTTAAATTTTTTATATTATTTTGATTTATTTATTTATTGTTTTTTTTTTGAGACATGGTTTCTTTGTAGCTTTTGTAGTCTGTCCTGGAACTAGCTCTTGTGCCCAGGCTGGCCTCAAACTCACAGGGATCTACCTGCTTCTACCTCCAAGAGCTGGGATTAAAGGCGTGCACCACCACCGCTTGGCTTGATACCGCTGATCTTTCGGTTGACTCTCCGGTGAATGCCTACTATGATATGTGGCATATTCAAATAGTCTCATTAATATCTTATAAATTTAAAGCAAAATCATTAACAACAGCAAAATATCTCTTTACATACTTCCATGTCATACCCTTTTCCCCTTCATCACATTTAAAATTATGTTACAATAAAGTCCACTGATCTCCTATTGTTTTCCCCCATCTAGTCTCTCCCATGTTCCCTCCTTCCAACACCTTTCATCCTCTCTACTCTCAATTTCATAGCCTTTTTTCTTTGACTAGTATTCCTAGTGTGTGTTTGTGTGTGTGTGTGTGTGTGTGTGTGTGGTGTGTGAAACCATATAAATGTGATCTGATAAATTTATTTTTGTTGATTATGGTTAAGGTTTGCAGGATTACCAATTTTTATTGGATAAGCAATTAGGGGGCTCATGACTTGAAAGAGCACCTACTGCACCCTTAGTAGGTATCAGTTTTCTTTGTCTTTCTTCATCTTATGGCCGCGTTTCTGTTTCTGTTGCAGTATAAGTATCACCATAGATTATAGTTCATTCTAGACTACTTTCTCCCAGTGAACATGGTAGTCTTGTTTTTCCTCTGGTTAAACATGCAATATGTTCTTAATTCCTGTTTCTAAGCAGTGAGTCAGGGTCACTCTTCTGCAGTATTAACTTTCTCAGTCACTCAGAGTCAATAGAATCCCTGTACTTGTCTCTGCTTATTTATGTGATTTTCTGAAGTTTCTAACTATTTTTACAAATGTGAGCTGCTTTAAGCTTCACCTTTCCTCATTGTACCATGTAAAGCAAACTGTTAATAGGAAGGCCTACCAATTTGGTAGAACTTAACACATAATGTTTTATTAGCATTTACTACAATCAATATTTTCAATACAATAAAAATACTATTCCAACACTTAATATTGTATATATTAAATATGATATTTCAAAAATAAAGGTTGACTAAAGTAAGTGACACACACTATAATTCTGCCAAACCATATTCGTTCATGCCATTTTTTAAATTAAAAAATATATGTGCTATTCCTTATTGTTATTACTTTATGACTTATTGGCCAATATTAAAAGGATTCTTTTCTATATGTTTTTTCTGAAACAAGTCATTGCTCCATCTCTATGTTTGCCCAAGAAATTCCCATACACATTTCACAGTCACTCATTAATATTGTGCCTGTTTCTCATGATTACTTAGATTTCGATAATATTGCATCTCACTATCTGCCCCAACAATTTGCTATTATTTATTTCTTCAATAGTGTCTTTGGCCTACATCTTTTTCTTGCATTCATCCTTAAATGGCAATTTCAAATCACCATTGACACAATACTGTTACTAACTTACAATATATAACTTTCAACAATTTTCCATATAATTATATTCCCTCAAAGTCATTAAAAACAGTAATTATCTATCAATTAGTAAAAACTTCAGGAGAACAAAACCGTCATTAACTTACCTGCTTCTACTGTCTTCTTAGTCAATATTTTCTGATGTTGGTGGTTATCTCTGGAACTGTTTGACATATCTTCCTACTAGTCTGGTTTCCAAATGAAACTCCTTCTATACTACTTTTTTTCTATTATGTATCCTTATTACTTTAATTTCTTTTCTGATGCTTCAAGCAATCTTTTTGGTTCTTCTGCCTCCTGCAGAAAGGACACTTTGTAGCTGCTCTTCTGATATTGGACTCTTCTCCTCTTGCTTCCTGTGTATATAATATATTCTTTTAATCATAAAACTAAACTACAAATTTAACCTCTCATATTTAAATGTTTTCTCCTACACCACTCGAAAACTGCATAGTTAATCTTCAAATCCCACAAGAATATCTCTTGTTTAGGTACATAAACAGCAGAATAATATTCAAAGTGTCAAATTTATTCTTTCTGTGATCCTAGCAAATAAGACATAACTAGTATTATTATTTTAGTTATCTTTAGAATAATTCATTCTCAAGAAAAACAAATTGAACACAATTTCATTATACTCTCTATGAATGTATGTTACAGTGACTAATCATGCCAATGTATGGGTGCTGTAAGATTTACTGATACCCAAGAATTTATTTCAACTCCAATTTGTTTGCAGTACATCATCAGAGAATAATTCTACTAAAGTTGAATTGGTTCAATTATTCCTGTTGTATCCTTAGTACTCACTAAATTTTGCCATGGCTTCTAAACTATTGATACATAATTAACATATTTAAAATAATAACAATTTCTTAAGGAGAAATGAAAACAAAATATATATGGGTCTCAAATACTAATTAATTCGAAAGCAGGTTTTCTCTACAATTATAACTGAAGCCCAAAAGTCTTCATATTACTTTCACAGTTATGTGCACAGTATGAAATATCATTCCTTAGGTAAGTCATGAAACTTATGTTACTGTGTCAGTTTGTAGTAGATTAAAGGGACAAGACATAAAAATTGCCCTTCACTATTGTCATATACTGGCCCATACTCACCATGCCATAGAATGCATCTCATGTTTTCTTGTATAGATAAGTCACATTTTATTTCACTCACAGGAAGTATTTCATTAAGATCATAAGTCAGCCATACAATGGAGGTGGAGTTGAGTGACTTTCTCAAATAATAAGCATGATAATAAGTCTTTTGAAGTGATAACATTTTAACTTCTTTTGTTTTATAAATTCAGTCAGCTCTGATTTCCTTGTACTGATTTATGACCCTCTGTTCTCTAATAATGTTGTAATTAAAAGGTAGTTATTTGTTCCTTCTCAGGCAAATGAATCAGGTCACATCATTTTTTGGCCATCAAAATTCAGTTAGGTCAAATCCAAGAATCTACTTATCCACAAATTGTGGGTAATTAGGTAAAGACTGAGAAATAACCTCTTTTTGCAAACATGACTTATTATTTGTACCCATATAATATTTTGTTATTTACCAAAGATGTTCATGGATTTTGTCTCTATGTAAATGAAAAGGGAAAATCAGCTCTTCTCATTCTTCCATCTGATTAATCTTTTCTCGTTATTCAGACAAAGACCAACTAAGCAGGTTTACTTTGTACTGTGATTCACAGGGAAAGCTGACACTACAATACCTCCCAATGAAACACAGGCATAAAATCCTCACTACTTGCCTAAAGTATTAATTTATTCTTTACAGTAGATTCTTTAGTGCTCCTTCAAATATATGTGTTTTTATCTATTTTTTCCTAATACATATCGTTTTTTGCGATTAACTTGACTTTGCTGAATGGTATGCAATTCAAATCTTATTCTGGGTAGTTTTGAAGTGGTACCATATACAACCTTAGCATTTTAAGAAAACGTAATGTTGGTAAGCCATATCAAAAGATCTGAAAGAGTGAAAAGATTGATCCTATTTCTAGTTAAAAAATATACTCTTGAGGATTCTGACTGAGTAGCCACAAACATTACAGTGCAGAGGCAAATATAAAAAGTTGTTGATGTAGTTGTATAAATCCACATGAAGCTTACATCCCTCTCAAGAGAGCCTCTACCTTTATTTCTGTTCTTACTTAGAGGAGTATCAGATTATACCTGTAGCAATAGACTGGAAAGCAAAAAGGAAAACGATATGATCTAGAAAATATAATCTCTAGGTTCAATATTTAGTATTTGTTATGCAAACATGAGAAAATGTGGTAGGAACTGTAGAATCTATATAAAGTTAGACAGGTTGGTGATTTTTACTAATTACAGTATTCCTTTGAAAAGAAGAGAGAGAGAGAGAGAGAGAGAGAGAGAGAGAGAGAGAGAGAGAGAGAGAGAGAGAGAGAGGAGAATTCCCACAAGCGAGCATATCACCTAGCTAGCCTGGAGTATGCAGTGATAAACACAGATGAAACAATGTAAAAGGTGAAGATCAATACCTGAAGTTGTACTCAAAAATGTACAGGCCTCTCTTGCAATAGTCCACACATATATACAAATATGCACACAAATATAATTACACACATACAAGAGTAAACAAATAATAACCAAAAGGTTGCTTTGAACTTCATTTACAAAAGTTTGTGTTGAATGACTTGCTATGGCCAGCTGGAAAACTAATACTCTGATTGGTCTTCCTGAGCTGAAAGCTTGTTAAAGTGTATCTCCCTGAAATTTTAACTTACCAATTTCCATAAATGCATTAGTAACTACTTGTAGTAATCTCTCTTTCACACATACAAACACACACATACACACACCACTCCACTGTATCAGGTATGTTTCTTTGAAATCTCTCTCTCTATACTAGCAGGAAATGTGTCCTACTCCATTTTTCACTATATGACAATATTTGAACTAACAGTCTAGAATAAATGTCATAGACATTCTTTTCTTAAACAATAAATCCTGATAGTTTATCCAGCAGTATTTCAGTATTATTCCCTGTAGAAACAATGTAAATAAAATGCTTCAAAATGTACCAATTGTTTTGAAGAATAACAAAAAAACTTGAAAAATGGTTTTTTATCATTCTATACTATTGCAATTCCAATACTATATTTATACACTCTATAGACTAGCCTGGATATTTTTCTCTTTTCTTATTTTACTTTTGAGTTCTATTTTTTGTAAATTTGTGTGTGTGTATGTTTGTTTAATACAAAGGTATCTTATAATATCCCAGTTTCATCTTTTCACTTTTGGTCATGCTTTCTATTCCTATGCTGAGAACGATTACTCAAAAATTGATATGCCAGCTAAAATTAATAAATGAAATATTAACATCTTTATAGCTTATAATACAAAACTTTTTTCTCATTGTCTTAAAAATCCTGAGGATATTGACTATACCCTTTTTGCTATTTCTATTTATGAGGATTATGCAACAATAATTTGGTTATTATATATTAAAATTGTGGTTATTATATTTAGGCACCAATTTGGGACACTCAAAAACTTCTATAATGTTAACAAATTGTGGAGGTAACATTGTTAAAATTATTTTCATGTAGAAGAAATATAAAAATTCAGACTTTATTCTATAATATGAATTTTAAGTAAATATGCCAAAGTTTGGTATCAAACATTTTACACCTGAGCAAATGTTTCAATCCTGTATTTTCCTTAAGGTTTTTGAACAATTTTTGTTTAAATACTATATTAATTTTTAACTTAAGGAAAAGACATTTTTGTCAATTTTCTACCAAAAAAAAAATGGGCCTAAAAGCAGATTTTGAGTTTAGCCATTCTAGAGAGGATGTAGAGTAAAGAGAACACTCATCCATTGCTGGTAGGAATGCAAACTTGTGCAACCACTTTGGAAATCAGTGTGGTGTTTTCTCAGAAAATTGGGAGTCAACCACCTCAGGATCCAGCAATACCACTCTTAAGAATATACCCAAGAGATGCCCAATCATACTACAAAAGCATTTGTTCAACTATGTTCATAGCATCATTATTTGTAATAGCCAGAACCTGGACACAACCTAGATGTCCCTCTATGGAAGAATGGTTAAAGAAAGTGTGGAATATATACACATTAGAGTACTACTCAGCAGTAAAAAATAATGACATCTTAAAATTTGCATGCAAATAGATGGAAACAGAAATCACTATCCTGAGTAACACAGACCCAAAAAGATGAATATGGTATGTACTCACTCATTAGTGGACTCTAGCCATAAATAAAGGACATTAGGCCTGTAGTTCGCAAGCCTAGAGAAGCCAAATTACAAGGTGAACCCAAGAAAAACATATATAGTTCCTCCAGGAAATTAGAAGCAAACAAGATTGCCGGGCAAAAGTTGGGAGCATGGGGGTGGAGTGGGGATGGAGGGAGAGGAGAGAGGGTGAGAAAAGGGAGAAAGGAAAGACTGGACTAAGATTGGGGGAGTGGGAGGGTGGAGATGGAGGAAGGGCAGATATAGGAGCAGGGAAGAAGGTATCTACATTAAAGGAGCCATTTCAGGGCTGGCAAGAAACTTGGCTCTAGAGGGGATCCCTGGTGTCCACGGGAATGTTTCCACCTCAGTTTTTGAGGAGCAAAGCAGAGGGTGCCTGAACAGGCCTTCCCCCACTATCACACTGATGATTATTCCGAATATCACCATAGAATCTTCGTTTGGTGTGGGATGGAGATAGAGTCAGAGATCCTCATCATATCAACGGACTGAGTACCCAAGGTCCAGTTGAAGAGGAAAAGGAGAGAGAAGATGAGCAAGGCAGTCAGGATGGTGAGGAGTTAGTCCACCCACTGAAACAGTGTGCCTGTTCTAATGGGAGCTCAACAAATCCAGCCGGACTGAATGAGCATGTAATCAAACCGGGTTCTCTGAATGTGGCTGACAATGGGGGATGACTGAGAAGCCATTGATAAAGGCACTGGGACTTGTTTCTACTGCATGTACTGGCTTTTTGGGACCATAGTCTATTTGGACGCACACCTTTTTAGGCCTGGATGTAGTGGGGGATGGCCTTGGACTTCCTACAGGACAGGGTTCCCTGCCTTCTCTTAAGACTGGAGTGGGAAAAAATAACAACAAAAAATATCAGAAATGCAAAAAAAAAAAAAAAGACTGGATGGGGAAGGGAGAGGTTAAGTGGGGGAGCCGAAGGGGAATTGGAGGAGGGGAGGAAGTGGAAATTTTTGAATGGAAAAATAAACATATATATGTATAAAGCAGATTTTGTGTGTGAGTTTTCTTTCACTTTCTATTCTTATTTTTTTCATTTATTTTACATAGTGATCACAGTTTCCCTCCCCCACTTACTTCCCCGCATCCACTCCTCTTCCCTCTCTATTCATAAAGGAGGAGGCTCTCCAGTGGCATCTACAAACCATGGCACTTCAATTAAGGAAGGACAAAGCTCCTCCTCTTGCATCAAGGCTGGGTGAGATAATCTGCATGGAAAATAGATTCACAAAAGCCAGGGACCGGTCCTGACCCTCCTGCTAAAAGCCCCACAGCAGATCAAGCAACACAACAGCCACACCCATGCATAGGCCTGGGTCACTCCCTTACAGGCTCCATAGCTGTTTGTTTAGAGTCCATGAGCTCCCACTGCTTCAGATCAGCTGTCTCTGTGGGTTCTCCAGTCATTACCTTGAGACCCACCCCCATCTCTTAAAATCCCTCCTCCCTTGCTTCAGCAGTAGGAGACTTCGGCATACTGCTTGGCTGTGGATCTCTTCATCTGCTTCCATCAGTTACTAAATAAAGAATTTCTGATGACAATTATTATAGTTGCCAATCTGCTTGCAGGAGATAGCCAGTTAGGGCATCCTCTCTACCACTGCTAGGAGTCTTAGCTGTAGTTATTCTTGTAGATTCCTGGGGGTTTCCCTGGCACCAGATTTCCCCGTAACCTAGAAAGGCAACCTCATCATACATAACATCTCTTTCATTATTTCCCCCATCCATCCCTCACTGCCCTCCCAACACTTTCACTCATGTGACCATCACTCATGCCTGTACCTCCTCTACCACAGTTTACTCAGATCTCTTCTATTTCCTCTTCCCAAAGACATCCATGTGTTCCTCTTTGTGAGCTCCTTGTTACTTCGCCTCTCTGTGACTGTGGACTGCAGGATGGTTATCTTATTTTACATTCCTCTTAATATCCACTGTGAGTAAGTGCATACCATGTTTGTTTTTCTGTGTCTGGATTACCTAACTCAGAATGATTTTTTTCTAGTTCCGTCTATTTGTCTGCAAATTTCAGTAGGTCATTGTTTTTTACAGATGAGTAATATTCCATTGTGTAAATAAATCACATTTTCCTTATCCATTCTTCTATTGAGAAACATCTGGGCCATTTCTAGGTTCTGAGTATTGCAAATAATGCTGCTATGAACATAGTTTAGAAAGTCTCCTTGTGGTATAATTAATCATCCTTTGAGAATATGCCCAATATTGATATCACTGAGGCTTGAGGTAGATTGATTTCCAATTTTCTGTGAAACCTGACTATCAATTTCCAACCTGACCATCCAAATTTGCACGACCCCTTACTCCACATCCTCTCCACCAGAGGCTGTAATTAACATTTTTGATCTTAGCCATTCTTACAGATGTAAGGTAGAATCTCAGAATCACTTTGATTTGCATTACCATGATGACTAAGGATGTTGATCATTTTTTTTAAGTATATTTTGGTCATTTGAGATTCTTCTGTTGAGAATTCTCTGTTTAAATCTGTACCCCATTTTTAATGGGATTATTTGGTAGTTTGATGGCTACTTTCTTGAGTTCTTTGTTTATTTTGGAGATCAGCACTCTGTCAGGTGAGGGGTTTGTGAAGATCTTTCCCTATTCTATAGGGTGTCATTTGTCTTGTTGACAATGTCCTTGCCTCACAGAAGCTCTGAAAACCAAATTTTGATAAGTAATCATTTCAATTGTCAAAAAGTAAATATTTATGTGCTAAATAAAAACATATAGATTAAACCAAAATATATAACATAGGAAAATATTTTAAAAGTCAACTGACAACAAACACCTGAGAGACAATGACAGAAATATTTAGTTTGTTTTGTTTTTTCTTCAATAAGCATGAAACTACTTCAGATATCTATATAGCAAGTAAAACACTGTAATCATAACATTAGAATAAAAGCCTTTTAAAAACAAGTGGTGTAACAGGTTTAATTTATTTCCTGTCATTACTGAATATTAAAGTCATGAAGTTAAAGCTGAGAAAATACTATCTTTTAAATCAAGCATATTTCCTACAATTGTAACGCAGAGAGCCAAATTTAGTAATAATATTTTTTTTTCTATTGTGTGTGTTTTAAAAATAAGCTATTCTTATTTAGAACAAAGATTTCTGGCTTCTGTTTGCTTTTTTTTCTACTTTTTTCTATTAAAGGGGGATTTTTTTTATACAATATGTTCTGAGTACAAGTTCCACTATGCAATTACTCAAATTTCCTCCTCCTAGCATCTCCCTTAATGCAGATCCATATGCTTTTTGTGTCCTTATGAAACAACCAGGAATCCTAAAGATAATAATAAAATGCAAACAAGCAATTTGCCATGTGAGAAATCATATAATCCAGAGAAAATGAGTCACAGAAACAGCACGCGAAATCTTCCAATTTCCCAACCAAAAATTCTCTAAAAAATCGTTCAAATAATTAAGATCATTAATTAATTTTGACCATAGTTTTCAGTTAAGATGTTTGTTTTATTGAAGTTCCAGTTTGCATATTGACTTACATTACTTTTAAATAGCAAATGTAATATTTTAGAGTTGGAAGAGAATATTGTCAAAGCCAAAGTGTTAGCTCAAAGAAACTTTAAATTGTGTATGTGTGTGGAAAAAGAATTTATTAAATTTTAACTCACCTTAAATAATTGAGATGTGATTTTTTTATAAATGTTACACATTACTTAATTTAGAATGTCTGCATATAATTGCTGTCTGGGATGCATAAAGGCTGATTGCAAACAATCCCACAGAAATCTATTATTATCCTACATCATCTGAAAGGTAATATTTGTATTAAATATAAAGTAATAATTTGCATATGGCTATATCTGTAAGACGTCAGGAATCCAAACCTGCAGAGGTAAAAATGAGTATAGAAATACAAGTTTTCTAGAAACATACAGATATGGTCATACCTTCTCTATTATATGTGTGGGTACACTCTATGCCTACCATTTCCTATGCTGTAGGTTTAAAATTTCACCTGATTGAATTTTTTAGAACTAACTGAAGAACCATACTAGGTTGTGGTTCTTCTGTTGTCATGGTCATTGTTATCACTAGGTGCACACTCACTAGTATGCTGATTGGCAAAATTTGTGTGTTTCAGCCCTAAAAGCATGTATAATCAATCGCATATGAGCCTACGGCCTTTTTCTTTGTGGTAACACAAAGATTTGTATTGGTACAAGGTATAACTTTTTAAAAATTCTCTGTATATAATTTTTTAGAGTGGTTTTTAGGTGTAAATCCCTGGGGTGTTTCTCTTTGCAACAGAACATGAGTCAGTTTCAAACACTGAGGAATGCTGACAGGGTCAGTTCAAATAATTTCAAAAGATATCTAAAAACTGATATGATAGTTTTTCATGTAACTCTTGTATGTCAAAATGAAATGTATGGATCTATTTTATAATGCTTATTTGTGGTGGAACACAACAAAAATAAGAGAGTAAATACAAGTTCACATGGCTTATTGTGAAGATGAAACATTACTTTTCAGTAATTTTGAAAGACTGAGGTCTTAGAACAAAATAAATAAGAAAATATTTTTTGGATACACCCTCCATAACCTTTGTGTTAGCTGCTCACCTCATTTCTAGACTTAAACACCACAGAAAGACAGCTTATGAAAACAAAGGTTTATTTTACTCATAATGGGAGGAGAAATTTCTCATGGTGGAGATGCATAGTGACCAGAGTCTGAGGCTGCTGCGTATACATTACTTCTTTAGTCAAGTAGCACAGAGCAATGGTTGGTGCCAAGCATAGGAAGGAAAGTGATGGAAAGGCAGGGGGACAGGAGGAGAGACAAAGGGAGAAGAGGAGGGTGAGAATCAGAGAGCACAAGTGAAGAGGAAGAAAAAGAAAAGGGGGAAGGAAGAAGGAGAAAATGTAGAGGAAGAAAAACAATTGGGAGGAAAAGAGAATTAGTAGCAGCCTGGAAAAATACAGAATGTTTATTAGCTGTAAACCATTGTGATTATTAGTGAAAATTATTTAATTTGGAAGACATGTTACCAGGCTACTATTACAGATAGACTAAGGTAAAATGCATCCACTAACCAATCAACTAACACAATATATATTTTAAGAGACCCTTGAAATTTGTGAACATTTTAAAATAAATAAACAAACAAAACCAAAGAATGCTTTTATTCATAATACTCTTAATATAGTAGTGCTTCCCCAGTACATTTGCAGACATCTCATAAGGATTTAAGCTAATGAAATTCATTGAGCACATATATGTCCACACAAATTACAATAAAATAATCTTTCTATATCTATTATTTGCCTGAAGATGAAGGTATTCTCTTCCTGTTAAGATGATAAACTTTTTAAGAATATGTTATATTCCAACTTTGATTATAACAGAATAAAACACCCATGAACCTTTAATAAGTTTAAAGTTACTTTAAATATTTATTACATATTTAAATTTGATCATAGTTTCAGACTTCCTTTTAGTTCAATGCAAATCATATAGAATCAGATTCAATTTGCTTTAAATATATCAATCAATGGTTAGAACAGGTAAAATAAAAACAAACAAAAAATGTAAGCTCTATATTTTTTAACATAGCAGCACTAAAGGTGATTGTGGTAGAGTAAAATCCACGAAACCACTACATTGATTTCTCTAGTTTGTAAAGAGTCTCTGAGTAGAGTGCCAGGAAAGACATGTCAAACAGGAAGAGTGAAACTTTCCATGACATAGACATGAGATTTTTAAATGTCATCAACATATATGTAGTCTGCAGAGATTATTTGTTGTGAACCATGTAGAGAAAAACATTACTGATCTTAACACTTAAGTAAGGGGATCCACATAAAATAAAGTGAAGAATCAAGAAGGTAAAAAGAATCAAAACATCAGAAATGGATGGGACAATATAAACTAGTATAATACATACATAATGGAAATTCTCAATAGAAAAAGCAGGTGGGAAAATATGTAATTAATCTTTAATAAACCTTTCTAGAAGATACTTTATGCTAAAAGTTACCACAAGATAAGAATAAATGAATAGGTGAGAGAGTGAAGAAATAATAGAGAGAGTACATAAATACCATGTATATTTATAATTACTGAGTATATATAAATTGTAAAGTATATGAAGAGCTCTATGAGTTTATAAGATAACCTATGTATTGGAAGTAAAAACCTTTTGCACTTCATAAAATAAAGATGACAGCATGCTAACTAAATGATTTTGAATATTTCCTCATTCCTGCTGGGAATAAAATGGCATAAACTAAATAACTAGCAATATCATTTAAAATAAATTAAAATGGGTATTTCTAGACGTAATTCAATAAATCATTAACATTAAATATAACAATTAGTTATAATTCATGATTTCAAAATAGAATACTTATGTTCCCAATGGGAGATGTTAAAATAATTTTATACCTGTGCTGTAAAGAAACGTTTGGGAACCGAATTATAATACATTTTATCATTGCATCTGAAATTAATAAAAGTGCCTCAGTTTGCAAGACATGGTATTGAAAAGTGTGAGTCATATATTGACAGTACTGAATAAAGTTAAATTCTGAAACAATAGTAAAATTGAATAACAAATTCAATAAAATGCTACTGGTAAAACAAAATTTTATAATTTATTTTACCCCTGAGCATCATTTTTTAAAGTTCCATAATTTGTTTCAATGTATCTCAGATACAATGCTACTAACTTTTGGCTGCAGGAAGTTAAACTGCAGTGCTAATGAAATGCTAATCCCAAAACTGTCACTAAATCAGTCCTTGGGCAAGATTAGGATTTGGCAACATAAAATGCCCAACAATAGGGAAGAATTACACAAGGAAGACTAAACAGGGGTCATATTCCTGTTCATTCTGCATGTAAGCTGTTTACATAAAGTTTTCTTGGAAACTGACTAACACATTCATTTATATCCTAAAGAGTTATTTCACAACCACATCAAATTTTATTCTGTGCCATTTGAAAATAGCAAATATTTGCTTGTTTTATTGAAACATCTTGAAATAATGAAATATAACAATAAAGTACAAACAGAGAAATTAGAGAGGGAGAGGAGAGAGAGAGAGAGAGAGAGAGAGAGAGAGAGAGAGAGAGAGAGAGAGAAAGAAAGAAAGAAAGAAAGAGCAGAGAAGGAGGATATTGTATAAGAAAACAAGTACAGCCTAAAAAAATCTTACAAACCAGCTGAGTCATTAATTTTAGTGTATTGCATATTGAACAAAACAAAATGATCCCTTGACGGAAAGTTAAAAGATTTTCTCCTTTATCCTAGGATCAATTATTCTACCTTTTCCTTAATTCAATTCCTTTAAATTTAAAATAAAAAAAAACTTACAATGGAGCTCCTTATGGACTCTCCTAGCTCACAAAATATTTTATGAAGTAGAGAGTGATTTAGCAAAGAATACTTTGTACCTTTGTAAAGTCCTGTGTCTTCATCATGAAGAGAATTTTGGCATAAAACAATAGATATTGTATCCAAATAAGAGATCCATCAAATTGCTTTTCATATTTTGGATCTCAAATAATTTTAGTAGCAAAAAAGGGAAAATTTTTTTCTTACTGGGTTCCGGGTGATCAATTCTTTTGGCACCCTTCATACTTATAATGATGAAAAAAGTTATACCTGTCTAAAGAGCAGGGATAATGAGAATAGATGGCATTCCATCGTTAGAATTTTATCTTATAGGTAAACACATTAGGACAAATTACAGTGTTATATGGATATATATTAAAAATATGTTTCCTCAGAGTAATTAGGATATAAGAAAGGCAGTGTGAATACATATGTTTTTTTTGCATAGTGTTGTACAAATCGCTATGTGTTATTAATTTCAGGAGGCAAAATAGTGATTTTACTTAAGAATAATTCTATATGTTGTGTTGTAGTATGTGTTTATGTGCATTCGCATCCATATAAGTATTGTTTTGTGATTCAGAACGTATTTTTAAATGGCTCATTAACACCTTAGAAAGTAAATCTACTTGTTTACTGCCAATGAAAAGTTAAAGTCTGAAGATGTCACATGGCTATTTAGACTGTTGGGGAAATATAGTATGCAAATGTCACTGGCTTCTGTTTATCGACATTGTGACAGAGTCCTTAAGAGGCTTGTTAAGTAAAAGAGCAAATAATCAGTAACGCCATATATAATAGTTCGTATCCATCTATATTTGCATAAATAGTAGTTGTTCAATAATGAATGTCTAACTATCAAACAAAAACACCCCTTGGTTGCTATTTGATGTTTAACTATTTTAGATAACTATATTTTCTCTCACATGACACAGGATGGATTATCAATATAAAATTTTTAATTTCATTGTAGAATATAAATGTTAAAGTTAGATATTTTATCACTAGTTATACTTTTGATTCTAGAAAGCAAATGCAGTATATACTGGCAGAAATCTGCTTACTTTTACAAAACTAAGCTCATTGAAGCTTTATTATTGAACTTAAGTCATTCTCAATATCTCAATAAAAATTAAATTACCACCTGCTTTCTTTCAAGATTCTAGAGAAGAAAAAGAAATTCATGACATCACTGAATGGATACTAAGTTTGTTGTTGTTCAATGTATTCAATATACATGAATATATTTCATTGTTATATTTTTACATACACCTGAAAGTTCTTGCTTGATTTTATGTTATATTATTGAAATAGTTTAAATTTTAGAGTCATAAGACCATACAAATTTGAGAATAAAATGTTTAGAGGTATTAATGCTTCATTGCGTTAGAGTGGTATTTCTTGATGAAAGTTCTGTCCCACCCAGTCCCGCAGTCATTTGATCCAAAGGAAAAATATAGAGTTTATATTAATTACAAACGGTTTGGCCTATTAGCTTTGACTTATTATTAACTAGCTCTTACAACTTAAATTAGCTCATAATTCTTTCTATGTTTAGCCATGTCATTTGCTATCTTTTCTCAGTGAGTCATTCTCATCTTAATTTCTCTCTGTCTAGATGGTGACTGCACCTCTGGCTTCTTCTTCCCAGAAATCTCTTTACCTAGTCACTCTGCCTATACTTCCTGCCTGGCTACTGACCAATCAGCACTTTATTAAACCAAAACAAGTGACAAATCTTTACAATGTACAAGAGCAATATACTACATCATTTTCCCTTTTCTTCCTCTTCACAACAAGACACCGAATCTAATTCCTTTATTCAGCTTTTTTTCCTATTATCCTTAATAACTTGAAGCTGACACATTAAACAAAGACAAACATCTCATAATCCATTTTGGGGGAATGAGGACTACATCCTGCTGATTAAGGACATTGGTAATATTACAGATACCCAAAGAAAATTTAGGATTTTGGTCAAGTCCTAATTAGAGTATTCTGCAAGGATGGATAATCTTAGCCAGCAGACTTGAAACTGCTCTGGATATAGAATTCAGAGGAAGCTGAGAAACTGCAACCGAGGTCCTCTGAAACATTGAATCATCTGAGCCATCCATTCTAATTTGAGATGTTTCAGGGGGGTCTTCCTCAATCAAATCTTATTTTTATTAATGCAGAATGAAACCACAGTCTCTCATTTGCTATGGAAACAAAAGCAAAACCTCTTCTCTAGTAACATATCTTTTGACTAAAATTTTGAAGTCAAGGCATTTTCAAAATAAATAGATTGGAGTAAGCCAACAGCATTTATAATCAAAAATCTCTTATCAGTTGTTGTTCTTTCCTCAGCAGTCAAACAACTCAAAATCAACACAATAACACACAGTATCCAGATTCTCTCTGTATTTTCCATCTTTATGTGGCTTTTTTTCTCTCTATTTCTTTTATTTTTATTTTTAAATCTTGTCATTTTAAAACATGGTTTCTCTGTGTATCTTTAGCTGTCCTGGAACTCACTCTGTAAATTAAGCTGGCCTCAAACTCACAAAGATCTTCCTGCATTTTTCTCAGAGTGTTGGCATTAAAGGCATGTGCTACCTCACTTGACAACCCTATTTCCTTTTTATTTCATTATTATTTAATTGTTGTTTTTTTTGAGACAGGGTTTCTCTGTGGCTTTGGAGCCTGTCCTGGAACTAGCTCTTGTATACCAGGATGGCCTTGAACTCACAGAGATCTGCCTACCTCTGCCTCCCGAGTGCTGGAATTAAAGGCATGTGCCACCATTGCCCAGTTTTCCTTATTTTTAAATTAAGGATTGATCCATTTTTTTTCTCCCACAGATCTATGCATTTTTAAACACACTGTAAACCATTTAGAGATTTTATTCTTTTTTGTCTGAATCTGTTTTTACTATATATCTCTATCATTTTCTGACCACATGAGTCTTTAGTCTGCTAAGCAATATGACTAAGATTTAAGTTGTGGCTTTGTTAAATGAATCCACACCATTCCTTAGCCTTCTAAGTGTCTAACTTCATGGTGGATGTACTGACCATGTTTACCACTCCAACTCTGGGAAGTTTCTGAATCCACACTGGCAATGAGTAGTATACAACCCACTGCTCATAAACTCCATTTTAGTATTTTGTTGCTAATATTGAGTAAGGAAGACTCTCTTAAAGGGGTTGTGCCTCTGATTGCCTCTAGCAAGTAGTCTACAGGAGAAAAATGGTTACCAAGAAGCAGTGCTTGACTCTGTTGTTATTTGTCTAGAATCCCTTTCTTTTAAAGCTCTCTCAGGATTTATGTGAAAATTATTGTTAAACTTTTGGGCATCATTTGTTGATGGAAGTTTCTGTCCCACCTGGTCCTTCAGTCATTCAGTCCCGAAGATATATTCAGAGACTTATATTAATTGCAAACTATCTGGCTTATTAGCTCAGGCTTATTATCAAACAGCTCTTACAATTTAAATTAACACATAATTATTGTCTATGCTTAGCCACATGACTTTGTACCTTTTCTCAGTAAAGCATTCTCACCTTGCTTCCTCTTATCCCACATATTCTCATACAATAAGGAATAAAAAGAAAATGATGGAAAAATAACAGAACTCTGAGTTTTGGAGGCAAATCCTGTTTTAATCATTTGTTAATATGAATAAGTATGGTAATACTCATAGCAGGAAAACAGAGTCTCAATAAATGATGCAGACTAAACAAACACAAGTAGCTTAAACTTTTGCACCATATAAAATGGTAACTCATGCTGGTTGGTGATGGCACATGCCTTTTATCCCAGCACTCGGAGGCAGAGAAAATAAAAAAAAAAATATTGTTTTCAGGGTTTATGTTCTGCCTGGTTCCTGAAATTGTTAAGTCCCAAAGAAATCACACAAAGATCTACATTAACTATAAACTTATTGGCCCTTTAGCTCAGGCTTCTTAACGCTTATAACTTATATAGCCCATTATTATTCCGTTCTTATCTGTGTTAGCCATGTGGCTCAGTACCTTATTCAGTGGGTCAGTCACATCTTGCTTCTTCTCTGGTCTGGTCAGGGACTACAGAGAAATGGGCTTTCTTCTTCCCAGAGTTCTCCTGTTCTCATTGACCCACCTCTACTTCCTGTCTGGTTGTCCCGCCTATACTTTCTGCCTGGATGATGAATGGCTAATCAGCGTTTATTTATAATATAATTGACAGAATACTGACCATTCTCCCACACCAAAGTGCAACTCAGAATGGATGATTTTATATATATATATATATATATATATATATATATATATATATATGCATAATTGTTCAAGAATTAAAGTCAACAATTAGCAAGTATGACATCTTGAACTAAAGAGTTTCTACACAACAAAGAAACAATCACTCAGATAAGGAGGAAGACCATAGAAAATGAAAGAATCTTTATTAGCTATACATCAATACAGGCTGTTATTCAGAATAAAGGGTAAACTCAAAAATAAGGATTCAGAAAATAAATAAATTACCTATTGTAAAAATTGGAATGTAACTGCAAAAATTAATTATAATTTTTAGCAATTAGGGGAATTCAAATTACAACAAATAAGCATAGTTTTTATTTGTCATTAAGGAAACTTCTCTTTGCAACAGAGAGAACCTTACAGAAAACTGAACCAATTTAGCTAAAGAGTTATAGAGCCTCAACCCACTGGATTCTTTTACAGAATACTCTGTCACCTAAACTTTAGGAAACATTTCAGTAGAGAGGATGAAAAGACTGCAAAATCCACAGGATCAGGGAATTTTCTATGAAATCATATCTCCTAGACACATCAGAAGCTAAACCCATAAAGTCTCATCCACATGACCAGTCAGTTGCAAGCTGAGCAAGGATGACACGAATAGCATGCTAAAGTACATGTAGAAAAGTCCATGATGCCTCCCTCCTACTCAAAGAAATATAGGAAGCTGAGTATAGCTGGGAGTAAAAGAGATGTGTTTCCCCCATGGAAGAGAATACCAATTGGTTTTCCAGTGATAAATGATGTCAATACTGAAAACATACATACTAGTAACATTTTCAGGACTTGGCACATATATCTTTATCTACATATATATGTATCTAAAGTATTTATGATATATTATACACAAATATATTTAAGAATATATGTATATAAATACTCTTAAAGATTAAATAACAATTGATAAAGAAAGGAAATAAATTTAATGGATATAAGGTAGGGTATATTGGAAAAGTATTGAATAAACAGAAAAACACAGTTTAATAGCAATATCAAAAATAAAATAAAACAATAAAAATATAATAATAATAATAATAATAACCAAAGGAAAAGAAGTTACGGATCTGAAAGGGAGGGGTAATGGCAAGTGTTGGGGAAGATGATATAGGAGGGGTAATAGGACAATAAAAAATTATAATTGTAGTTAAAATTTTGTTAAAAATAAAATTGTATGCCAAAATACAAATATTATTATCGTAATCATTAGAATGCAGTTAAGTATTTGTGACAGTAAATGTTGCAATTGATTTTCAAATACAGTATTATGTTAAGTATAAAATAAATTTAAAAATATAAAAAAGTACACAAGTCAATATTATCAAAAAATTAAAGAAATATTGACAATGCAAGAAATATTTGCAAATTACATATCTGAAGGTTATTAAATCTCTAGACCATTAAAAATCCTATGATTCAGGATCAAAAGGATTAAAACTAATTAAATATTGAAAATTAATTTTAATAAGCATTTATCAAATATGATATATCATTTACAAGAAAATACAAATAAAATGAACAACATTCATTACAAAAATCCATTCTAAACCATAATGTGATTCTATTTCAAGAGACTCTTATTCTTTATCACTGGCACATCTCCAGAATGGCTTCTTTCTTAAAGTACTTATACCTTCATAACGAATCACGTTGAATTTAATGTCTTTTCCACATATGCCTCTCTTATCCTCAAGATCCATTCCTGAATATAGCATATAAACATTCATTAATCTCTCTTTTAGTAACAAAACAAACAATTAAATATTCAGGAATAGTATAATTTGCACAAATACCCTTGAAAGCATACCAAATGAAAAACTCACACGGAAAGACTATACATTGCATTACTGGACTTAAATGAAGTATTCGGCAAGGGTAAACATGAGCCTACAGAAAGCAGGTTAATGGTTCAGTACACTGGCTGGTGATGATGATGACTAAGTGATTAATGGAAAAGCACATTGCTTTGTATGGAATGCAATTACTATGCAACTTTGTGAAAGAGATGCATAATATTTTGAATAATATCAATGCTACAGAATTGTTAATTTTAAGATGTACGTTTTGTTATGTAAATTTAATCTCAATAAAAACATTTTAAAAGGTACTTTATAATCAATCTTTGAAGCATTCAGATTTTCCTCTAGATAAAATTACAAGGGATGACATTATCACACATGTCAATTTTGGACAAATGGCTTGGACAAAACCCATTAGACTAATTTAACTAAAGGATTTGATCAAAAGAAAGTGGTTTGAAAATGGAACAATTAGTTTCCTATAAAAGCTCTTACTGACATTAGATTGATACATGAAGAGAGAGAGGGCACATTGTGTATATTTTGTAAAAAATACTTTCATGTATTAATAAATGGCCTGGGTAATAAATTAAGTATTAACTATTAAAGAGACATATAATCAATATTATAAAAACTCTATTGCTATTTTGAGAAGGTGGCTCTCAAAAGGTGGCAAAAGCTTTGTTTTCCATGGGAAAACTAACAATTTATATAGAACACAAAATCTATGTCATCTTATCCAATAATAGTGTAACTTCATGATAACACCTTATAAATTATTTTCTGTTTCTTATTTTCAGAAAATGTGCAATTTAGTTCTATTTGAATGATAACATTCTAGGGAAATTGTTTTTTCATGAGATTTCTATTTTATATTGGAAGTTTCTGCAGTAAAGAAAAGATACAGTAGTTGCCTATCTACTGTAGCTTTTTGTCAAGTTAGGCAACAATTCCTAAGAGCTCAGGCATTGTGACAAAAATCTCTACAGGTGCTGAACAACAAAGACTTACATTCCAGGTACCAAGATCAGCATCATTTTCTTTCTACATCTTCTTTGGTATATTTTCAATATCTTCATTGATAATACATCTTCTAAATGAGTTTTATTGATGCTTAGAAAGTAAATCCTATGAAAAGAAAACCATGACAATGGAATAGAATGCTTCCCACAAATAGTGTATGATTCAGTTTAGGTACAGTCTCTTTTCTGCTTCCTAATCTAAACCTCCAGGGTTAGTAGTAACTTAAACCATGACTCTCTTTTTCATCTATCTACCTACCTATCTACCTACATATCTGTCTTTCTGTCCGTCCACCCACCTATCATCTATCTATCTATCTATCTATCTATCTATCTATCTATCTATCTATCTATCTATCATCTATCTATCTATCTATCTATCTATCTATCTATCTATCTATCTAGATACATTGATAGTTTCATTCTTGTCTGCCTGAATATACACTACCATGCCATGAAAATTCTTCAAGTTAAAGTCAATAAGATCCTCACTTACTATTAGGTTGACTGCCTTTATTTCAATGGTGCAGTGAACTTGAAACTATTGTGGCCAGTATAGACTTCAGTGGTGTTTTGTTTGTTGTTTTAACCTCATCTGATTTTTGTGATTTTTTTCTAAAATTTGTTTATTCTCTGCCCAGACATAATTTTATATACATATATGTGATTTACTAGTTGTTTTTGATTCACGTGTTTTGTTTATACTGATTAATTCAGAAAAATCAGCTTATCTGTTATTTTAAAATTTTGTCAGATTTTTCATAGTAAATGTGAGCAAATTCTCCATTTCTAAATAGTGATATATAATGCATAAAATTAATTATTTTTATTCCTTCATGAATTTCCAAAAGTTATTTTTTCTAACAAAAGATAGTATTTGACCTGCTGCTCATCCAAAACTTTGATTTTTGACTGCACTCTTAGTATTTTGATTAATGAAATTAGGAACAGCAAAGATCTACACCAATGAGAATTACATGATTTTCATTTTTTGATCATATTTTAATTCATGCTAGTAATAAAAACTCGGCTATCATTTCTATCATTCTTCATCTAATATATTGCTAAATATATTGTCTTTTAACTAAAAAAAAATTCACCTAGTAGATTACTGTAAACAATTTGAGGCAGGATCTTATAGGTCAGAGCAGGTTGGCCTTACCCTGGTAAGTCATCTGCCTTGGCGTCCTGCGGGCTAAGAGAACGAGTAGGAGTCATTTGGACTACACTTTCATGGATCTTAAAGTTGAGGTTTCTGTAAAACAGTAAAGATTTGAGTGAAGGTCTGAATATCATAAATAGCTATTGACATGTAAAATATATTTGCTATAAGTGGGAACATATTAATATATTTCAAAATATTAAGTATGTATTAAAATATGTTAAATTAAAACTCAAAAATCAATCCATTTATTTTCTTTATTAAATTTTGGGATTCACTTTTGATTGTCTGATTGACATTATGGTCAATTATTTTTTTGTCTTGTGTGATGTGGATGTATAGTACACATGTGTTTACGTGTCTATATGTGCTCATGTACAGAGGCCAAAAACAAGTGTCATTCCACTTTCTGCATTATTTTTAGGACAGGGTATCCCATTGAACATTTAACTCACTAGTTCAGCTAGGCTGGACTGTCTGTGGTCAGTGAGCACTAGTAACTCCCCACTCTCCTCCTCCCTGTTGTACCTTTTTACGAGGTTCCCTAACTTGAGAAATATTCAGCTTCTTGACAGACACAGTCTGTCTCTAGTCCCCTGCAGTAATGGTATGCATTTGAATATGACAAGAGCCACAGTCCATTGCTTACAAATAATCTATTTTTCAACTGAGTCATTGATTAAGGACATAAAAACCAGGTCCTAGTTGGTATTCTGCAGTTTACCTTCTTAAAATCCTTGTGATTGAGTGGGGTACAGCCGGTCCAAGATGTTTATATTATGCTGCTTCCAGCAATCTCACATAAGAGACCCACCTACTCCACGAGCAGATTCTTATCTTCATTAGTGCCTCACAGCTGTGATTACTTCCACATACAAAAAGAAAAGCCTAAGGGAGCTATGTTTCTCTTCAGAGCTGATTTCTTCTAGTAGGCAGAAATAAATACTGAGGGAATAGACTCGTGCTCAAAGAGGAAGCTGTTTTAGTAGATACTTTACTGTTGGATACTAGATAAATGAGAGACAGAATTTTAATTAAACTCTCCCTAGCCTCATCAGATTAACAGTGTTTAAAGCCGGCTTATTTATTGGGAAGGTCTGTCCTAGCTTTTCTGGATTAATCTCAATCATTTTCATTAGTGAAATCTTTAATCTGTTCTTCATTACAAATGGAAGGGGAGAGATTCACATCTATTGGATCCAAGATATAATCTTGGGTTTTAAGCAGCCTGGTGAATTATTTAGACACAGACACATTAGAAAATTTAAAGGCACAGAGAACGAGAACAATACGTTTGCTATCCTAACTTGAATTTTAAACATTCTGTGTGCTGAATTGAGTGATATTCTGGCATCTAGAGGAAGTTAGATGAAAGATATGTGATGTCCTTATGTTTGGAGCTTTAGGTATTGATGTGGGAGTGTCATATATCAATCTGTTGATTTCATTGGATAAGCAATAAATAAACTGCTTGGTCCAATTGGTTAGAACAGAGGTGGGTGGAGTAAATAGAAGAAAATGCTGAGAGGAAGAGGAAGTGAGGTCAAAAAGCATGCAGCTCCGCTCAGAGCCGGATGCCTCAGAGAGAGACCCCATGCTCCTGTCTTGCAGGCAGACAGGATAGCTCTGCTCTCTGAGGCACACGCAATGAAGCTCCGACCCAAGATGGATGTAGGCTAGAATCTTCCCTGTAAGCGCACCTTGGGTTGCTTACTCACATGATTAGAAATGGGTTAGTCCAGGTGCGAGAGTTAGCCTAGAAGAGTCATGATAGAAATGGGCCAAGCAGTGCTTAACAGAATACAGTGTCCGTGTAATTATTTCGGGTAAAGCTAGCCGTGCAAGCGGCCGGGGTGTTGGGGACGCAGCCCCGCTGCTGCTATTTCAACAAGGTATATTTTTCTTCTACTGTGCTTTCCAAATTTATATCCATTATGAATGCCCTTACACAATTTCTCAAGTTTGAAATTAAAAGTGCTATGCAATACCAATTGCATTGGCCTCTGTTAAAATGCATTTTATACAAATAATTTTATAGATTGCTAACCTCAATTCTTCTATCAACTCTCACAACTGAAGGCTAACAGTTTATTTCAAGAAAATAAACTCAACAGGTTAGTTAACATATAATCAAGAACTCTATAAATGACTTGTTATATGATTATTATATGTGGGAGTCATTTACTTTTGGTAACTTTGATTCTCATGGTTTAAAAATATATAAAATGCCTTTTATTTGAGGAGCTCCAAGGATGGGCGACTTATGGCAGGATAATCCCCCAACCTATGACAGGGCCCTGGGAACCCTAGGATGGGTAAGGGGGAAAGAAAAAAGGCCTGGTCCCCACTCAACCTAAGAATCATCAGGCACCCCTCTGTTCCCAGGAGAGGTAAATTGCTTCACCACTCGAGAGGAGGGTCTCTCCTTATCTCAGTCCCTTCTCCTTTAGATCTGACACCATGGTTGACTCTGACTGGTGCTCTCCACGTAATAACTACCTGCCTTTATATAAGAGAAAGGGGGATCTGTTGGGAGCCGTTTCCTCCCTAAAAATCATTACAGGAACCATCACCCTGGGGAGTCTGCAGGGAACCCCACACCCATAATTGTGCTAAGAATAGTTCTATTGCCCCACACCCAATTAAAGATGTTAATGGAGGAAAAAATAAATAAATAAATAAAACCAAAAAAAACATATGAAATGATCCAATTTTGATTAGGGGGAAATTAAAAGTCTGTATTAATGTGGGTGTGACTGCCTTAAAATTCTTTAGAATATTCTTAAGTCCAACATGCAAGAAACACAGGTTAATGAATCTCTGAAAACTTGAGGTCAGTCTACTTTATAATGGAATTTCAAGACCAGGTTGGGCTACATAGTGAGACCCTGCTTTCAAAGAGTATTAAAAATAATTCTTTATAATAAATAAAATGCCCTTGAGAGAATCTTCAAACTTTTTATTTCACAAGATTTTAAACTGCGGGCATTTTAATAGATATCTTCAGAGAAAATACTTTATTTTCAATCTCTAAACAATGTCTGGTTGGGCACATTAAAATGATAACTATGTAATATTATCACTAAGATATTAAATGCCCTGCCCAAAATCTAATGTGTTAAAGGTTTAGTTTCTAGTTGATGCTAGCCCTGGGAGGATGGTATAATAGGAGAAATGGGTCACAGGACATTCCTTGGAGAGCATGTTAGAATCACAGTTCTCTTTTGATCTCCTCTTCCCATCCTCACTAACGTGAGTACCTTTCCTCTTCCAAATACTCTGTCCTAAGTCACTGCCTTGGTTCATGTTTAAAAGCAAAGTGGCAAAGCAATCTTATGCTTGCTCTTGGGAATTGGGAGATGAAAAAACATCAACTCCCTCTTAAGTTGTTTCCTTCAGGCATTATTTCCACAGAAATATAAAGCTGGGAACATAAATATTCACCTCTACAGGGTATTAAAATGTGCAAGTGAGGTCATTTGAATGAGAGTGGCCCCCAAGGGGCCCATATATTTAAATGCTTGGTCTTCAGTTAGTGGACCTGTGTGGAAAGAATTTCCATGTGAGGCCTTGCTGGAGAAGATGTATCATTGGGGTTCGGATTGGAACTTTCAAAGTTCATGCCACTTCCAGTGTTTCACTATAGTGTGTACTAGTGGGTCAGTTGGAAATTCTCAGTTACTGTGCCAGCGTCATGCCTTCCTGCCTGCTGCTATGCTCCCTCCCATGTTGGTAGTGGAAGCTAACCTTCTGGCACAATTAGCTCTCAAATCAAACATTTGTTTCTTTTTTTTTTAATGAGTTGCTTGGTTATGGTGTTTCATCACAGCAGTGGAAAAGTAAATAAAGCAGGAAGTACTCATGACATGGCCTTAGCTTTTCCTGAGAACAAATGAGAACAGTCCTTCCTTTCACTATCTTGCAATGCTATTACATAAGCGATTTCTCTGTACCTCTCTGTTACGCATTTTTTATTCTCCCACAATCTGTGAAACTTTTGGCAAATTAGTTTCTGTCTGTGTTTCAGTAATTGCAAGAGTAAAATTAGATGATAATTTCACTTCATAGGGCTGTTTCCAGCAACATGAGCATATTGAAATCATTTACAACAACACCTGGAAATAATGAGTTCTTAATAGTTTTGGGATAAATATTTGCAAATCAATCACCATGCATTAACTTCAATATGTTTAATACCATTATTCTTAATTATAGAAATGAAATGTCTTCTTCCCAAAATATGCACACATGTGCTACTCTAACAGCAATAGTATTTGTATTTTTTTAAGAATGTCATGGTTTTGCTAGTTAAAAATTCTGCATGCTATTTGTAATTTTTAGTCTTTTTTGTCAACTTCACTGACTTTAGAATCTCTATATGGACATAATTCTGGGTGTGTCTACCAGCTATGTCAGTCCGAAATGGCGATCCTTCCTCCAGGAATCTCAGAATGAGGCTGTGTAAGAGAGCTGTCTCCTCCCATCTTATATTCCTCTTTAGGTCTGGGATTAAAGACATACTACTCTACCATCTGGTTTCTATAGTTAACTAGTGTGACTACAGGGATTAAAGGTGTGTGTCACCACTGCCTTGCCTGTAAGGCTGATCAGTGTGGCTGTTTTAGGCAAGCTGATCTTCAGGCAAGCTTTATTTATCAAAATACAAATGAAATATCAATACATTAATCCTTCACTAAAGGGAAAGTTGAAAATCATCATTCTTGTATGCTTACTGAATGAAGATGCGTTGTGACTCCAAGCTTTATCTTTAAATATTATCTTGACATAACCTAGAATCGCCTGGGTAGAGAGTTTCCATGATGGATTATTACACTGGGTTGGCTTATGAGTGTGTCTATCATGGATTGTCATAATTATGTTGATTATGTTGTGAAGATCTTGCATACCATCCTCTAGTCAAAGGATCCTGTGCTAAATGTGCATTCAGGAATCATGCTGGGCACAATGATCACTGTAGGTATACAAGCAATTGTGGTATTTCTTCTTTCTGTGTTCTTGATTGTGGATGTGAATAGCTCCCTCAGGTTCCTGCCTGCACTCCTCCACCTGTAACTATGAACTGAATAAGCTCTCTCCCTAATACTTTTGTTTCTGTATTTTATCACAGTGAGAACATGACAGTGACTAGCCACTGGATGTGCCTGTTGTCATGACTTACCTTCTCAATGCAATGTTCCTTTAAAGAAGTGAGACCCAATAAACACTTTCTGCCTAAATTTGCTTTTAACAGGGATTTTGTCACAACATTGAGATAAGTAGCCAATGAAGACAACCATATTGAGGAGTGTTGATATTACCATAATAAAAATGACCACATAAGCTTTTGAAATTAGTATTGAGTGTTAAGTGATCTGTAGGTAAGAGAAGGTTTACTAAGCTAAGAGGGGAGCTTAATGTATCATTTTTTTGACATTAAAGAGCATAATAAGAGGAAACGTATGATTAGCACAGACCTGGATCAAAAAGTTTCAGAGGAGATGGGAGTCTTTTGTGAGCTGAGCTAGAAACTAATCACTCTAAAGTTTAGCAGTTTTAATCTGCATACATTCTCCACGTGTTCTGACCAATCAAATGATGTGTATTCTTAACTCAAAAGTAGTGTATTCTCTCACTCTAGGCACATTGTCCAGTGGTGGGTCTCTGTATCTATTTCATCTATTGCACGAGGACACTGTCCTAATTGGGATGTCTCCATCAATCCCCTCACGTCATAATTCAGAGAGCACTGCAGAGGAGGTACACCATTGTAAGAGAGAGCAGGGATGGGGAACACCATGGACACAATTCCTTCTAAACACAGAAGAACTGGTGCACATTTGAACACTCAGATTTTAATAGCATGCTCAGGACTAAGTCAGATGGGTCCCATCACATGAAATGTAAGTGGACACATATTCACATCCCTAATACAGAAGCTTTCTTAATTGAAAAGTACTTGAAAAATGACAAATCATTTTTTTCCATCTCAGTCTCAAAAGCTGTACAAACCACTGTAGATCAGAAATCATGCCTAGCAATATGTAGTCACCATAAAACACACTCAATGGCATTTTTAGAGGATTTTTTGTTTTGTTTTGTTTTTATGTTTTTTCATAATCATTTTTCTGTATCTCTCTCTCTCTCTCTCTCTCTCTCTCTCTCTCTCTCTCTCTCTCTCTCTCTCTCTCTCTCTCTCTCTCTCTTTATTTCTCCTACCCCCAAGATCTTTTACTTAAACATTATAACTTTCCATTTTGTGTTTTTCAGGGATTTCTAAGCCTACCAATATATGTCTCTATGTTTATGTGCATTATCTTTAGCATTTTCTCTTTGTTCTTTTTTTTTAGATGCCTGTTGCTGTTAATGAGTTTTGGGATTTTTGTTTTGTTTTGTTCGTTTTGTTTAGTCTTGTTTTCACTTGTGGTTTTGAGAAAGCATTTCTCTGTGTACCCCTGGGTTTCCTATAACCGTCTGTGCAGACCAGGCTGGACTTGGCCTCAGAGGTCCCTTGATTCTGCCTCCCAGGTTCTGAGATTAAAGACCTGTATCACCACACCCAGTTACCTGTGTGTTTTCTAATGAGAGGGAGCAATTTGGGTGGAGGGAGAAGTGGTGAGGACCAGGGAGCATTATTGGAAGGAAAATTGTAATCAGAAAGTGTTACGTGAAAAAAATTCTATTTTGATAATAATTTTTAGAAAGTGGTTCAGTAATTTTTTTGTAGAAGAAATTTCAGGATAGATTGCCCTTCAGACTGTGTTATACTTATTGTTCTCTTCTGTTATCCAGGATTTCAAAGCAAGAGAATCTGTTGAAGCAGAAATATATAGAAATGAGCAGTTTGTCAAGGAGAAGAGTACCACAAAACAACTCCCATGCTTAAAGAGCTGAGACTACTAAGGAGTAGCCTCTGCAATCTGCACTGTGACAATAGAAAATACACCCTGAAAGTAACGCTCTGTCTACTAATAATACTACAACTTGCGAAAATGTAAATTCATTTATAAACAGAGAGCCTAAGCTAAAAATACTGCAACAGGGGGTTCCTTGCTCAAAAGCAGTAACATTAGGAAGATTGCCAAAGGCCAGTCGATTTTTGTGACTTGATATAAGTTTGAGGCATGCCGGGTGGTGGTGGTGCATGCCTTTAATCCCAGCACTCGGGAAGCAGAGGCAGGCGGATCTCTGTGAGTTCGAGGCCAGCCTAGTCTACAAGAGCTAGTTCCAGCACAGAAACCAAAAAGCTATGGAGAAACCCTGTCTCGAAAATAAAAAAGAAATAAGTTAGAGGCATGTAAGAGTGGAAAATACCAATTTGCCTCCACTAGTTTTGACTGTGGACATGTCTGAAGTTTCTGTTTGTTTGGTTAGTTTTTTCAGCTTTTTTTTTTTCATTTCTTTGAGACAGGGTTTCTCTGAGTAACAGCCTTAGCTGTTGTGGAACTAGCTCTGTATGCCAGTTGGCCTCGAACTAACAGAGAGCCACCTGAGGCATTTTCTTAATTAATTAGTGATTAGTATTTAATTATCAATTAGTCAATGATTAACAGTGGACAGCTTGGTCACTGTGGAAGTACCACACCTGTAATGGTGGTCTTGGGTTAAATAAGAAAGAACCCTGAGTAAAAGATGGAGAGCGAGCCAATAATCAGATCTCCTTTATAGTCTCTGGTTCATTCCCTGCCTCATGTTCCTGTCTTGGTGTTTCTAATGTAAGACTATAACCTATAAATTAAATAAAACATTATCTCTCCCAATTTGCTATTGATTAATTTTTAATCAACTCAAAAGAAAGCAAAATAGATGCAAAGGCAATCAGTCACTGTCATTAGGTATGGCAAAGATTGTCTACATTTCAGGATAGCCACAAAACTTGTCATTGATATCTGTTTGGTGTCAGTTTTACGACCATTAAAGATACAAGTGTGCTGTGGATATTCTGACTTGGCCTCTTTGTCAGGAAAGTTGACCAAACATACCTGTCAAGTTAGGTTCCATGCAAGGAAATCATGAGTTCTCCGGCCATACAAAGCAAATTTTGCTGCGAATTGAATGACCTAAGGATGCACAACAAAGCCACAGACCATAGTAGGATTCGAGATCCTTGCACAACTGACTCCAAGTTGGAAGTACCATTCAGGTGGTAAACCTCAGCAGGCAGACAACAATACCTGCCCAAACTTAAATAAAAGATAAATCCATCACAGTTTATAGATATGGGAAGCTCTCTAAATGTATCAACCTTGCACTTGGTTTTTGCAGTTCTGCTTCTGGCTAACTATTCATGTTAACTGAAGTGTGCAAACCCAGGACATTGTATTTGTGCTTAAAACTAATCCTATGGCCGGGCGGTAGTGGTGCATACCCTTAATACCAGTCCTGGGAAGGCAGAGTCTAGTGGATCTCTGTGAGTTCGAGGCCACCTGGTCTACAGATCTAGCCCCAAGACTGGCTCCATAGCTACCAGGAAACCTTTTCTCTAAAAACCAAGGGGGAAAAAAAAAGCTCACTCTGAGAAAGGCTCAGGAATATATGTCTGGCTAGTAAAGACTTTCTTTTGGCTTAACCCATGTCGCAACAGTCTATTCTGGTCAATACCCCACAGATGATAGAACAATGGGATATCAGATGAAGAAAGCCGTAGGCATGGAGTGGAGACAGGTAAAGTGAGTGTTTTTATGTGCCATTGGAGGCAGAACTGGAAATATTTGGCTGCTCGGGCTATTGGAGGACAAGTCATTTCATTATTAGCCCCATATTCTATACATAGAAGTGAAGGGCTTATGCTTACCCTGATTTTTGTTTTCTTTTGTGTTTTTGTTTTTGTTTACTTTTTTATTCTTGGCAATTTAACTCAGCAGATTTAGGTCATATTCATTCAACCCGTCTTCTCCTGGACCCTTTCCACTAACTCAGGTTCCCCAATTCAAGTTTTCTTTCTTCAGCTTGTGCTTCTTAGCTACTTATTTGTTTGCTTGGTCAGTTGGTTTTGGTCTAATTTTTCCTGTAATCCACTGAGTCGCATCAGTGCTGCCTTTTTAAACTTTAGTCTGATGTTTCATTGATCTGTCTAACTTTTCTCATTTCTCCTTGAAATGAGACTATTTCTTCTGAACCAATGTGCATTGGAAATGCAGAATTTCATTTTTTTTTCTGGGAGCTCATAGCTAAGAGATTGCCTTGAATCTAAAGAAAGTGAATGTAGGAACTTTTAGTGATAGTTTCAACACGTTTTACATGATGGGATGAAAATGAGACTGCAAGGGTCAGGATGAATATCAAAAATGATGTGCTTCAGTGTTGAGAGGAGGTTAAGCATAGTTTCCCATCCTGGGATCTGCTTTCAAATTCTCACACAAAGGCTTATATTAATTATAAATGCTAAGTTGGAAGCTCAGGCTTATTACTAGCTAGCTCTTACAATTTGGAAGTAGTAGGGAAGGTAGCTCTCTAGTAGTTCAAGGCCGGCCTGGTCTAAAAAATTGTCTAGGACTTCTAAACCTTATCCCAAAAATCTAAAACAAAGAAACAAAGAAAGTTTCTTGTCTTAAGTGTGCAAATAATGTGAAAAGAATATGGAGATACAATTCAGGACTGGAGCAGGTCTCTAGAATGGACAATAATAAGTCCAGTTGCTAAAAGTAGGAAAAATATATGCTTTTAAAATATCATTTTATTGATCATAAACAGAAATATAATTTACACTTAGACACATAGGTAGCAGAATACCGGTCAAATTATTCACTATTTTATATGAAATTTCACAGGCACATTTTTGTGCTTGCAATTAGCAGCCAGCAGCCTTGTGGATGAACCTTATCTATTTTACAATCACTACAACGGGTACTGTGAGATCTGGAACTCCGTATTTACACATGTATATCACTGAGTTAAAATCACAAATCATGTTGGTTTATGACTCACATGCATCTTCTTGAATTCGCTGAAAACTCTGTTACCTTCTGCTCCAATTGGGGACATGATACACCTCTGTCTTTGACTTTTATTTTACAGATGAACAAAGCGCTTGCTTTCCACACCAGCAAGAGGACTTGGTTTTTTAGCTGCTGCCCTGTAATTTGCCTGTGAACTGTTAATCTGTTTGCTGTTGATAGAGATTACAGGAGGGAGTGCCAGGGCAGTTACAGTTAGGTCCTGACACTCTGGCACACAGCCTGAATGGATATTGCACTCCTCTAAATCTGCCTGTCAGGAGATCGGACACAAAGGTAACAACTGCCAGTTAAATCAAATTGCTTGGAGTAAATTGGACAAATTTTGTTAGCCTCTTGCCTACCCTGGCTCAGAGCCACATCAGCAAGGGCAATGATGTTAAGTTTGGGATTGAACTTGTGGCTCAACAAAACTAATTCAGTAGATGCTTCCAGCAACTGTGTTAGCCTGATTAAAAGCAGCCCCATGGTCAACTTAAATTGTTTTATATATTGATGTCTGTTTGTCTCCAAATGACCCATAGTTTCCCGGTGAGCTGAAAAAAGGATCAAATGGCAAGGCTTCAGTCTGGGTGTTCAGCAGAGCGCTGCACATGTAAAGATACTCAAGGTGTATTGTGTGAATCTGAACTCCGTGGAATGTCTAATTTAAGCAAACTTCTGTGACTCAGGCTCTTTGTTTAATTGCAAATGCAGGCCAAGTATATTGTGGCAATCTGTCATCTACCCAGTCAGTTAAGCTGCTGACATCCTGAAAGCCACAGGCCATGGGATAAGATTCAACTACACTAATAACATGCTTACATGGAATTCTATTCTTATTTTGGTGAAATTCCTTCTGGCAAGGAGAACAGGGCTTAAATATGCTTGTTCTTCTCCTTTGCTGACCCACAACAAAGGTGAAGTAAATCGTAATTTAAGCATAAGTCATTAGGTAAAGTGGGAACTACTATAGACAAAAATTCATAAATATAGTAATATAGAGATTAGCAAAATTATTCAATTTTTGCTTTTCATTATAATTTTGGGGTAAGTTTCTGGGGGAGGAGACAATACATATTTACCTTTAACATTCAGTCCTCACACTAGTCTTTCAACAAGTTCATAGTGTTGTAAGTTACACATAAGTTCTTAATGCTAAAACATTAATAAAATAATTACATATACAAAATCAGAACTAATTATATAATTCACAGAACAATCTTCATCTTCCATTGTCTTCTTCCTGAAACAATTTTAAACACTTCCTTTAAAATGACACTGTAATCCCAACAAAAATTATTTTGTGACTAACTTTGCACTCATACTGTCTGGTTAACATGAGATTTTTATTTAATTCATGTATCCATTTAATTAATTATTTTACTAATAAAGACAATTATCATTGATGATATCATACTGGAAGAATATAAGATAAAGTATTAGATTGGCCATCAGTTCTGTAAAACAGAAATTGGAATAACATTGTAAAAAAATTTTGATCCTAGTACCTGGAAGGTGAAGACAGAAGAATCATGAGTTCAAGTCAACTCTTACCTACACAGGAAATTTGGACCCAATCTCATAAAACTCTACCTAAAACAACCAAGTGAACAATAACAAAAAATAACATAAGCAGGCCACATGAATTGATTTTGAAAAAAAAAAAGGAAGGACCATAAGTTAGACAAGTATGCTATGGATATGGGATTTCAATGTATCAATTCACTCTCATTACTTTATTATTGTTTTAATTTAGAAAAAGAATAACATCCTTAGAAAAAAATACCGAATCATGAAAAAACGAAAAGTTACGGAAGATGATGCCAATACAGAATGTTTAACTGCTCAAAATTTCCATTGGTGCCTATGATTGCCCTTCCAAATCTACTTCTACAGCATAGTTGTGCTGAATAATTTAAAATGCTAGCTTATTAGTCTTGAACTCATTTAAAGATATTTATCTTAATGAAACATCCCCAAGTGTCACTTATTTAAAAACTACTGCTCCCATATTCCTTGAACCTCCTCATGTCAATGAGTTTTAACTGATTTCCACCTGCCAGTAATTACAACATCTTTCTCAATGGATGTTTTTAGGGCAATGATAGGATCATCTGTACAGGGAAATGCTAGAACATAATTGTTCTTCATTCCCTCTAAGGAGCCAATATCTTCATTGATCTTTTGGTTGTTAACATGTCTTCGTTATCCCTACACACACACACACACACACACACACACACACACACACACGCACACCCTGCCACATATCAGTTGGGATCTTACTGATGCTTGTGTTTTATTGCACATGTTCTTGTTTCTAGAAAATCAGAGCTGTTCGCTGTCTATGCTGACAGTCCATAACATATTTTCTTTTTTACCCCTTAGTTCAAATCACTATTACAAAATATTAGAATGAATGACTTACATTCAAAAGAACATTATTTTTTTCTCACAGTGGTGGAGGATAGAAGAAAACATCAAGGCCCAGTCTAGCTAAGTGGCTCCCCTTTCAGACAGTGAGCTCTTGTGTCCTTCCATGGCAGATCAAGGGTAGAAGAACTTTGTGACACCTTAAGCTAATGGCATTAACCTAAGTCCCGAGAGTTCTGTTCTATTTACCTACAGTTTCCCCAAAATACCCACCTCATACTAGAATCCCTTTCAGCTTTAGAATTTTGACATATGATTTCGGAGGAAGAAGAGCTTCAGTCTACTAGTATACTCTGTTGGTACTTGGTTGTTTTACTTTGAAATGTGTTCTTTTGACTGTTTACCCTTTCAGTTTCTAAGATACTTCTTTTAATTTTTTCAGTGCTGATAAGTGGGTATAGTTCACATGTGTGTTCTTGAGTATGAGAACACATGTACGTGAGCATGCAGGTATGTGTGCATGCGGATGAAGTACAAAAGCTAATATTTGGAGATTCCCTCTATTACTCTCTGCAAGCATTATGTATTAAGTGAAGCAGGGTGTATCCCTGAACCCAGAGTTTACTGATGTGGCCCATTCTCTTCAGCCCAACAGCATAGAAATGCCTGCTTTTGAATACAGTTTTAAAGCAGCATATATTAAAGGTGCTGGCATTGTACTTAAAAGAGACTATTTCTTTATATAATTAGCAAATTGTTGTACAGTAATTGTTATCAGACAGTATTTGTTTGGTACTATTCTATGTCAACTGGGTAGATAGGTTTATGTGTTGTCATAAAACAAAGTCTGACTTCCTAAAATTAAAATGTTAAAGGCATGTGTTAAACAAACATTCCTCTATTTCCCAAATCACTGACATTGGATAGAATGTCTTCATTTCATCCCTTTGTTGCATAGCTATTGCTCAGTGTCAGCGACAGACTGACTTCAGGATCCTCCAGAGATGAAACATATAAACATGTTCAATTACTTTAGGTAAAATTGTGTGGGTTCTATATGAAAAACTTTTGTACATGCTACCATATCCTAAAACTATCTCAATATACATATAATACCAAATGCAAACACTATGTAATTTGAATCGTTTCCATTGTAAATGGTTATCAAGAGGGTTAAATAAAACATAAACTATAATAATTAATTTCAATCCAGAAGTCAAAATAAAGAGAAAATAATAATGGATATACTATATTCAAAATCAATAGGACATGTAAGTCATCAGGAATAAATCAAGGAAATAATATTCAAAGGTCTGTAAGTAGAGTTCAAATTATCCATACAAATACGTAGTGTTATTGAAATGTTTCAAAAATTATTAATTTTGTTAAAAAAGAAAACAAAACAAAGAAACAACCAAACTACTCTGCAGGGTGTCATCCGGCCTCCAGAGTCCAGGGAGAACTGGCTGACATCAGTGCCAGGATGTGCTTCATGTAGCTGAATCCAGCTCGCCTCACCCAGGTTCCCCCACCTGTCCTGGAGCACAAATGCTAAACTGCTTCTGCAGCTTGAACTCTGTCTGCTTTGGAGCTGAGTTGCAGACTAAACATCAGACTGCTTTAAACTTTGGGACACAGAACTCATTTTAGTTAAAATATTAACCTCTCTTCACTTAAGAAGGGGGAAAATTGGGGGTTCCTGTCACTGTTGCTCAGAGACTGGAACTGGTGGTATTTGATAACAACAATGTATGTCATTGTACTCCTACTGAAATTGATCTAATGATATATGTAACTGATTATAGATGTTGGGAAAAGTTTGACACATGTTGTAAAGTGTTTGGGTTTAATGCATATGTTAAAAATTTTAGATTTTGATCCCTTTTACACTGCCCTAATTTTTGGCAGGCAGCATACGTAACTTTATGTGGAGTAGGCACTTAGGAAGGAGGACATACCATGGGCCAGACTAAAAGGTGAATACTGGGTTGAGAAAAAGCCCTTTCTTCTTGTCTGGAGATGGAGTTATTAGTGCCAAAATTATATCATTATATCTTTTGTTTGAGGAGCTCCTCACAGTCTTTTCATTAATGATAGACGCAGGGGCCCAATGACGGGAGTTAGTGTGGATCCTCGCCTGAAAAGCACACCATACAGAGGTTGTAGAAACCGGCTCAACATGGCATGGTACAGGTATGAGGGCGCTCTCCACATGGCCTAAGACAGGGTTCCCTGTGATCTGTTTACTTTAATCCTGCTAGATGCCTTTTATTTGAGGAGCTCCAAGGACGGGCGACTTATGGCAGGATAATCCCCCAACCTAAGATAGGGCCTTGGCAACCCTAGGATGGGTAAGGGGGAAAGAATAAAGGCCTGGTCCCCACTCGACCTAAGAATCATCAGGCACCCCTCTGTTCCCAGGAGAGGTAAATTGCTTCACCACTCGAGAGGAGGGTCTCTCCTTATTTCAGTCCCTTCTCCTTTAGATCTGACACCATGGTTGACTCTGACTGGTGCTCTCCACGTAATAACTACCTGCCTTTATATAAGAGAAAGGGGGATCTGTTGGGAGCCTGCAGGGAACCCCACACCCATAATTGTGCTAAGAATAGTTCTATTGCCCCACACCCAATTAAAGCTGTTAATGGAGAAAAATAAATAAATAAAATAAAATGAAAAAAAAGAAAGACAAAAAAATTATTAATTTTGTTAAAAAAAAAAACAAACAACCAAAAGGCCCAGATGGATTGATGATAGTCTGACTCCGCCATGACAGTTTCACGTTTTCAATATTAAATCATATATATTTGACTTTTTTCTAAAATTTTAACTGTTAAATAGAACCTATATATGAAGGAAAGAAAAACTAAAAATGCAAAATTTATCCTAGGAGGTGACAAAAGTTAAATATCAAAAATGTGTTCTCAGGAATATAAAATCTTTATAATTTAATAATCAAATATACATTTTTCTGTGTTAGTCAAATGGAAGAGTAGAACAAATAAATGTCTAGGTAATTTTCAACTAATTCCAGGGTCCATTAAACATGACATTTTAAGGTTTCATTGCAGATCTTTAAAAAATACATCTGAACGTGATTATCATTACTGTATAATGATTGAAAAGATTATTTTTAAAAAGTGTAAAGTTCAACAGCCAATCAAAAAGAACAATGTATTTGATTGCAGTGAAGTAGTAAAAAAGCTTACTGAAGATGGCAGGTTGATGCTTGTAGATATTTTTACAAGACGATATAACCAATAGGTATCCAACATAAATAGTAGACTATAAAAACTTGATAAAATCATCACAAACAAGTAAGAACTTTAGCACACAAAAGTGGAAAATACAACAGTCACTAATAATAAACATGTGAAGTTGCTTAAGTAAACTGTTTACATAACTTGAAATCACTATTTCAACGTTTATGTTTATTAATCCTTATCATGAATTTAACTTAATTACATTATTTTTATGTGTGCCTGTATTTGGGTATGTATACCTTTGTATCTGTGAAAGTGAATCACAATTTCAAAGTACTATCCCCAAATTATAGCATCATGCCTAAAAGTTAAATAATCTTTTTTGATTTGGAACAAGTGTCTGCATATGATTTCAAATCAAAGAAATGAATTAGATTTTGCAGTAAACAGAGAACCTAAAGTACCTTCAAATGATTTCTTTTTCCCGGAACCCCTTCTTCATATAAACACTTCCAACTTCAATAACAGCCTTTGGTAAAGAGTATATGACAAATAATGTGCTACACCTCTATAAACCATTTTAGCATGCTTTATTTTTTTTTAAATCCATGTGTATTTGTGTGTGTGTGTGTGTGTGTGTGTGTGTGTGTGTGTGTGTGAGATGGGGTGGATATGGTGGACATGAATGTGTTGCCCATCTAGGCTAGAAGAAATTGCCATAGAGCAGGAGATAGATTTGATATGGGTCCTGGGAACAGAACTCCATCCTCAACTAGAACAACAGTCTCAGCTGCTAAACTAGCATCAGCGCCTATGACATATTTTTTCTTATGATTAATGTACATAATACAACATATGTAGTAGGTTATTAATTAAGAAGGGCTTTAAGATTCACTATTTCCAAAGTAATTGAGTTTCCTAATGTGAGTGACATTGTGTATGGAGTGTGCGTGTATGTCTCTAAGGTTGAAAAGATAACCAGAATAGACTGGAAAAAGAGAGATGTCTAGGAAATTACCTCTCTGTTAGGAATGTGACCAAGAACAGATTTAAAAGAAGACAAAAAAATGCCATTTAGTTGGTCATTTGATACAAAGTAAGTAGAATGGTTTATACTTATGAACATACATTAGTTATATAGTGCTGTGCATTAATTAATTAATGAAAATGCAGGTGTAAAAATTAAAGACTTCTAGGACTGAGAGGAGAAGAAGAAGAACCCTGGGTTAAAATCAAACCTTGGATGGCAGTGACTGTTAGAAGGGATAAAAGAGAACAGTGATATTCTAGAGAGATTCTACCCAACATTAACTCAGAGAGCTACAGGAATTGTTATAAGAAAAACATACTGCTCTCCTGGCTTCCTTTGACAATTGTTCAAAATAATTTCATAAAAGAAGTTATAGTGACTGGGTGCAATTTTGCAATTTTCTAAGCAACAAGCCAGGAGATGGAGCATTTTCCGACTTGGAGCAACCTGTTATCAGAGTGCCAGGATCCAGTGAGATTTTATACTGTTTGGTTTTTGACCCATACAGACCTTTGCCTTTGTTTTATTTCCACGTTTACGGTGATACCATGTGCTAAATTGAGAAAAACCAATTTGTCAGATAATTGCATATACATTGCATCTGTTTTTAAGTTTGGGAATTCATTTTATTTCAGTGATAAGCATGTTTATATTACCCAGAGCTGAAAGACGGGTGAAGAGTTTACAACATCACCTCGGAGAACATAGAGATAAGTCAGTTGTCAGTCAAGTAATACCAACCGAAACAATGTTATAGTTTAAGATAATTTTAAGAATCTGACATCCTTGAAATCATCCCTGAAGGGGATAGAAGCATCTTAGTGTTTGAAGGCTTGACTAAACTGAGAAAACTTGCCAAGTATATGATCTGAACAAAATCACAGGTGCATAATTCTGAAACCTCTATTCAAAGATCATTTGAAAAATGTGCAGGATGGAAAACTTAAATCAGAAACCAATGCAGATCATGGTTGTGAGTCATTCTGAATGGAGAAAAACTTCATACTCAGGACTATACACTTTGCATACTTTGAATAACTATGGAAATAAATATGATTTGACCAGGCAGTGTAGTCTTGAAAATCTAAAGGTAATGAAATACATATGATAAGACACAAGTGCTTTGACTTGAGCAATCAATGGAAGAACTTCACATTAAGAATCAAGATTGAAAAGAACAAAGGAAGGGTCAGAGAACCTAGGGAGAGCAAGCAGCAGACTTCACACATCATCTCTCGTAGCTCACTGTAGCAACAATCATGCTATAATCCAATTTTGATAAATGTAATTATGTCAAAGTAAAATTTAAAAGAAACACATCCTCATTTGCTTACAAGTTTCGGAGTTAATTAAATATAGCTTTCTGACTTAATGTTTTGTGGGAAAATCTGAATATACATAGCTCTGTTTTGCATAGTTAACACGTATTTGTTTACATTGGAACAAATAATACCACAAAGATATAATCTTCAATCCTTAGTATCAGGAAATTTTATGTATTCTAATATCATGTTGTCAGAGAAAATATTAAATTCAAATAAATCTTTTACCAAAGATATTATTTGATTAAGCCCACTTCATAAAATGGAGTCCATATACAACAATGCTCAGGTACCTAAGAACCTGAGAATAGATAAGTCAAACACCTAAGGGAAAAACCAAAGAGTGCTGAATGACTGAAGAACATAAAAAGTTTCCTAAAGACATGGTGCTATACTCATAATCAGTGCCTTGTTCAGTCATCATTACAGAAGTTTATTCCTGAAACAGATGCAGCATAATACTGATGCACATTCAATCACACAGAGTGAAAGACCTTGGAATACTAAACTCTCAACGGGATATCTCCATACAATTCTGTTTTCAGGGCTCAGGGAACGATACAGAGGAAGGGGAGTAAAATAATATAAGAGCCAGAAGGGATGGAAGATACAAGGCAATAGGACATTGTAAATATAGTCTCATGGGAAAGCAGCTACTCTTAAGTGTAGGACTCCTGCCCCTCAGTAGATTACCAGCACAAAACAAACCAAGTAGCATCTTTGGAGGCATGTTGTTTTATAATGTCTTATCAGGGCATTATTTTTCTTACTTATTTTCTTTTTATAAAATTATAGATCCTCTGCATATATATTGTGGCTTCCATCTTTCTGCTTTTATAGAAATTCTCTTCCTACAAATGCATGCATCTCTGTGTCAACATGAGTTTCAGGTTCTTTTTGTGGGGGCAGGGATCTTTTTCTTCTGTTTGCTTAATTTGTTCTATTCTGACTTGATTTTATTACTACTTTTATTGTAATTCCTTAGATATCTATTTTTTATTTTTTTCAATACATAATTATTCAAATGATTTTAATGATTTCAATTCAATACAACTGAAAATGTAGTGTCATTAAATAACATTTTCTGCTAATTTCAGAGTACAGGTCTGGAGGCCATTTCCAGGCAGACGCATTGCATCCTAAGCATTCAGCTTGTAAGTAAGATGACTGCAGTGTCATGGCAGGAGAGGGGGAGGACAATCATCAGCTCATAGAATTTGGCTAAGACAGGAGAAAACCAAGAACCAATGCAACTAACAAAATAGCTACAGATATTAGTAAAATAAAAATACAACCCAATGTCCATGTCTTAAATGACTAGAAAAATACAGGTAAAGTTACAGCAAATAAAGTCTTCACAGAGTTGGGTAACTTTATTTGCATTTCATAGTGATTTCTTAAGGCCTATATCCAATGAAACCATTGTAAAAAGCTCTATGAGGAATGGAAGTTGATGTGTCGATGACACTTTCTTTAAAAAAGCTTAGATTTCTGAATGAGCAAGATTCACCTTGGTGGGCAGAGGCCCTGCTTCCTCGTGATCTTCAGTTTGAGACCTAACAATCACAAGAGAAGAAGCTGGTTATCTGCTTAGCTTTTGTTCATTCATAAATTCCAAGTCACTATAGATACTCAGTTTCTCAGAGGGAACATACTGCTCCACAGCTGTAGCAACAGCTGCACAACAGATCCAGAGCAACACCATCACCGAGAGGACCAGAGTCGTGGTTAAAATCCACCCAGAGTTAAGAGATAGGCATCTTAAAAAGCCATGCTGGAGAGATGGCTCAGTGGTTAAGAGCATTGCCTGCTCTTCCAAAGGTCATGAGTTCAATTCCCGGCAACCACATGGTGGCTCACAACCATCTGTAATGAGGTCTGCTGCCCTCTTCTGGTCTGCAGACATACACACAGACAGAATATTGTATACTGTATACATAATAAATAAACAAATATTTAAAAAAAAAGCCATCACTTTCTTCACCTTCAAGGTAGTTTCTGTGTGCTTGCGAATTTCTCATCTGCAGATAGGACATTTTGCTTAAAGATGATTCTCTCAAGTATGTAGGTTCCTGCTCCAACTGAGGTGCATACTGAATTTCTGGTTTAGACTGGAATATAACGATTTTTCCATCATCAGCTTGGAGATAAAAAGTCCATGAAGAGGTGATGAAGCTCTGTGCAGAGTCCATCACGTCACTCCAGAATGACCTCACCAGAGTTAGAGGGAAAAGAAGATGCATTCTTGGCATCAGGGACATGAGTTGTTCTTGTCTCAATTCAGCAAATGGCAACTGATCCTGGCAGCCAAGATGGCAAGCATATTGCTCATCAGGTTGGGAATATGCTTCTGTTCACGCAGATTCACATTCCAATTTGGTCCAATTTAAATCAATTCCATCATCCACAAACTGGCAAATTGAAAACAGCCTGCAACCTCTCTGACATGCATATAGCTCTTCTTCCTTAGGGTAGGTGTGCAAGGGGTAGGTCAGCTGACAGGCCCGGTGACAGGACGCCGTTTCCCCCAGGACCGAGTCAAATGCCTCGGCCGCTGCGGTCCCCGAGCCTCCGGCCAGCGCCATGGTCAGCAGCAGCAGCGGCGGCGGCAGCCCCAGCTGGGCCTGGACCCAAAGCTTCCCCTTCGGCGCCGCCATCTTGTCCGCCTCTGTCAGATATCTATTTTTTAAAAAAGAGACAGAAGAGGTGTGAGTTTGGATGAGAGGTGATGTGAGGAAGATGTGGGAGAAACTGGAGAATAAATAGAATAAGCAGGTATTATAGTTTATTTTTAATAATTTATGAGATTTAAGATGTATTATGCACATTTATTATGGACTTAATATTTTAATGATAAATATTTCTTAAATAGGAATAATGTAAATTATCATTTACATTGAAAGATTTAATATGATATATTCAAATGTAAATAAGCAAATATTATTCTAAAGTTATTTTATTTGTCTTATTATAAAACATAACACATTGCCTTAGTTAGAATTTGTATTTCTGTGAAAAGATACCATGACCACAGCAATTCTTATATAGGAAAATATTTAAATGGATTGGCTTAGATACATTTAAGAGATTCAGTTCTTTATCATTATGAAGGGATATGATGGCATGCAAACAGGCAAGGTGCTAGAGAATGAGGTGAGGGCAGAGAAGTAGCTACATGTTAATGTCTCAGGCAATTTCTTGTTGTTTTGTCATCTGTCTCTGGTGGGACTACATGGCTTCTCTCTGATTCTTCCCTTCTTTTTCCCAGCATTCAGTTTAGTTTTCCCTGCCTATCTCTGTTCTACACTGTTAGGCCAAGCCAGTTTCTCTATTAGCCAGTAGTATTCACAGCATACAAAGGGGAATCTCACATTAATTACTGAGTATATACATCTTACACTTAAAATCTCTGTTTTGTTGTTCCTAAGATTGAGTGTAATTATGCATGTTTTCTACTTAAGAAACCAAACTCTTCAAGTAGCAAAATATTATTTTATAATAGCATAGAAAATGAGTGCCATATCCAGGGCTAAAATCTACGTTTGTTTAACTTCAGAAGTAATTTTCACTTTTTAATGCTTTTAGCCTTTTTTTAATAAAGGAAGATATAATCCTATTTAGTTCTAGGTATTATTTTGTCCCTTTTTATTATTGTGTATGTATTATTAACAGATAAATATCAAAGGTAATTTTTAACCTAACACCTGATGTTTAGAAGTGAATGCCTCTAAAATTTAACACTTTATCCTGTTATAATTTTTCATTAAGCCTATGGTCATTCTGACAATTACTATCCATTTGTCAAATGATGGATTTAAAAAGGTAGCTTGCATCTTTTCTAATTTAGGTGTAAAAAAGTTTCGTCTTTTAGTCATTTAGAAAACAGTTGTACCAATTTGAAATAGCACACTCTGCTTCAAAATCATTTTGTTGTTGTTTTCTTGGTAGAGAATGAGAAATATACTGACAGGTGAGTTATTTTCAATGGGGATACAAGCAGTAAGAATTCCTGCTAAATTCTAAATTGAAATAAATTGATTTGCAAACAAAATGAAATGAAGAAAGTATCTATAGAGAAATTGTATTAATAGTTAATCTAAAGAAGAATGCTTCTTGGTGATTTTGGAAGAAAGAAAAATAAAACATCCATCTAATAATATATATTCAAGATTCTAACCAACTATAAACATAATTTTTAAAATTTGGGTAAATTTTTTTGGGGTGACTAGAATAATCATTTACATTTAAGAAAAACAGTTCCAAGAGCAAACTTCCACATGTTGAGATACTGGTGTCATTTGTCTTTGGGTCTGAGTTACCTCACTCAGAATGAGTGTTTCCAGCTCTGACCAATTAATAGTTAATTTTCTTTTCCTCCTTTTTATTCTTAAGAGCTGAACAAAAATCTATCATTGTCATTATCCATTTATCACTTGATAGTAATCTAGATTATTTTCATGTCCTAGCTATTATAAATAGAATATCAATGAACATAGATACCAATCATTACTGTAGAAGGATAAAGGAAGGGATTCTTAGGAAATATCCCTGGGAGTTGTATAGCTACTACTCTAGAAATTTCCTAAAATCATACATACATATATGTATATAAAAAGAGTTTAAATAGAGTTACCCTATCATAGAGAAACAATACCCACAGGGGAAAAAAACAGAAATTAACAAATAAAAAGGCTATTGTTAGTAGGGGCTTTTCTCATTTATAGTTATTGGTCATTGAAGTCCCAAAGATTCCCATTAAGTTGTCAATTATTCCCAATGTTTTTAATTTTATATTAGAATTTGATGGTAAGACCCTATTTATGAAGATACTTCATACTTACGTCATGAAATGTAAAGATATCATGCTAGCAAAAATCTGAAATTCTCAGTCAGGTAATAGTGGCACATGCCTTTAATCCTAGCATTTGGGAGGCAGGGGCAGGTGGATCTGAGTTCAAGTTCAGTTTGTTCTACAGGCTAAGTTCCAACACAGCCAAGCCTACACAGAGAAACCTTATCTTGAAAAAACAAAAAAAAATAACTAAATAAAAAATCTCATAACCAATCACTTTCAATCTTTTTTTAAGACTGGTCTCACAAGATGAAATACATACTTTACACTATTATTAGGGACAAGAATTAATGACTAGATAGGCAACAGTTTCTAGGGAGGAACCTAATACTATTTATTGACTAAATGAATATAACAATATTTTCAGTAATATAGCATATCATTGATGATACCAGAAAACATTTTTTTCTGGACACAACAGAGTGAGGCAGGCATGAACTCTCAAAGTCATTGAAACCTACTGCATGAGTTCTGCACAGACTCAAGCCAGACAAAATCATAGCATGATTGTTTTTACGTGTGGATTCAAAAGAGTCCAATATTCTGTAAGGTGCTTAGTGGAAATTACCTACCTGCAGAATTTGTCAAATATGTTACTGTTTGAAATGAACAAGTCTAGGTTTTATGTACATGGATCCCTTTTTCATTAAGTAGATATCATTTCTCAATGAAATTTGTTATCATGTTCAAAACTTTTAAAAAGTCTAAAATATAAAATAATCTTAGAAGAGCATAAATATTTATATTGTATAAATAACAGAAATGAAGGATTCAGTTACATGTCAAGCTAATGCAGTAATTATAAGGGTATTTAAAGGGCAAGTATCTAAAACAAGAGTAGAATAGAAAGAGTCAGGATGTTGAGGTTAAAAGGTCTGGGAGCACAGAACACTTGCCTTGCATGATCAAGACTTAAGATGTGGGTTTTGAAGTACATAGGAAATTTGACAAATATGTTGTGGGTGATTTGGTACATAATCATAAATAGTCACAGCACTAAAGAAACAAGACAATGAGAGCATGAATTAGAAGACCCTAAAACGAATGAATAAACCTCTTTATGCCAAAAAGTAGAGTGGAAAAACAAATCAAGGAAGAGTTAAGGGACAGTATTTGAAAGTGAAAATGCTATGACACAAAGACACAGGAGGCCATAAACGCACACACACACACACAAGCATACATGCATGCATACAGAGAATAGCTAATGATAAAGAGTAAAGAGATTCGTTTGGAAATGCAGACCATAACTGAAGACACATAAATGGAGACTCCGAAGAAGTTGAGAGGGAATGGTCTAAGCTAAAACAGGTAAAGAACACTTCTTTGGGACTGCACAAGAGGATTTACTGGAAGAGGAATAAACTTGACATATATATGTTCAATGGTAAACTCAGAAAGGTAATTAAATATCTCAGGGTTTGCCTTGACAACTCTTGTCGTTATTAGGTTGACTGAAAATTATTCCTTAGAGTACAGTAGGTCTGATTGGAGGCTTTTTAGTAGCTAGATAGCATCTCTGACTTTGACGTGACAGCTCTTTCACTTTTCCCCACATTAATAAAACATAAATGAGTATTGTACTTCTTCTAAACTTTTCAGTATTTTGAATTGTGAATAATGTGGAACCATGGACGAACTAACAAAACCCCAAGTCCCAGGTACAAGGTTTTCTTCTAGTTCTTAGTTGGGGTTTAAGAAATTCCCAAAACAGTGTAGTTTATAGTCATTTTTTTGTTACTTTCCAGTCCTTGAAAGTAAGATAATATTGGTGAACATATAACACACTTTGGAAATAGTATGTACTATTAACTACTGAGCTATCTACTTTCTTAGACAGTGTGTTTATAAAAGCAAAAATAAGGTGATAATTAGAGATATGAACTTTCTTCATACTAAAGAAATGCATCGAGGAAAAAATATTTGTATTTGAAAATATATTGATTATTCTCTTCAAATATATTATCCAAATAAAGAATAATTTTGTTTCATAGCTGAATTGAAACTTGGTGAAAAAGACAGGAAGTGAAAGAAAAATAAGTCAGTATTTGCTCTGATGATGACATGGTGTTAACTTTGGAATTCTTTGAAAATGAAACATAAAGGCCAAGATTGTACAGCTTTTCAAAGAAATACAGGTGTCCTGGGTACACTGTTTGGAGTTAGGGAGTAGGTTTTTAAAAAGCAATTTCTACCAGGTCTGGCTCTTAGTAGAAGGTCTCTCTCTATTCTCAAATCAGATTGACTCTCTTCTTAAAAAGCAAAGCTTTTCAACCTTGCAGATCTCCTCCCTGGGGCTAAAGATCAACCACCTCCAATAAAAGAGGATTCACTGGAGTCCTTCCCCATAGAGATGCAGGCGGCTTCGAGAGTAAGTGCTTCAAACAAGTAATTTACTTTTATAAACAGTATAAATAAAACAGAAATAGGAAGGAGTTCACAGGCTTGCAGCATTTCGCTCTTTTACAGCACTCTGGATATTTTATTTTATTTCATGGAGGAGGTCTGCAGGCTTTTAGAGTTGCTTATCTTGGGGAGGTCTCCAAGCTGTTTAGGGATAATTCAGAGATGTCAAAGTGTTCCTCCCAATGGAAGTTTTATTTAAGATATAACCTCAAGGCACTACTTTCCTATTGGAATAATTGTAAATAAGTGGTGTTTGATGAATCATGCCCTTCCTTTAAAAAGATTAGAACATTAATGACTTTTTGTTAAATATCATGAAAAATATTGACAGATACATTTCATTCTTGTGTGTTTATCTGCATCAATACTTCTGAAGTACAATTTCACTGAGCATTGTTTTTAAGTCTTTAGCTGTGGTAACAGTGTGTCCTAAACTCAGATGCTTCTTCCCCCTTTCTTAATAGATGATCACTCTGGATTTACAAACAAGGCACATCTTTTAGAAACTGCCCCCTCGGTTGCATTTCATTCTTCTGATGCCTCAATTTTCTCTTAAAAAAAAAACTCTGAAGCGAAGTGACAAGAAAAATCAACTATGTGCTCACTGTCTCACAAAAGAGAGAGCAGCATAGACTTACGACCCTATATGGACCATTTTTCTTATTTTTCAAAATTCTTTAATTGTGCAATTATAAGTATTCCTTGTTATTATTTCATCTTTTTAATTCCAGAGAGACTTTAGCCATGTAAAATTCTGTTACCTAACTATGTTATTAGTTCGATCATACATACATTATATTAAACATTTACATCCAGATTGGTATATAGTGAAATGGTTCCATGGGTAATGGCAATTGCTACCAAGTCTAACTACATGAGTTCGATCTCTGAACCCTTCACTGGAAAGAGAGAACAAACTCCAGTCAAATGTCTTTGGAGTTACACATACACACACATGTGGGGTGGAGGGGAGCATAAAAAATGCCAAAGTTCTAAAACTCAATAAAATATTACACACACACACACACACACACACACGTTTTTCAGCATTGTAGTCTGAACCCAGGTACTCGTGCATGCTAAGTACCTGCTCTTATGAGTTACACTTCCTGTGCAAAGCATGCATCTTCTTTCCATGTCCAAATGAAAAATTCTTATAAATTGAGCTTATGTGGTGGATGTTATTATAGATCACCCTCTCTGTAGGAAGTGCTTTAAGGAATTGTACAACTTTCTTGTCAGTAATTTCACTTTTTATATAGTCCAATATAAGCCCAGTATTTTGAGCATAATTTAACTATGTATATTTTATGTTTCAAAATGACATTGAATTGCAAATGAATCTAGTTCTTTGAAGGCTCTAACAACATTTACCCTTTTAACAAGAGGACGTTGCTAGACTTATCAAACCACAAGAACACAAAGCATTTTTGCTATGCAATTCAATTAAAACAAAAGGCACTTGTTTGTACTGTAAATACCATTCTACATCTAAAAAAATAGATGGTGGGTGGGTCCAGATAATTTCACTTCCTCATCATATTACATAACATGTGTCACATAATATTGCTGAAGAAAGTGTGACTAACTTAAGGAAATATGTTGCTACATGCTGCCTGGATGTTTGTCAGATTTGAACATGATTCCTTATTAAAGTGAGTTTAATTTTTTAAAAAAAATCTTCCCCTGGACCATTATCTAGATTAATTCTTTGTGAACTGATGACTAAGTTTTAGTCATGATGTGTAGTAGAAGGCCACTTGTTTGTTCCTGGCTCATCCCCTAAATAATCCCACAGAAACCATGTTATTTGCAATACTACTTGGCCAATAGCCCAAGCATTTTTTCTGTCTAACTCATATTTTAAATTAATCTATCTCCATAAATCTGTGTATCACCATGAGCCTGTGGCATACTGTATAAACTTCTGGCATCTGTCTCTAGCAGGGTTACATGGCTTCTCTCTGATTCTGCCTTCTTCCTCCAAGCATTCAGTTTATTTTTTCTTAAGTAGATAATTTTACAATTACAGTTTACCAATCTAATGAATATATTGATTTTATAAAGTTCCAGTAATTTAAATGGTATAACAGTGCTTCTTATTTTAAGAAAGCATATGACAATATATTAGTGTTAGGATGAGAAGTTCATAGCTATATATAAGAATTCATATATAGTCCAGTGTTAGATATCTTGTTCTGAAAAGATGAGAATGCAGAGACAACTTCCAGATTAAAAAAAATAAGAAGGAAAGAAAGAAAAAAGGAAATAAGAAGAAAAAAGGAAGGAGGAAAACAAAAGAAAAGTCAAAAGGAAAAAGATACATAGTTTGGAAGCAATGAAATTTAATCTTGTGTCCAAGTGCTGTTATGGATTTAGTGTTTTACTTTGAATTAACTAAAAATATCATTTATTCCATCTTGAAAGTTCAATGTGATAAACTGAGTTAAATTAAGGCTTAAATTACCTATAATTTTTTTATTCATAGTAACACATATTTTTCATGAATCTATTTTAATTTGAAACACGTTTCAAAAATTTACAATATGTACTTAACCTTGAACATACTGTATGTCACATATAATGGTCACCCTGAATAAAACTAACACTTCCTTAACAATATCACGTAATGAGATTGAACTCAGTTGCCCTGAAGCCAATATATCTAAATTCTTTATTCATCAACATCTATTCAGTTTTGCTGAGAGAAGTGCCAAGGCTGAGATGTAAAGGAAATCTTTCATAAATAAAAGAAATGTATATAACATAGTTTTATGAAATGCAAGTTATATCTCATACACTTCCAGTTTCTGAAGGAAGATATCAATTCAGTCAAGACACAAATGCTTGGCTATACATCCATAGACTGCTATGACCTTAAATTTAATATTCTGCTGTTCCTAAGCAGGCTTTTTTTTGGGGGGAATGAAAGCTGTGAAAGTGATGGATTTTTTTTAAATGCAGAGCCATCAACAAGAGACGAACTAAGTTAAACCGTATGATCTATGATTACTGTTTTATGATACAATAGAAGGCATCATACCTCCTTGAGTTTGACAGGCTTCAGATAAAATAATACAATGCATTATCAATAAATGTAATTCCAAGCTATACTCTCTCTAACCTAATACATATGACTGAAAATATAATCTATGCCACATACATCCTTATATATTGTAATAATAATTTTCTAAAACTTCAAAAAAGCCAGAGATCAAAATCTATTATCTTTGTAAAAACCATAGTGCAGACAGAAGTTTCTGTCCTGCTGATCCTGCAGCCATTAAGTTACAAGGAAACATGAAAAGGCTTATATTGATTATAAACTGTTTGGACTATTGGCTCAGACTTATTACTAAAAAGCTCTTACAACTTATATTAACTCATCTATGTTTAGATGCATGGCTTGGTACCCTTTATTAGTGAAGTATTTTCATCTTGCTTCCTGTGCATCTGTTGGTGACTGCATCTCTTTCCTTTTCCCAGAATTCTCAGTCTGGATGCCCCACCTATATTTTCTGCCTGGCTACTGGCCAAAGAGCATGGTATTAAAGAAATACAAGTGGCAAATCTTTGCAGTGTACAAAAGCAACACCACACCTATGGCTCTTTTGCATCTTGATGAGGAACACAGATGGGTTTTGTAGTGCATATAAACCCATTAATTTAAAAGAAATAATAAATTCACTACAATGAATTTGATTTAGTATTGGTAGAATAAGCAACTGGAGTCCACTGTGTCTTGGGATAGCAGTAGGAGACCATGCATGTCTAAGCCATGCAAGCATCCTCACATCTCAATGTACTCCTGACCATGATGTTTAGTATGTTTCACAAACAAGGAGGCCTTGGCAAAATTAGACCTAGTGTAAAAGCAAATCCAGAAAAAAAAAAAGATTGTCTTTCCAATGTCAATGGCCTCACCATCAGTCCCTATGCTTTACTTCAGCATTTATGAAGTTTTGTATAGTTTCTAGCCTGGCAAGAAAAAAAAAGATGTTCTTTGGAAGAGTTTGAGATTTTAAAATCTACACAATTTAATTAAAATATACTTGTAGAATTTTCCCATTTCCTCCATCCAACCATGTCCACATACCCCATCCATACTTGCTATTTTTTAAATTCATGGCCTCTGGATCCTTTTATTTAATCTGCTCAGCTTGAAGGATGGAACTTATATATCTATGACTGGAGGGCTTACCAATTCTAGATAACCTACTAGGAGGTGTTCCTTTGGTAAGACTATTTTTCATGTTTCGGTGTTCCTTAATTGCCTGTAGTATTCTGTCTAGGTTTAGGCTCTGGAATGATTTTCCCTTTTCATATTAGTATGCTGTAGTAGTGGTCACACACCCAAGCCATAGAAACAAAGTTCTATTGCAATGGTGAACATTTTGTTTACACAATAAATTTACTGTACTAGGTTTGGCAAAACAAAGTTGTTTTTAACTTGTATAATCCATGAGAAATTTCTCCTACCTTGAATATAACTTTATTAGTTGTACTGAGATAGATCACTTCCTAGTATAGATTGGCTCTTCTTAAAAGAAGTGACAATTATTACAAAATATTTTATTGTCTCAGATATTCCTATGAGGTAGTGGGTCACAAGATTAAACAGGCTAACTGCAAATTTCCATTTGTGTAAGAATTGTTTGCTTGCTGAAATGGTGGTGAAAATTTGAGACCCATAATGCGATATAGTTATGATACTGAAAACAAGGGCTAGAGTGGCAAGAAAACCCTAAGAGTGCATTAAGGACGCTAATATCTTGATGTAACCAACAGAAATCTAACTGGGCTTAAACAATCGCAACAAATAGGAAACCATATCTGATAATAAAAACTAAGCTAGCTACCCAAAGACCATTAACCTTAAAGGAGAACCCACCAGTTTTCTAAGGCGGTACAATTCCTATATTCAATCTAAATTTTCATGCTTATAGGCGTAGTTTAGTTCTCACCTGTCAAAGAAGAAGTCCACATTTACAGCATATAGGGATTATTATTGAAAACCACAACTGATCATACTGTGAAGAGCAACTTGCTGTGGTGTCTAGCTCCAACAGACTTACCCATAATAATACTTTGGAGTCTGAGGCTAGGGACCATTAAAGGGGGCAGAAAACTGCAAGAACCAGTGAATCAGGATACCCTTTGATAGACAATGATTCATGGAAATCTACAGAAAGATGGACCAATGAGGTTTCAAGGACACGACTGCCTAAACAGGACCTAAATAAGGAGACTTTAAAAATACATCCCCCCATTATAATTCAGTCTAACCTAGATCTCATTAAGATTCCAAATTCTTATTAAATTCATAATACTTTTTGTTAGTCAGTCCTTTTGCTAAAATAGAGGCATGAGCCACCACACTCCTCTGAGAGTTTTTAATAATGCAAAATAGAGACTAGTTTACTAAAGTTTACAAGTCCTCAGTAATAATAGTATTTGTAAAATAACACTATATATAATTATATAACTGTATGAATAGTTATAGCCATGCATTGGTAATAAAAATAAAAATACATAGTTCCTTTTGTAGGTGTGTATATTTAAAGATTTCTGAAACTAAAGTGATAGTTCTCAAATTATATGAATATGAAGAAATTTTTGCAGAGTTTTTAAGTATCTGCTTGGAACATTCAATATTGGGAAATTATTTTGAGTATGAAGTCAGACTGAAAATCTGACCTCATATTTTCAGAAAAATTTACCTGCCTCTGACTCCTGAGTGTTGGAATTAAAGAGGTATGCCAATACTGCCCAGGTGGTAATGTGCATTTTAACACACATACCATCTACACTAATGATTCTATTTCAAATGGTTTTATTTTTCTCACATTTTCTGGCTTTTTGTTTTTTTTTTTTGTATGTTTGTTTAAATCTGTTTTTTGAAACATACCATTTGTGTGGTTTTATTCTCTAGGCGTATTTCTGTATGTCAAAGAACAGCAATCACATAAACAGATGCAGCGTAGTGAAGAACCAGAGCGGTTTGCAAAAATGTTTGTGGATTCCAAACTTTGCAAAAAGCTAAATTGCTCCTGGAACCAGCAAGACATTCTCAGCCTTTATGCCTTTGCTTTTAACCTAATAAATGTGTTCAATTAAATTATTTCTTAAAAAAAAAAAAACACCTTTAGCCTCTAAAGTTCTTCAAATTTATGGTCCTAATTTGATGACATTCTCAATTCTGTGTATTCACCATAAAATACAACAATATTTGTATAGCATGAAAAATACTGCATTTTTCTATTTTTTCTAGAAAATGAAGCATGATAGGTCTATGAATATGGTCTCTTATCATCTCCACTTATACAAGCTTATGTATGGAGTCAGGGTATTTCCTTTCAAAATAACTAATGTAAGTTGTTGGTTCAGGTTACATGAAATTTATATTTGTAACAATTCATTTTGTACTAGTCACATGTGAGAAAATTTGTTTTTGAGACATATTTCATGTCTCAAATATATTACTCATATATTTGCTCTATCAGTTCAGTGCCTCATTGACCTTTAAAATTTTTATAACTTTCTGACTTTAATAAAAATCCCAAAGCATTTACTAATACAGAATATCATATTAAATTATCATCATATTATTATTAGTAGATTTACTATGATGTAAGATATTCAAACTGACAAATAAACAAAGTGAACTAATAAATAAAATATGGACCCTCATTAATTTCACTTAATCTTACAATAGTTTATTTTTTAAATTAACCAAGATAGAAAAGTTATTTTCTCCTTTGATCTTTAGTATTTATTATAAATACAAAAAAAGCATATACTTGCTAGTTCAATCCCATAAATTATACTCATTTGTAGGACTTACATTATACATTCTAGAGCATTGGGAAAATGCAGGAAATGTTTGAAAGAATATAGACAATGAAAATATTAGTGAAAGATGATAGGCTGATGATAAAACTTTGTATTATCTTATTTACCAAAGTAATATTTTACAGGAAAGAAATAATTTGGAGAATATTATTGCATATGGTAAGTCCAAAGAAGAGAATTACAGTCTTCTTTGGGAGCAAATATCACGAGGAACAGCTTGGTTTCAAAGCCCACATAGAAAGTGTCACTCTATTCTACATATATATTCACAGAGTTTTACACAACTTGACAATTTTTTTTTCTCTACTTACATGGATTTCTCAGTACCTGTCTCTTCTGACATCTTTGCCTTCACAGTTAAGTACAGAAAGTAATAACTGTTTCTTGGATCCTTCTATCATCCTCGTGCTATCTGGGTAAGTTTGATGTCACTTGTTAATTGCTATTCCACTCTGCTTCAGGCAGCAGTGCTTCCTTCCTTATGAGACAACAGCGGTGGTAGTTTTCTCAGACCTAGACACTGACAGAAGGCTTAATGCGTGCTTCACTATGGAAGAGGCCGAGGATGAATTGGAAAGTCTACAGGGAAGAATGAGGTCATGAGACGGAAAGACAATTTTACTCCCAAGGCAAGATGTCATTTCACAGAGAAGGAATTCAAGGAGCATTAGATAATTCTGTAAAGTGGAAAAAATTATATCTATCCATATCTTCTTGACACAAACTTGGAAGTGATAGTGAAGTATTATTTAGATTGAACTAAAGTAATAAGCTCCAATTTATGTCTTAATCTTTCAGTGACTAAGTGTGTGAAGGTTTATGTTTGTGCCTGTGTGTGTGCATGTCTATATTTTAAATCTATGCTTCCTATGCTATAATATTTTAACAACATTTTAAATGTTTGAATCTAGCCTTCTATAGTAAACACGCTGTAAGACTATAGCCATCACAAGCTAGGAGTATATTCCACTCTGACTGAAGTCAACGCAGTCTCTGTATGGCTTTGTGGAACACATAGATAAAAAAGCTAATAATATATAAATATAACAAGTTTGGGTGTTGGTATATGACTTACTTCTATGAGGAAGACTTTTAGATCCATTTCACAGTGTCATGTGCTTGTAAAGATCAAGGATTTTATGTTATAAAATATATACTATATTTTCAACTGGAAGGGGTGAAATGCCTTAAGCATATATTGGTAACTGTGTAGGAACTATTTATTCTCAGTTGGTGAAATTCCTTGTTACTAATTGGCAACTGAATTCAAGTTGATTCTAGAAAAGGGAACTTTCTTCCATTCTCATGTTCCCATACTTTCTATTGTCTTGACATCTGCCTCAAAATATCCTTCTGTGACATTAATTTCTGAGGTGTTGTGGTTGAGAATATGGCTTAGTTACCTTTTTACTGCTGTTATGAGACACAGTGGACAAAGTTAATTTATAGGGAAAAAGATATTTATAGACTTACAGTTTCATTGCATGAGTTCATGAGCATCATACTAGGGAGCATCAAAGCTGGCAAATAAGATTGATGCAACAGCTGAGAGACTACATCTTGAAACAAAACTGCAAGTCGGAGATATTGGCCTACTTGTGAATAATGAGGGCTTTTGAAACCTCAAAGGCCACACCCAGTGACATACTGCCTCCAACAAAGCTACCCATCCTAGCCCCTTCAAATTCGTCCCCCAACTGTGGACTAAGTCTACACATATATGAACCTATGCAAGCCATTTTCATTCAACCAGAGACCAAGAATCTAGGAATAGTAGCTGTGTTATTTAATAATGAAAGAGTATAACAAATTATCAGTGTTGCTTAGATTTCATCTCAGCTGACTTACTTATTGGTACCTTTAGACACTTTAACATGTTTAGCATTGTTATAGTTTGATGAGTGCCTGTGGTAATATTTAGAGGTAGAATCTCTGGGAATGATAAAAATGGGATATTCATCTATAGAACTCTCTCAAAGAATAAAGTTACCAGAGACCTACTTTCCACATCGACCATTGGTGGACACTATCAATAAAAATAATATCAACCAGAAGGCAAGAAGCTCTTCTGAATGAAGACCTTGATCTTAACCAACAACATAAAAAAATAAAGAAAAAGAAAACTGAACTCTAATACTTATAACTAGTGTCAATGCAGGAAGCACAGTTCTCACCTTAAAAAGAGTTGGAGAAAGTTAATTTTCTTGCCAAAATTGAATGACTATATCCTGAGAATATATATTTAGGCTATTCTAAATTCCATGTTCCAACATGGAATCAATTTAATGAAATTTAATGTTTTACAAAACAAAGATAGTTACAAACCAAGGCAAGTTTAAAAGATTTATATCTGGGATGACATTGCAGCAAGATAGGAGATTTTCCATATACTTCAGATGCTTTTCTTAGCTTTTGGATTGATAAAAGACAGTCAAACTGCTAAGTTAATAGACTCCAAGAAGCTTTTATGTATTAGCCACAGAGTTTTTTTTTTCCCTACAGGGGTCAGAGGCATAGGGAATGGGTATCAAGGTGACTAAAGCTAGTCCAAGCAAGGTAATTAGTCTCCGTACCTACAATCTTCCTTGGTGTGGGAAGTCCATCTGTATATATGTTGCTTTTACTGGTTAATGAATAAATCTGTTTATGCCAGCAGCTTAGCAGAAATAGAGCTAGGCTGGAAAACTAAACTGAATTCTGGGAGAAAGGAAGGTGGAGTCACGGGGACACTATGAAGCCGCCAAAGGAGGAAAATGCAAGCAGCCAGCCAGAAACTTGCGTGTAGGTCACAAGCCTTGTTGTAAAATATAAAATAATAGAAATGGGTTATTTTTTTTATGTTAGAGCTTACTAAAAGTATGCTAACATCATTGGCCAAGCAGTGTTTTAAATAATATAGTTTCTGTGTGATTATTTTGGGTCTGAGTGGCCGGGAGCAAACAAGCAATCTCTTACTACACTTTCCAACTTTTCTACATCACTGTAGTTGAAAAAGAGTCAATCAGTTTCTGCAGAAACAAATTCTTTCAAGGAATTCTCACTCATACTTGTAAGAAAAATGAGAATTGAGCATATCCCTAACACAGCATGTAGCCATACCATTTGAAATGCCCAGAAGATCAAGAGATTATTGTCTAGTCAGCCGCTTTCTGGTGAAGCAGAGAGACCTGCTATTAACTGCAGGTTAATATCCCCTCCATTAACAGCTAATCCAGGAGATGATCAACCACCTGGACAGGAAAATGTATCTTAGGAAAGCTGCTTGATGGTGAAATATTCCAAGCACCCTGAGTGTAACAGGGCTGGGCTCACACTGTCTGGCACCACAAAAGCAAATGTGCAGAGATAGTAATTGCATCTTTGAGCTGGGTTTTATTCAGAGAGCCAATGATCTGAGAAACCAGTAGGTTAACATATTCGGAACTGCTGCTTATCTAATCTCCAGTGAGAACATTCATATAAGAAGCAGATGTGTGGGGTGGGGGATGTGAGAGAGCAAAGTGGCCAATCCTTGTGGAGCTCAGACTTGCTCCTCTGGTCAGATGACCAGCCAGATTTCTCACAGACTCATGACGGCTGTTTCTCTTGTTATCATCTCTTGCATTTTTCCCTCATTCTGTGGCTATCTGGCATCAAACACTGGTTTAAACACGGATCTGCTTAGTGTCTTCCAGTATCAGCCTTGTATTGGCAAGGAGGATCAGGGCTGGGGAAGTGCATTACTTCAACATAAGCAAACCATGAAAAGCTTGCACAGTTAATCTTCATAGAATGTTCATGTAAATTTCTTTATACAATAGGACGTATAAAAATGCCTTCAAAGTTGGAGATATAAAAGTCCCCATATCTATTACTCTGTCCTCTATCTTGAAGTTGATCTAAAAAAACAGTAAGTTGGTTCCATTGTCCCTCTAGCCATTTTCTGCTCTTACCTAATAAGAGTGAGAGTATTTTCATTTAGAGTGAGAGTATTTTCATCCTTACTAATAAGAACACTTCATGTTATTGTGAAATAAATTCTACTCATTTCCTACACTATGTGGTTCATTTGAATTTCTCTTATAATTATTTAAGTAATAGGCATTAGAATTGGCAGGGAGTGAGTCAGACTCTATGCTTTCACTAGCAGAGCCTCAGAAATCACTTTAATATTTTGGGGACCTTGATTTAGTATGCCATATCTTTGGCGTAGTGATTTGAACTAAAACATCTTACACAGGAATATGCATTTAAACATTTTATCCCTAGTTGGTGGTGCTATTTGTGGAGGTTTTGGGGAAGTTCATTCTCATCGAAAGAAGTATGTCAGTTGATGAGGACTTTGAGATTTAAAAGACTCATGCTATTTCCAATTTGTTTGCTTTAGTTTGTGCTTGTGGTTCACGATGTGAACTCTCACCTTCCTGATCTACCCACCATACCTGCCTGCTTCTTCTCTCATTACAGACTCTGACCTTCTGGATCCATGAGCAAAATGAAGCTCTTGTAGAAGTTGCTTTGGTTGTGATGCATTTTTTCTCTTTCTTTTCTTTTTCTTTTTTTGAAGCAATATAAAAGTAACTAATAAATGTCCTTATAATTAGAAAGAATTTTGGATGAACCACTAAATAGTAGATTTAGAGTATAATGATAATTTTGGTATGAATTTTACCATAAATTTTAAGGGAAAGTGAAACTGTCAACAAGAAAATGAAGTCTATATAAGAAAATGGGTGCTAGTTTCAGATAGAAGGGTCTTAATTACATGTTTTAGGATTAGTTATAGACACCAATATGTTGTTTATAACTATGAGGGCACAGCTCAGAGAGATGTAAAGAATTTAAAAAATTACCTTACCTTTCAATAACAGAGATCATAGGGTGGCCCTTGAGGAAATTTCGATGGAATTATAATCTGATAAAAGAAAACTAGAATCTATTAGGTTAGTACAGGATACTTCTTTATCTAGTAAATAGAATTTTTATTGATATTAATAGAAATGTTCATGTTTATAGCTGCAAATGGAAGAAAACCTTAAGCAGATATTGTGCAAAATATAAAAAAAAACAGTTATTTACAGTTGATAAGAGGCTTTGACCAGACTTTTGGGGTAAGGTGCTGTTTTATCCTACGATGTACTCACAAATTTTCTTGTCTTTGTATCATGCTTCTTAAGAGTTTGTATCTTTTAATTCTAAGAGTAAATAAAGGTCAAAGATCCATCATCTATACAATGACTTCAGCACTAAATAGTAGTATTGAGATTAGCTACTTAGGTACCAAATATCTTCCTAAAAAATTTTCAAAAGGACACTGAGCAATACCAAGTAGAATAATCCCTGAGAGAACCCCTACTATATATAAAGAGTTATTCTCACTTATTTTTTTTTTTACACGAGACGTTGGTCTTGGAAGACACTAGCTAAGGGATATTTGGGTGACCATGTCATCTTGTGTCCTAGTTTCCTAGGTTAAACTTGGCAAGAAATAAAAGAAATTCACCAAATTTAAAATGTGGGCAGAAAAAAATAAAATAAATACCCGTCTTTTTATATTTCTCCCTCAAATAACTGTGAGGGTAGAATGAGAAAAAGGTTGCAAAATTTGACCATGACCTGAAGTGCTTATTACCCAAACCAAAGAGTTAAAAAATAGAATTTTAATTTGTATGCCATAGTAATTTGACTATAGAATAAACTGTTTCTTTTTTGGTCTGAAGTGAGAGCTGCCTCTTCTCTTCTCTTTTCTTTTCTTTTTTGTGGAGGAGGGTTGTTTGCTTTATATTGTCATTATTGTTATTTTTCTATCGTCAGGACAAAATTATTTAGCAATGTCTTTAGTGCTAAATTCTTGAGACTTATCTGGTAAAAAATTGCAATGAAGCTGCAAGCGTGGTTGACACGAATTGTTCTTTTATATTCCATAAAGTTCCCATGCTTTCATGCTATTCAGAGAGCTAAAGAGGCACAAGAGAGTCCTGGAAACTTAAAGGCCATCCATTACCTTTGTCATAGAAATAGTCCTTCAAGATATAATCAAGTTGCCTGGAATTTTCTAGTCTCTAGAACAATAAAAATGTTTTTGATGTTTATAATATTTTAGGATATCAGTTTGAATAAACTATAAAAGCCTCCTCACCATTAATATTTGTGTAATAATCCAGCTTATGAACTGAGTATTATGTTAGTTGTTTAAAATGGAAAAAAGGGGAACATTCTGTACAAGTGTTTTTCAATTTGCTTATCAGAGTTGGCTATAGGAAAATGAGAATTCCTCTTGGAACAAATGAAAGAAGTAAAATGGTCCCGCATAGGGAAGACTTCCTTCCTAGAAAGTCATTTAAACAACATTCTAACAGCTTTCCAGACCACCTTATAGGATGAGACTGAAGCCCAAGCAAGGATGTGTCTAGAGTAAACCGAAAAACGTGTAGACTGAGAATGCTTAGATATTCATATCCCTGGCTCTCTACTTTATCTCTAATACCAGTTTAGGACCATGAAGAGTGATATCCTAATTAACTTTCTATTTATGTGTTAAAGACCAAGAACAAAAACAACTAGAGGAAGAAATGTTTTATTTCATTTTCCAGTTTACAGTTAGCCCTGAAAAGAAATCACGAGAGGAACAGAGGCAGAAACTGAAGCAGAGATATAAAGAACTGCTCTTCATTTGTGTTCCCTTTATTATTTGCTCTACCTGTTTTCTTATATAACCCAGAACCAGCGACACAGGAGTGTGATTGTATACACTTGGCTAATGCCCTCCCACGTCACCCATCTTATGGAGACCTAAAGAAAATTTTAATCATGGTCAGTCCTTGCTGGAATATTCTTTGAGGCTTGATTACCACAGCCAACAGTCTTGAGGCTGTTTTGGTTGTAGAATTTAGACATCTGGGCCATCTGCTCCTAATGGAGATTTCTCAGGGAGTCTTGCTTGGTCATACCTGATTATTCTTAGCAAAGAATAAATCAATCGCCTTTCATTTCCTGAGGAAACAAAAACAAAACTTCTTTTCTTTTCTTTATTATTTATTTATTTATTAAAGATTTCTGTCTCTTCCCTGCCACCGCCTCCCATATCCCTACCCCTCCCCCAATCAACTCCCCCTCTCCCTGCCCTGTGGGGAGTCCAAGGACCTCCCACCTCTTTCCAGGTCTAGTAAGGTGAATATCCAAACAGCCTAGGCTCCCACAAAGCCAGTACATGCAGTAGGATCAAAAACCCATTGCCATTGTTCTTGAATTCTCAGTAGTACTCATTATCCGCTATGTTCAGCGAGTCCTCAAACCTATGGGACACATAGAAAGCATGGGATAAAACCTCTTTTCCAAAGTAACAAACACTTTACTTAAATTTTGAAGTCAAGGCATTTTCAAAATATATATGTTGGATTAATCCAGCAGCATTTATAATCAAATATCTTTTAGCAGTTTTTGCTTCTTGCTCAGCCATCAAACAATTTAAAGACAATACAATGATATACAGTATCATATACAATAAAATACAGAAAATATTCTCTTGTATATTTTCCATCTGTATGTGTCTTTATTTTAAACTCTCTTTCATTTCTAATTTTTGGATTTTGAGACATGTTTCTCCATGTATTTGGCATTTCAGTCACTCACTCTGTAGATCAGGTTGTTCTTGACCTCACAGAGATCCACGTGCCTCTGTCTCCCAAGTGCTGGGATTAAAGGTGTAGGATCTCAGAGAGATCCCCAGTGTTGGGATTAATCTCTCTATCCTACCCTTTCTCCCTCCCTCCCTCACCTATCACAGACACACATACACAAAAACACATATGTATGCACACACAAAGAGGGAGGAGGCTATAAGATGAGGCAATACTTCTTGAAACTGTGAGGTTATGAGACCAGACAAGTTAAGGGTAAGCATTATCTTAAATGGGGCATTTTCATAATCTAAGAAACATTCATTGTTTGACTAATGGATCTCACAAGTATATCTTTTCTTCCTTCTTAGGTAGAGGCCTTTGCATTTTGACCAACCTGTGTACTTAAGACTAATAAGACACACACACACACAAAAAAAATAAAACCCTCAAAAGTTAGCTTAGAAATCAGCTTTTTAAAATCTACCATGACTGTTCATGTAAAAGCTTAAAATATTGAAATATTACTTGAAAATATGCTTCAGAGTAAAACAATTAAGAAAGAGAAAAATCAAACACCCTATGGTCACTGATGTTATGTAACTGTACCACCAAGTAGTCTGGGATAGCCAAATTAGCCTCCAGATTATTCTGATCCTTGCAGTCTGGTGTCAACCAAATGGAGGTGACAAATGTTTTTTTTTGTTGTTGTTGTTTGTTTTGTTTTGTTTTCTGTAGCTTATAATTCAGTTAAGTTAGATGACTTAACGCCATGATTCAAGAGGCACATCAGTGGAGTGCAAAAGTGTGTTTATCTACCTTTTCTAAACACTCTTGGTTTTTCAGACCCCACTACCACCCCAGATCTCAAAAATAAATCCAACAAATTGAAGAAAGAGCATTCTTTTTTTTCACATTTTAGTGTACTTTTAAATTTTTAGGTATGTAATTACTCTTTCATATCATAATAGGGTGCTTTTTCTTTTCTGTTGCTTTTTATATTGAATAATGAAAGTATTTCAGTCGGTCTTAGTTATTTACGGATAAAGAACTTCCTCAGTCTATTTCTTTAATGTGTGTATACAATGTTTAAATTGCATTTGTGCTGCAAATATAACGGGGACTTTGAGGTTGTTTTTACTAAAAGAACAGTGACTCTCAGTTGCGCCCACACAGGCTTGGTGGGTGGTTAAAAGCATGATAAAAGCTTAGAATATCTTACTTATTTTGTGTTTAAAATCTTTACATAGGTTCTTTTATTCCAATTTAAATCACTAATGTTAACTCTCTGATCACACATTACCACAGCACAAAGTATTTTTAATTATATATGCACTATATATGTATATATACACATATATGTACATATATAGAGTGATATTTTATTTGTATTTTAATAAATAAAGATTGTCTGGTGATCATAGTGAAAAGTTAAGCCACTAGAGACCAGGGATTGGTGCCATGTGTTATTAATCCCAGGACTCTGAAGACAGACCTCTGTGAGTTCAAGGTTACCCAGGGCTATACAAGATAGATGAGTAAACAGATTCAGGAAACAGATTGAGGTGGTGTTGTCTCTCCAGAAATGTAATATATATGCCATAAAATTATTTCCAAGAATGAGATGTTATTGTTACTGGACAGACTTCATACATTAAGATCCTCAATGAGTGCTTTAGAACAAAACACCAGACAGGAGATCCAGACGTTACCAAAGGCAATGGTAAAATTTTGAAAAGATTGAAAAAAATTACTGAATGGGATAATAGGTAACTTAATGTGAAATTATTCACACTAATAATAGTAATAGTGAGTAATAGAGTATATATTTGTGAGTTATTATTTATGGAAAATTTGCATTGGTATAGTTTCTTGTATATTGATACAAGTTCAAATTATACTTGTTATTTATGTTTAAAATATTTGTAGACCTATGCAAAGTTATTTTGTCAGATTGTATGCATTCATGTTTCTACCTTTGTTTAAGACATTGTATATTATTACAATTTTAGGATATATTTATCATATTGATATATATGTTCCTACCTCTGATCAAGATACTTATACATTGTTTACATTTTGAAGTCATTGTCCTCTTTACTGCACAGTTGTTTAAAGATCTTTTAATATTCTGATATAAGTCTTATCTTTAAGTTACACATCTATTGAATATTATAGGTCAATAATCACTCATGTTTGTTATACATATAGTCAGAGAGTCAGGTTAATTAGGTTATTTAGATACATAGAAATTGTGTTCTGTATAGACAGATAATCTTCAGCTTATCTGTACAACATGGCATTTAAATAACTTAGGTTTCTGTTGACGTGAGACACGATTGCTCTTGACATCACCGATCTGCTCCTGAGAGAATGTTAAATACTAAAGACAGTCCACTTGTATCTTGTTTTCTTCTTGGCACAACTTAACTTAGAGCAAGGAACTGCCAATGCCTCAACCACTGAAAAAGTCAATGATGTATAAGCAGAACAAGGAAAAAGACTGCCATACTGTGCCAAAATGTGATAAGATGATTCCAAAAATTTTCCTGCCTCTAAAAATGGTCTATCTGTTATGCTAGGCCTTATCCAAAGTTAGCTTCAACAGTACAAATGAAATTTTGGGTAATTGCTTAGGTAGCTAGTTGTCTCTGATATATACTGCATATTTTGGAAACTGCTTGATTGCTCTTCCTGCCTACTCAAGTAATATTATTTCCCTTCTCAGGCCTTTGATGGGGTTAAAAATTAGTTAGTCTTAGTCACCTTCCTCTTATGACTTAGCCAATCCCTTTCTAATACAAGATTTAGATTCTTTAGGGTAAAATGTTTATTAAAACTTGTATCATGTATTCCTTGCTTTATATTGTATATGCTGGTTGTAATACTAATTTTAAACTTGATATCTGTTCCTAGTTTATATAGTTTGCATTGGGTTTGGACCTCTCTTATTTAAACAAAGGGGGGGAAGTGATGGGGAATCTCTGTCACCCAATAATCTTTAAGATGTTGGAACAGGTTAGGGCATTACTTTTTGGGTACCTAGAGAAAAATGATGACCACCCAGGGTTCTTTCTCTCTCTCTCTCTCTCTCTCTCTCTCTCTCTCTCTCGTGTGTGTGGTTCTTGTGCTACACAGCTGAGACTGGACTTCTCATTCTTATTTTATGAGTTTGCTCCTTATAATAAAGAAAAAATATGATTGGTTTATCTTGGAGTTAGTCTTAGATTCTTTGACCCATTTTCTTCAACAGACAGGATTTCAACCTTTTGGTCTGAAGATTTGGTAGAGGCAAAAAGTTTCTCTAGTGGTTACTTGCTTTGGATTTCTGATTTTCAGTTTGAACCCCAATATCTATCTCTGGATTTTTATTATTCATGCTATATGCAGTTGCCTGTGTGTGTTTTTTTGTGTGTGTGTTTGTGTGTGTGTGTCTGTGTGTCTGTGTGTTTCAGAATGATGGTAGGAGGTCTGGAGGCCACAGAAGTATTCAAAAGATTTCCTTAGTCTGAGAGACAAGATAACAGACAAAGGTGCAAAAAGAATCCTTGTGAGACATAAAATGAGATACCATGAGAGAAGATGTTACTATTGAATCAATGTGCTGCAGGTCACAGCTTTCAAAGACAAGCTGTAGAAGTCCAGGTGTTTAAACAAAAGCGTACAGCTAGCTCCAGTAGAAGACATAGACAGCCAGATGGATCGCATAACAGGAACAGGAGACTGGAAAGTGAGCAATGGACGTAGGCTAGACTAACAGTTGGCAAAAAGAAAAGATGAAGTCCCTGTGAGAAGAATTCTCTGCTTTGAGTCCTTATAATCACAAAAGTGGACAGATGACAGTGCATTGAGATCATCACCATTGAAATACTTACTAGAATTCAGCTTCCATACATGATTTGGGTCATGGAGTTATAACATATCCATAGTAAGATATGTGGAATAAATAGTAGAACATGGTTTTCCTGATATGGGTATATCATAGCCACATAACTCTACAATCCTAATTTCCTCGATATGTTTATAGATGCCATAGTTTCTAGAAACAGTATGTATGATCATCTTGCATAGGAAAAATGTAATCAAAAGCAACTGATAAAATGCAATTACTCTGGCAAGGTTCAGGAAAAAGAAACAAGCAAACAATCAAAACACAGAGGTTTATAGAATACAGTTCAAGTAATGGCAAGGCACAGCCTGATCTCAACATAGTCTCAACAATATCCAGCTGTCTTCATTATTCAACATATTGATTCAATATCTTTTTCATATTTCATTATTGATTTTCTACTTTTTCTAAATTGTATTACTGTAAATCATTTTTAAGACTCCTGAAATCAGCTCTTTTATAAAAACCTGAGAACAATATAATTTACTTATAGAATATCTATTGATATTATTTTTTCAATGATTTTTTTAGTGTAGGGATCCAGCTCCTCATGTTACATTCATCAGCTTAGTTTGAATGTAATTGGCCTTCATAGACTCATGGAGAGTAGCACTATTAGGAGCTAAGGTCTTCTTGGTGTAAGTGTGACATTGTTGGAGAAAGTGTGTCTCCTTTCACTTCTTACAGCCTGATGATTAAGATGTAGAACTTTCAGATTTTTCTCCAGTACCATGTCTGCCTGCATGCCCCCCACCATGACAATAATGGATTAAACCTCTGAACCTTTACCCAACCCTAATTAAACATTTTTCTTAAAAAGAATTGCTGGAGTCATGGTGTCTCGTCACAGCAATATAAATGTTAACCAGCTCAGACCAACTCAGGAGTCACAGCTTCCACACAATAAAGTAACTCATGACTAGTCAGTAGGAAGCAGTGTTGAGATTTTTATTAAAAACAGAAAGTTGCATTCTCACAAGCAAATTGACATTTATTATTTCTAACTGGAGGTTTCTTATCCCACCTGGTTCAACAGTGCTTTTTAAAATAACCACTCAGAGGGTTAATAATAATTACACATTGTATGTCCTATTAGCTCAGACTTACTATTATTAACTAGTTCTTTCAACTTAAATTAACCCATTTCTATTAGTTTATGCTTTACCATGAGTTTGGTGGCTTGTTACTGCACATGTTGCTTCTCTGGTTGCTGTTGACATTCCCCTCTACTACAACTTCTTTCTCCCTGTTTCTGTGGATTTTCCACATAGTTATATTCTGCCCGGCCATAGGCCAAAATAGCTTCTTTATTAACCAATATTAATAAAATGTATTCTTGGCATACAGAGGGATATGCCACATCATTTATTCAAAGATATTTTAAATGAAGGTATTATGCATGTGGGTTAAGAAAAATGACAGTCAGGACAAAAATGGAGCATACACCAGCCAAGGTAGGAAATTCTATAGTGAGAGTCAAGTTTAAAGATTAGACACGTGTACCATTTGGTAGCTACAAAGTTATATAACAAGATTGTTAAAGAATCATTACTCTCCTTTCATTAGTGCAGTTATACGATACATTAGGAAGAATTAAGAATAGAATACAGATCTAAACCAGGTCCTTTGTGAATATATTAAAGCTTTCAGTTTAGTACTATTTCGGGACACTTGAATGTTTAAACAGTGGCTCCCTAATCCTGTGCCTTCTGGAGAACCATTCTCCTGTTGTTTTGCCTTGTCCAACTTCTTTGTGACAGTTTTTACTTTATCTTACTATATTACAAAAATGAAGGGAAGACACATAATCTAGCAAAATAGGAAAAGAGGTAGTCTCATAATGCAAAACCAAAGTCACTGTGGTTATTGAAGGGATTTCTGCTGAGTTTACTGAAAGCTGGTGGTATTGCATATGCAAGGAAGAAAGGTCTGAAGCAAATATTAATTGTGCTGAAGTTTTGATTCTCATTAGAGCTGGAGAGAGACTTCAACCAGACTCCAGGGTGGGGTGCTCTTTGGCCCTTTTCATGCCCCATCATTTCTTATCTTTCTGTCATCCTTCAGGAATATGCATGTGAACAATAGCATAATACAGATACTTTTATTCTAGTTGTTTTAACTTTGCACGTTTGTAACATTATCTCAAAAAAGAATGGGAATAATGAACTTGTAGAATGTGTGGTAGAATTGTGGAATTCCACAATTATCGTCCGTGGAATTTCTATTTGTCCATATAGATCAACAAAATTATTCATCTGTCTATATAACATATTATTTTCTACGCACGTGCATGGAATAATTCCTATAAATAATTCAAAGAATGAAAATGCCATTCACCACTTGATAATTCATGGTCTTATAGTGTGCTCATTAAGGCACGCAAAAATATTAGTGACCATTTGGCTTTGAAAAAATTCACAAGTGATGTTCATATACTTCAAAATGCTTTTTCTTAATTTGAGAAAATTTTGGTCTAATTTTCTATGTTCTTAGGTATGTCCTTATTTGGAACATGTTATTGTACATTCTGTATTTTCTGAAAATCAAGTTGTAGAATATTTTTCATTTATTTTGTGATTTTATATAATATTGGTATGTTGTATGTGTTCTTTGAACATAGAAAATATTTTTTTCTTTGGAAGCAAATACCTACATATCTATTTGTATCTCTGCTATTGATGATAGTGCTAAACTGTAACTTCCTTTCAGGCTTTGGCGATATCCTGAGACTTAAAAGACCATGAAAATATTTCATTTATTTTCTTTAGCAGTTTATGGAGCATTTCTTAAAATTTAAATTTTCATTAGTCTTTCATTATAAAATTGAGTGTTTTTCAACATGACCAGTTAGATAATCTGAACCTATTGATTCCCCAATAGCTGCAATAATACTTTAAAATATTCCTAACTGAAAAGTATATTGAAAAACATTATCATTTTTTCCTTACATACAAGTAACTACAGCTTTGCCTGATTGATTAGTCATCATATTAGTACATTTTAAGATTTTAGCTTTTTTTTGGTTTTAGCAATCAGATCTTTGCTAAAATTAAAAATCATACATTTTTATTATATAAATATAATGTTATTCAGGTTAAAGAGTATTTACCAATTTGTTTTTTTAAAATCTCACCAACCTTTTTTTTCTGATTTTGAAACTAAAAATGTGTTATTCTCTTTGAGATTGCTAGTATAATTTAAGGTTTTCCACAAACCATACAAATAATATTCAAAAATTTCAGGGACAGACTGCTTTACAAGTAGAAGAAAATACTTCAACCACGACTATGTTTGCTTAAGTAAGAGTATTAAACATACTTTACCTATGGGTGTTGTAAGAATATTCAAATCAGTGCACCTGCAATATTCCAATACTTTTAGCAGAACATCAAGCCACAAGCTCTATTTGTGTTACTCAGCAGAAATGTTTCAAGATAACTGAAACATCTTATGATGAAATATAACTTTTTATATTTATTCATTAAAAGACAAGGATATTGTCAAAAGAATCCTCAAAAAGCCTGAGCTTTCATACATTTTTTTGTTTTGAATTGAAGTTATTTTGTATGCTAAACTATTGAAAGGAAACTGTTTTAAAGTTGATGCAGACACAGATCCAGAGTTAGCTAATAAAAGTTAATGAATGCAAGTTGATAGCCTAGTGACAAGCAGAGTAAACAATTAAACATGACTGTGATTTGTCCCTGGGAATAAGTGATTATTTCTACTTGCTAAGAATTATTAATGTAACCTTTGTCATGTTAAACAGAGCTTCCAACAGTGAGGGATAAGATTATTCAGTATTCTGTTAATTCAAGCCTAATCATTATTTATTTTGTGATTAATGTGACACACTATTGCTTTTTTCCCTTTAGCTGATATTTCTAGTTTCTAGTAATTAGTGCCACTTGTTTTATTTTATTTCTTTATTACTTGTATTTTCTTTACTTCTTCCTTTTTTTTTTTTACCCTGGTATTTCAAGACAGGATTTTTCTGTGTAGCCTTGGCTGTTCTTGATCTTATTCTGTAGATCCGGCTGTCTTCGAACTCAGAGATCTGTCTACCTGTGCACTATGAGTGCTGCGACAAAAGACATGTGCCATCACTGCCCAATAATATTTATTTTATTTATAGTTTTAGAGTCTTTTTCTTTATTACTGAAAAAAAAATTATATAACATATCCTAGCCACAGTTTCCCCTCCCCAAATCTTACCGGATCTTTCCCACCCATTCAATTAATATCCTTTCTTTCTCTGTTTGTTTAGAAAAAAATAGGCAGACAACAATAAAACAAAGCATACAAATAAGTAAAAATAAATACAAATTTAAAAGAAAAAAACACACAGAAATACATACACACACAAATCCTCTAAAAACACAAATTCAGGAAACCATATACAATCAAAGGTTAAAAAATGCTCAGTTGAGAATAATGAAACAGTACATTCACACAAACATCACTGAGTTTGTTTTGTATTGGAAAGTTACTGCTGTGTACAGGTTTTTTGCTTAAGAATGGTTAATATATACAATGAGACTTCATTGACAAAAACTTTTTCTTTGCTAATATTTTAACTTTAAAAAAAAGCCAATATTCACTCTTTATATTAATTGCATATTTTTCTTCTAGAACGGTGTTATTTTGCTGTCTAATACATATCTCATGTCAAGTGCCTTTATGAAATATTTATGAAATTTGCCTGCTAATTTAATTTTTAATATAACCACTTGCTGAATGAAGACATATGAAAGTATCAAGCTCACTCAACTGGGATGTCCAGGATTTTACTCATTACACACTAAATGTATAATATAATCATAAACCTCTGTGCATTTTGTCTCATCATCAAAAATTGCATTTGTATCTCTAAATCACAAATGTACTACATTTGAAAATAAAGAATCAAAAACTTCACTGGGGGATGAATATGCTTTATTTTGCTTCAAATACAGAAGCCAATTGAAAGTTTTACAATTCTTAATGAAATACTGAATGTTTTATGTCCCATATTCATCTAAAAGCCCTTAGATAACATTTATAGATAGACATTACAGTAACTACTGTGCTATCACTGCAAGAGACCTGTTGTCAACAATATATTGTTGACATATCAGGAATAGAAACAGAAAAATTCAGGATGAGGAGTGAAAAATATATCTTAATAAGGAACAAATAAAGAAGAGCAATAAAATGGCATGATGAAGTTTTAGGAATATTCTAGGCCTTCATCATTTTTAGCAAAGCATACATTTAAGAAAAAACTTCTGAACTTCAAAGAACAATAAAATGTATGAACTCTGGTAATAACTATTTTCCTTTATATTGCAATTTAGTGGTTATCCTTAACCAAACAGAAGGCTGATAAAAAATGTGTCTGGGATTAAATTTCATTACATAATTTTTAAATCCTTATAACTGAGCATAAGTCTCATACCATGCACATGGTTTAGGTTTTATTTTTGAATAAAAAAAGCAGATTTTCTTAGCATAGTTTTTATTATTGATGTTTTGGGTAATTTCACATATTTTACTCTACTATTTTCCCATATTTTTCAGCCTAATTAAATTCATGCTTTCATCTAACTTTATGAATTGATGTACTTTTTCTCATTTCGGAAACATTATTGCTTTTGAGTCAAAATTAAATTAAAAGCATTGCAAAACAGTGACTGTTTTTTGATTTTTACGTTCCAAATTGTTTATCTGGAAGATGACTATGTACACTGTAGCAAACAGCAATATTAAGAGTCAAACTGAAAAATTCTCTAGTGTAGTTTAGCGTTTAATCATCTGAAAGAGCAGAAGTTACTTTTTCTTATTCAAACACCTTATTAACTTTATAGATTCTGTAGAAGTTATAAATTGCAATTACATGGACATGACTCTGTAGAACACTTGGCAAAAAATTAGAAGCTACTTTTCTAAAATAAACTAAAATTTCACAAAACATTTCCTAAATCTCTTAAAATTTCCTTTATCTCTTAAAATTGCAATTGTTTTATATGAAAAATACTAAGTATAATAAGCTTTTCACTAAAGGTTCAGAGTCTTCAAACATCTGACATTGTTTTTAATTGGATACACCTGTCTAAGACAATGAAACTAAATGTTGAATAGAATTTAAACTCAGAAAACTTTTTCCTGTTTATGTGTCCATATGTGTGCTGTGTATTTGTATGTGTGTGTTTGTGTGTGTGTGCTTGATTGTACCTGTGCATGGAAACATAATATATTAGGTCTTTTAGGACACTTGTAATGATTTATTTAGTTACATCTGCTATTCTTTAACACGTAAAAAGGCCTTTCTGATGCATGCTTATCTGGCTAGAAGCAGTAGTGGTTTTTTTTGGAGGATAAGGCTGTACAGACATCAATTTTCCCTACTGACCTTTCTTTTTGTTTTACTGATTCTTTGGGTTTGTTCCTTCAATTCTATTGTAGTCTTTATTTTTCCTGAATTTTCAGCCTAATTCTGTTATTATGCCTCTTTCCATTGTTCTATCAGGTTGGGAACAGTGTGAGCCTGTGTTTATTTCCTTCTCTCTTAACAGATCTCTTCCCCATTCTCTTCCATGGATTAATCTCCTCTGGGAATGAAGACAGGAAGCAGCTGATGCTGAGTCAATTTAGTTCTTGAAAGTCTGGGCATCTCACTTTCATTGCTACAATCAGCTATGGATTCTATTCTATGCTATTTTGAAAATTGTTCAATTGCATTCATGCATATTTAACTGGTTTACTTAAGTACAGGAATTGCATCACTCTTATTTTATATCTAATTTCTTGCTCCTTTGAATTTTACTTTAAAGATTAATATTTACAGAAGCTGTTTTAGTATGTAGTTATGTTGCTTTGCTGACCTTTCTTTTTAGATTTATTTATTTATTATGTATACAGTGTTCTGTCTGCATGTGTGCTTAAAGACCAGAAAAGGGCACAAAATCTCATTACAGATGGTTGTGAGCCACCATGTGGGTGCTGGGAATTGAACTCAGGAGCTCTGGAAGAGCAGTCAGTGCTGTTAACTTCTGAGCCATCTCTCCAGCCACTTTGCTGAACTTTTCTTGTTACATTTTCAAATTATTGCTTTTATCTATATAAACTTGTCAGTTTATATTATTCAAAGATGTCAATTAATTGAGTAGGCAATTTCTATTATTTCCAAAATCTCATCATAGTGGACAGTCACCTTCAGATTCACTCACTCACTTACCCAGGTTATATTTTTAAGATTTGAACAATCACTGGGCAAGGGTCCCAGTCTGAAGAGATGTGACTTGCACCGTGAGAGCATCTCTACAGGACATGCTCATGTCTCCCTCTACTAGTGAGCCAGAAATTTTAAGAAACTTAGAATAATTTTCACGTTAATTTGTTGATTAGGTTTATGTCATGAAGTTTTGGTAATTTTTATAGTATAAAGGGAGTTTAATAACATACACTTTTTTGACATTGTTTCTTTGGAATATTGTTTTTGATATTCAAATATTATTATTCTGTAGAAAAGCAATAATTTTCTTCTTTGTTAAATAGATGATATTACTTTATGTGCATATATATAGAGAGAGATAAATGCATAATTACAAATGCATGTTATTTAGAGAAGGTTCTTAAAATATTTTTAGACTACAGGATTTATACAAGTATATATTTTTATATATACTAGATTGCTTGCAGAAAAATCAGTACTTTATTAAAGTTACTTTTCCATGATTTTCTTCAGTTTATTAAACATTTATTTAAATTTCATGAACGACTAAGATACATAATTAAGTTTACTGCTGCACATTTGAGTATACTTTTTATATCTGACAGTGACAACTTTCATTTCTTTATTTTAGCAGCAAACATGTACCTAAAACAATAGTGATGGGTTTTTCTTGGTTTCAATTTTAATTTAGTTTGGAAGACATATGAGTCTCCACAGTTCAATTTGTAGCAGCATGTTGAAGTGAGCTATATATTCTGTGACCTCTTCTACATCTCAAAATGAGAGAGTAACTTCAACAAATCTGGATTAATGTGTGGGTATATCCAATAACTTGGGGGTAAATCCATGACATGTGATGTATCATTGAAGAATTGCTAATTTGTTGAATCCTTGACAGACACTTAATTGAAGTCTCCCTCTACATTATTGTATGTCAAATATATAATTTCTATACAAAAAGAAATCTGTATCAAAACAGTTTTTATTATTTCAGATATGTGGCTTTAAAACAGCATTTTATTTTTCATAATCATGAAATTATGTTACTGCTTGAACATAGTTTCAAAAATGCATAAAAGTGCCTATCACATGTGTTAGGAGATAAAAACGACAGAAAAAACAGTATTTATTCATTCTTAATATTTATGGATAAGGACATATATGCATGTGTGCATATGTGTGTGTGAGAGAGAGTGAGAATACATATATATGTAATTACTCAATGATAATTATCATTTTTTTCATCAAGACAGACTTTTTTTCCACACTTTTGGACATTGGCAGGTCCCGTAACCTGAGAAGCCAGTGAACTAGAGATCTCTATCTGCTCAGTTCCTCTGTATTGGGATGACAACTGCACAAATTCTGCTGAACTTTACTAAATGTGTTCTTAGATCCAATTCAAACCTTTTTGCTTTTTTTTTTAAAAAGAATCATTATATATGTTAGCCCTCTCTATATCCTATTTATTTTCTTTCAATTGTTTTAAATTAGAATATGATGCAATAGATTTTATTCTGATTTGTTTGTGCATATGTGCCCTTCAATTTCTTGTTTTCATTAATTGCTCTCCAACAGTCCTCACACCCCATAGCATTGCATCTCTATCTAGTTCCCTTCCTATGTCCCAGTTAGAGATACTTTTGCTTTCTTATCACATGTATTGTGCAGGCTAATTTTATGTTAACTTGACACAAGTTAGAGTTATCTGGAAGGAGGGGACCTCAATTGAAAAAAAAAATGCTTTTATAAGATCCAGCTGTATGGCATTTTAATAATTAATGATTGGTTTTGGAGGTCCCAGACCATTGTGTGGTCTGGGAAGTCCTTCAGTATATGTATTGCTTTTATTGGTTAAAAAAGAAGTTGCTTTCAGACAATGTATTAACAGAACACAGCCAGGCTGGAAGAGAAATATATATATAGAGAGAGAGTAGACAGAGTGAGCAAGAAGCTATGTAGTCATGCTGGAGACAGGTGCCTCCCCTGGAGCCCACAGAATCTTTGCCAGTAGGCCATGATCTCATGGTGATGCACATATGAATGGAAATAGAGTAGTTTAGGATATAAGAGATAGCTAACAACATGCTTGAGCTATTGGGCAAACAGTATTGCAAATAATATATTTTCTGAGTGAATATTTTGAATCTAAGTGGCAGGGAATCAATTGAGTGTCCTCCTTCCAACTATTGAGGCTTTTATCTTCCCTGGGCTTGTGCTCCTAGTATCTATAAGAAAGCAGGTGGAGCAAGCCAGTAAGCAACACATATCCATGGCCTCTGTCCTAGTTCCTGTCTCCAGGTTCCTTCCTTGTTTGAGTTTTTGTCCTGGCTTCCTTTGATGAACAGTTTTATCAGTGTAAGTCAAATAAACTTTTCCCTTTTCAACTTGCTTTTTGCTCGTGGTGTTTCACCGAAGCAAGAGAAACCTTAAATAACATGTATATTCCATTATTTTTTAATTTTTCATCACCCTTAAAATCTCATCTGCTTTCTATTTCCCTGTCCTAAAAGCAACTACACACGCACACACTCAACTCACACAGATAAAAATACACACAAATAAACATATGCAAGCACACGTACACCCACAGATACTAGTATACACATGTATACATATATACACACGCAAATCTAGAAACACATGCACATACATAGAGAAACAAAAACATAAACACACATATACATAAGCACACACAGGTACAGACACACATGATTTCAGTGTAGGTTTCATAAAGGAGCACATATTTGTTGCTTGTCTTATTGAGTCTAGTTTATTTAACATAATATTCACCCTTCCTTCCTTCCTTCCTTCCTTCCTTCCTTCCTTCCTTCCTTCCTTCCTTCCTTCCTTCCTTCCTTTCTTTCTTTCTTTCTTTCTTTCTTTCTTTCTTTCTTTCTTTCTTTCTTTCTTTCTTTCTTTCATGAAACAGCATTTCTCTATGTAGCCCTGGCTGTTCTGAAATGCTCATTTTATTCCAGTCTGTCCTCAAACTCAAAAGATATTGCCTGCCTTTGTCTCCCTAGCACTGGGATTAAAGGCATGTGCCAGCAATGCTCGGCTCAATGTAATATTTTAATATTGACATCACTATCCAGAAAATGTCATGATTTTAGTTCTTTTTTTGACTGAATAGAATTCCATTAGGTTTATGTATCACATTTCACTTATCCTTTAATCTGTTGATAGTACTGTATGCTGGATATTGTGATTAGTAGAACATTCACAATAGATGAAACCAGTCCTTATGCTCACATGTTTCACCATGCTATGGAAGGGTCAAATAAGCAGGAATATGATGTCAAAGAATTTGGGAAAAGGACCTTTGTTATAAAAGTACCTCTGTTATAATCAATGAATGGGATGATGACCATTGTTGAGGATTTACTAATTTGAATCACATTATCAAATTCTAAGTTTACTACTCTTCTCACTTGTTTCCTACATGATTAGAACAAATGCCCCTTTGAATAACTTGTTCCTGATAAAGAAACTGATTGACAATGTTGTTCCTATCTTGATTGTTTTTTTAGTTTGAAAGCACAGTCATTTAGGTGTTGCTAGCAGTGAGAGAGATAGTCTTTAAAGATACAGCATCTTCACATGCCCAAATACATAAAAGACTTGGTTAATTTCCAAATGTGATAGAACTGGTTAATTTCCAGATGAAACATTTATGTGCTTGTAGTAAAATGTTACAATTTAGGTTTTGCCTCATGTAATGTTTTAAAAGGAAACAACCCTCAAAGGTAGTGTCACTATAAGGAGGTGTACCTTTATTGGAAGAAGTGTGTTACTGTGGGGTTGGGATTTGAGGTCTTTTTCCAAAATTTTACTCAGTGGGAGTCTGTCAGCTTACCACTGCTTCTGTGTCAAGATGTAGGACTCTCAGCCCTAATACCATGTCTGCCCACTTGCTGCCATGCTCTCCTCCTTGATGATAATGAACTGAACATCTGAAATTGTAAGAGAGCCACCACAGCTAAATTATTTCTTTATAAGAGTTACCATGGTCATGGTTTCTCTTCACAGAAATATAAACCCTCACTAAGACCCTCATTTCAAGCAAGCTATTAGATTTGGAGACTAATGTCTCTGTTTGATAGCTGGAATTTTTCATTTGTATTGATGACAAATGCATAAAAAAATCAGTTCTATATATTTTCATTAAGTAAAAGTATACTCATAAGGTTAATAAATAGTGTGCAATTTTATATTTTATGTAGTAAAAAATTAATAATCCATGCTACATTTATGCCTTAGTATCAGTGAAGTTCCAGATACCATGGATAAAATTACATACAGAATAATTTGATTATGCTTAAAGAATAGCTGTGTGTGTGATTGGTACAAAAGAAACACATTAATGAATGGAATTGAAAACCCAACATAATTCACATCACTTTATCACCTAATTGTTAATAAGAAGTGTTGAGGAAGGGAAATGATAATCACAATACAATGTATGAGAAGAGAATCTATTTTCAATATAAAGGAAAGAAACAAAAAAAAGAACTGCTGGATAGGATTTAAGTAAGAAAACATTGTTTAAATCATGAAGTTTTATTCTTTTAACACACCGGGAGTTTCTGTATTTAAGTCCTACTTGCACAATGAAAGTTAAATTTATAAATATTCTTTGTAATATTTTCTAAGGCTGGAATAAAAGGAGGATAATATTTATTTTCAGAAGTCTATATTCTATATTGAAGATCTTTGCCTTATGTGATCTATTGTTCATATATTAGTCAACTTAGTCTCCTGTGCAGATGGCAGGCATGCCTTTCTAAGAACTCCATCCAACCACATCGTACCCCCTTTCCCCATGTTCTCAAAGCACTATATAAGTACATTACAATTACATAGATTTCTTTCCGAAGAATTACATTCAGTAGCATTTAAATTTATTTAAGCTTCAATGAGTTTCATTTGGAATTAACACCTTCTTAGTGTTTTTACTAATAACATAATATTGTGAAATGACACTATAAAATCACTAATTAGAAGTGTTGATACAAATTATTAAGTCTTAGAAGCAATTATGAAGCACTTCTCCAAAATAATATGTATTTTAGACAAAGTATTACAATATTTTTCTTTGTATTTTATTTTAATATTTTAAAGATGCAGTTCTGTTTTATTCTCTTAATTAATTTTTATTATTTTGAGAATATTTTTACATGAGTATACTATGTTTGCAATTTCCTTCCTCATATTTTTCCCTTTATCTTCTTCTTCTTCTCTTTTTCCACTACTACAACTCAAATTAGTAACTTTTTTCTCTACAACTATTATTTTCAAATTCACACACACATGAACAAATACTTAGTCCATGTATTGTTGGTTATATGTATATGTGCTTAGATCTGGCCTCTTGGAACTGGATAACCTAGAAGGACTTTTTAAGGCAGCTATATTTTTGAAACATGGATGTAATATCCTCGCTAAGTACTAAAGGCACTACAAGGTATGAAAGTGTGTTTTCTGGTCTTTACAATTTTTATGTCAGTGCTGCTGTACTCTTCCCTTAATCTTAGACGTAGGAGTTACACTATAAATGTAACAATGGGCCTAGGCACTCTGTAGTCATTTATTCTATATATTTTTAACTATTTGAAGATTTCTATAATAGTCTTCATTTGCTACAATTAGGAATAGCTTCTTCTTACTCCTTCTTTTTGTCCTCCTCCTCCTATTCTTTCTCCAATCAGGAATATGCTTTTCTTCTCTTACAGTATAGTCAGAAATATAAAACAACAGCATATGAATACTTTTGAACACTTCACATCAAGGGGCATATTTGTAAGAATACCAAACACTAAGTGTCCCTGCCCTAGAGCTCACTACTGGAGCTTCCTTTAGGTCAGTTTCCAAATGTGTGCTTCATTTACATCATCAAATAAATGTGGCTTGAATTATATTACATGCAGTTTAGTCTCTCACAATCCCAAAGAAACCCACCATGAATCTCAAACCTTCAGAATCAGGTGGAGCTTTTGCTGCTGGCCTCCTCCCTTGTCTTCTTTACAGTGCTGTGGGCACAATTGAACTTTCTGTTCTTCTCTCACACAAGCTAGTCCTGTTTAATTTTCATTTATTTTCAAGATATATCTTTTGTTAGCTTACAAAAGAATCAGCTTCTTGTGATATTTTATGCATATTTATCATTACATTCAATTACTATCCATGACCACTATTCAACCTTGTCCTGCTTTCCTCTCTGCTACTGGTTTCCTCCTCCTCAATTAGTGATCATTTTTGTGATTTCACATATCTTTCTCTATTTTAATCACACACACAAATACACACACATTTATATACAGAATTAATGTTGATATACATACATATGCACATATATTTGTTTGTACGTATCTAAACCTAGACTCTACGTACAAGACAAAACATGCTTGTCTTTTTTGAATTTGCTTACTTTGCTTAATAGAACATTCTCCAGCTTTACCTTCAGTCAAATAATTTCAATTATCTTAGCTCAGTGAAAATCTACTGTGTGTACATTTTATTTATCCATTTGTCTGGTGATAGGCATCTAGGCTGCGTCTCTGTTTTGCAATAAATGTGTATGTGTAAATATCTCACACATAGGACTTAAATATCCATTTTTAAGTCTCTTGGAAGGAGCATTCTCTAGAGTTACCATGTCTGAATCATCAGTTTCAGTGTTAAAGGTTCCCTGCCTCAGGAGGACCTTTTCCAGAATCCCTGAAAGTACCCTTCTTCCAGCCCTCCTCTTCCACAAGAATTTCTCCTGTTTCTTGTGATATTCATTATTAGGGTAGTTCTAGGTCCCAATCACAGGACCATAAAAAAACCTGAGAGTATGGACTGTCTGGTGCAAGCTGCACCAGATGCCACATGGAAAAGGCTCTATAAGCGACTGTTAATAAACTAGTGTGTTTATTGTGACTACAATAGGACAGTCAGGGTCTGATTTTTCTTCCTTTGCTCTTTCTTCTTTTCACAATTTCTCCTAGGTTCAAAATATCTAACTTAACCTTTTTTTCCACCTGCATCTGTACATGCAACACTATCCAGGGAACTTAAAGGAAGGCACAAGCTGTAGAGAGCATATGCCTGCCCTAAAGACTCTACAGCTCAAATGGATGGGAAGACGCTGCTTCCACATTTTTCTACCATGATAAGCTCCTTTGAAGTTGGCTCCAAATACAAGGGAAAGGAAGAGGAACAAGGCTGGAGCTGAGACAGGTCTTCTTGGGTTTAAATGACTGTGCTTTAAGAAATGGAATATATGAGTAACGGGGACAGAATCCTTTTCAGATGGGACTCAGAGATGTCCAGAATCAGAACATATCTTTCTGTAAAACATTACAGAGCATATAAATGAATAGAAATGAAGTTTTCCCACACCATGTGGGTTCACAGTACCATCTTTCTTATCATTAGTAAGGAACCCCTCTCTAAACTATAAATAACATTTTCAGTCACTCTGATTTCTCCCACCAGAGTTCTCTTATATAACTTCTGTTTAATGGTTTGAACAAGCCGGCAGCAAAAGTCCTGATGGTTGCCTATGGTGACATATGCCATAACTCAGGAGGTAAATACAGAAAGATCTTTACTTTTTAAATGTTTATTTATTTATTTTAGAGAACATCTTATAAGATATATGGGAGGAAATGGGCTTGTTAATGTGAAGTATTGCAAGGGTATTCAAAATAAAATGAGTGCACTTAAGGAAAGAATACAAAGAAGCTATCAGTACTGACCTCACAGGCCAACTGGGATCTCGGGCAGGTGAGACTGGCATTGGTGTGTTTTTAAAGTTCCACTCTATTGTTATTCACCTGCTCATAACTGTGTCTTCACTTACAAATCTTTCACAGTATAGGGATTTCCATTTGCGCGTGTTACCAACTGTTATGTATCATGGTTTATTTATTGCTTATATGTTAGCTTGTGGTCATAATGTTAAAAGAGAGTGTACATGTGTATTTCTTTGTAGTAATCTAATAAATATATATTTTAAACTTTAATTTTATAATTAATTTCTAAATATTTTGAAATTTCCACAGTATTATATGTAATACCAATATTTGTTGGAGAATAAAATGTGAAATCTATAATAAGGAATTAAATATTAGCACTTCTCAAATGTAACATCATCCAAATATAAATATGTATTTAGAAAGCATGCTTGTATTCTACATGTACATTACAAGTGTGTCCTTTTCTGTAGTAAACTGTACTTATTGTACCATGGTTCAGTAGGTATACTATCTAAGTTCACGCATTTCTAGTAATGTTCATTTGAGAAGTAAGGACTGAGTGTTTGCCTTATTTCAACTTTATTCTATTTTGTGAGAGGCTTTTACATTTTTAATAATTAAATTGACCATAAAATGATAATTGTACAACCATACTTCTTATTCTGCTAGCTTTTAATTAGTCAAAATAGCTCCCAAATAATTTAAATGCAAGAAATTTCTTTGTGGTTCACAGAAAACATGCTTTAGTTTTTTTGCTTTGTTGGGTGTAGATTTTTATTAGTTTCTAAGAAATAGTTGAAGCTATTTATAACTCATTTGTTCTATCAGAAAAATCCAAGCGACCTAATGTTTCTTTGCTCAAGTAATTGGCCATGGTGTTTGAATGTTTGTCATACCAATGTAAATTGATAGCTGTCCTCCTGTTACTGGTAGAATGTGGGAGGGTTTTTTATAATACCATTTTACTGCTTTTTATACATATATTAACACATTTCCTTGCCCTCAAAAGGTTGTAAATAAGTTTTGGGAATAAAGTAAGGGTATATAGTTTGAACTTATTTGTCTCCTACAAACTTGCATTTTAAAACTCTAACTCCCAAGCTAACAGTTTTAAGAGGCCAGATTAGGAGTGATTAGGTGTACATGTGTTGAAATAGCAGCGGCGGGGCTGCGTCCCCAACACCCCAGCCGCTTCCACGTGGCTAGCTTATGCCCGAAATAACAACACACATACTGTATTCATTTAAGTACTGCTTGGCCCATTTCTATCATGACTCTTCTAGGCAACCCACCTGGACTAACCCATTTCAATCATGTTAGTAGCACCATGAGGTCGCTTACCAGGAAGATTCTAGCCTACATCCATCTTGAGTCCGAGTTTCATCCCTTGGCCTCAGAGAGCAGAGCTATACCGTCTGCCTGCTAGACAGGAGCATGGTGTCTCTCTCTGAGACGTCTGGCTCTGAGCAGAGCTGCATGCTTTCTCACCTCACTTCCTCTTCCTCCTCGCATTTTCTTCTGTTTACTCCACCCACCTATGTTCTAACCAATCGGGCCAAGCAGTTTATTTATTGCTTAGCCAATGAAATCAACAGATTGATATATGACACTCCCACATCATACATGAGCTTCTCTTGATTTATATTTGCTCCTTTACAAAAGTGGAATCATTATGTAGTCTAGGACCTTCTACTGTATGTAAAGACAGTCCCAACATAACATTAGTGAATCAGAGACTCTTTAGGCAATCACAAAGCTATTGATATTTATCCATGAATTTCCTTCACTCTAAAAAGTCAGACATAAATTTACTTTCTAAAAATGCATAATTGATGTCATTTTATTCAAACAGGTACACATAAAAAGATACTCATTTGAGTGTTATTCAATTACCTTATGTGGTGATTAAAAAGAACTGGCACCCACAGAGTCTTAGGTTTCAATGTTTGGCCCATAGTAACTGGCAATATTAAGTAAGAGGTATGGCCTTAGTAGGGTAGTTATTGCCTTTATGGAACAAGTATGTCACTGTCGGGGTGGGTTTTGAGTTCTCAAGTGTTCAAGCCAGGTATAGTGTGGATCGTTACTTTCTGCTGTATATGGATTGGATACAAATGTAAAACTCTCAGCTACCTCTCCAGTATCATACATGTACTTTGCTACCAGCCATGATTATAATGGATTAAATCTCTGACCTGTAAGCCAGTCCCCAATTAAATGTGTTCTTTTATAAGAGTTGCCGTGGGAATGGTGTCTCTTCACAGCAATAGAAAGAAATACTAACTAAAACAACATACATTTTTGATAATATTCTATAAAACTAAAGGTGATAAAGAGCAGTAAAATACAGTAATTATCTCTAAGGGTTCATAATGAAATGAGGGATACTTTCCTCTTATTTTTCTATGTTATTTGAAAAATGTAAAATAAAAATGTAAAACATCATTAATTACCTTGCTTTTTATTAGGTTGTTCAAAAGTTAACAGCAGAAACATGCATACCATATGAACACATAATTGTAATATTTCTTAACAATGCTACTTTATGATGAATCAATAGCTAAGGTTGCATCTTTTGAGTTCTTTCCAGTTCTATAACTAGATGTATTTATATTTTCTATTTTTTTCAAAATCCATGACATATCTAAAGTTACAACAGCTATGATTGCATCATAACAAAATAACTCTGCTAATGGTAAAATAAATTATATATTAGATAATAATTTTCAAACAGCAATGCAAAACACTAGAGAACTTAAAATCTTCTTTAAAGAATTTTCTTGGGACTATATATAGGTGTAACTGATACAAAAGAACATAGATGTATTATAGAACTATTATTATACAACAAAGTGATCTATTGATACCATGGACTTCACAGGACTGCAAGATTATAAATTTCAAATCCTTCGGTGAAGAATGCAAATATGAACAGAAAGTGATTTTCAAAAGATCAGCGTGCTATTTTGTTTTTGTTTTTTTATTCACCCAAGGTATTATGAATATGCAAGAAGAGTTCTTTCATATCCCATTGAAGACATTTGAAGCAAAAGGTTGTTGCTTTGTTTTTTATTTTCTTTTTAACTTCATGGTTTAGTCAGATGTGATGGTTACTTGTGTTTTGTGCTGCTGGGTTTAAAATGAAACATGCTTCTGGTACTTGAACTCTTCTCTGAGAAGTCAAATGCTTTTGTGTAGCTGCAATTCCTCCCTTGAATGTGAGTAATTGAGTTCCCAGAGATAGACCTGAAATATGAGAATGCACCTGATTTCTGTGTAAATTGAAGCTTTTATTTCTCCTTTACCTGTCACTATGTTCTTTTAGCAAGGAAAATAAATGACAGAGTATTTTCTATTTTTTGAATCCTAGATTAATACTGGAGATATATTTGTCACACTTAAGTTTTTAAAAGTTTTTCTTAAAGGGATAGCAGCCCTATTTTATATCCACATATTTAAAGGGGTTTGCATTGACACACACAATGTTTTCCTCATCGTAAATAGCTTTTATAGTTGACCTAGCAGCAAGATACCAAATTAATTGTTTTTCATAAGGGCAGTTAATCATAATTGTGACAATTCCACACAATGAAGCCCTAAGTAATTGAATATTGCCTCTCCCTTTAAGTGTAATTTAAATCACCCAGCATGTTTAAATGTTGTGGACGGAAGAGTTTTTAAGTGGTTGGAGATGATCCATAAGCTAATTGCCAAGCAGTGATGGCATTTTCATTTATTATAGACCGCTCAACCATTAATTGTGTATGGTGATACAGTTCACTGGAGTTTCTCATTGAACACATCACAAAGGTTAACAGGAGCCTAGTTGATAGATGGGAAAAATAAGAAAGGAGCATAACTCCTATGTGCTAACAGACATATAAACAATACTAGTGTTTTAAGAAGTAGACACGGGACAACATTTCAAGATAAAAATAGAACAATTATTCTTTCTGGATGAATTCAGTATACAAAATGATTTAAGATTAAAGTTTATAAATAAATATTGATGTTTCTATATTAATATTGCTATGAAAATAAGCTACTATACTTGCTTTATTATTTATGAATATCACTAAAACCATTTCTAAGAAAATTACCACTTTTGATTTAACATGTTTTTTAATACTCAGATGTTTAAAACAAATGTAGTAATCCATTCTCAAATAATCAGAAGCTACATATTTTCTGAAATATTTTGACACTGCTTCTGTTATCTTCTTAATGTTCTAAGGTGTATATTTATTATAATCCTTATTTCTAGAGTCTGAGTCAGACCAATTCTAATGTCATTTTCTACTTTGCGATTGATTAGCTTTCCTTGAGTAGAATATATGACCAAAGCCTCTTTAGATGCAGCATACAATAATTCATGAAGAATTTCCTAATCATAAGAGCACCCCTGGGAATCTTTACTTAATAATAATTGTATTAATGGAAATTTATAAATTACGATTATTTCTTGTAGGAAAAGAATGCTTGCACTGACATACCTCAAGTAAACATGAAAAAACATATATCAAATGTATTAGTTCTGCTGTTGAAATAACAGCAGAAACTTTTTGTCCACTGATGAGATTTGGTTATTTTTCTTTACTTACATCCGGTTGTTCCCTGATCATACTTGAGGATATTTTAGTAGGCTCAAATCTGTTTATCAGATTTTGTTAAGCTCCTTTGTTCTATAAATGGTAAACAGTGTCAACATCATTCATCAAGAAAATTGTTCCTTATGAAGTAGTTTCCTAAATCAAAATATTTACTATCATATTTGCCTGTCTTTTATACTTATCTTTTTGCTTAGACAGAAAGAAAATTACCTTTTATTTTTAATGTGATCTTTAGAAAAATTCAGATCTAGCCTAATGTATCAAAAAGTTGAATCTCTGTGTTTTTTTACTAAAATGGATTTTTATAAGCATTAATGTATCCATTTTTCCTTATACATTTATCTCTTGATTTACAGATTTTCTCCTGTAAAATTATTATCTTTGACATTTCAAAATATGCCTCATCTTTTTTTCCAGGGTATTACTGAGAATATTTGTTTATCCAATACTTACAGATTTATTATTTATACTCCTTACAAAGTTGTGAAATTCCATCACTGTTATAAAATTTATAGTGGTATAACAATTGCTTTACCTGTGAAATCTTTTACCCCACGTTTTTAGATACTTTTCTCAAATTCAACTGTTATCAACAATCCATGCCTATTATTACTGTCATCTCTTGATTTAAATACCAACCAATAAATTTGCAGGAGTATATACATCCAAGCCATATAAATTTTCTTTTCATCCCTACCTGATACTTAATGGTTTAACACAGAGTTATGATTAATTATGTTTATTACTTAAATATATTCATTTTACTTTTTGGTTCTCCATAAGTTTATTATGAATGTCATATCTTTATGTATAATCTTTTTAATATACTTAAATATCTTTGACTCATTATTTTCATCTTACTTCTGCAAAGTAAGTTACTTCATAGCCAAGGGAGATTGCCAGAGGACTTGAGCAAAACCAAATAATAATGGCTCTAAAAGCAAAACAAACAAAATAAGTAGTGATAAAAATGAATCCTAATAAAATTCTGCTGTACTCATTGGTCAGTGCCTTATCCACCATTATCATGGTATCTTCCTCCTTCAGCATATGGGAAAAAGTACAATGACTCACAGTCAGACATTACACATACACACAATGCACACACATACACACACACACGGAGGGGGGGCAAGGAGACAGAGACACACTGGAACACACAACTCTAAATACAATATCTCCCTCATATGCCTGACCTCGGGCTTCAGGGAACTCATGGAAAAGGAAGCAGAAAAAGTGTAAGAACTAGAAGGGACAGAGGACACCAGCAGAACGAGATCTTTTATGCCAGTTGAGAAAAGGTCATATGAACTCAGAGAGAATTAAACAGCAAGCACTAGGGACACATAATATGTATCTGTTCCTACGTGTATTTTTTTGAATAAGTGGGTCTCTGATTTTCATGCCTTTTCTTGGAGATCTTTTCCTTCCATTGGTTTGCCTTGTTCAACTTTGAAGTAATGCTTTTTTTATATTATTTTGCAATATGTTTTATCTCTTAGAAGTCTGTTCTTTTATAATAAAAGACAGAAAGTAAGTGGATACTGATGGTGGGGGAGGTGGGGAGTAACTGAGAGAACTAGAGGGCAGTAAAACTGTAATCAGAATCTGTTGTTTGAGAAAAGAATCTATTTTCAATAAAAGGCAAAAATTTAAAAAAAAATATTATAAAACTTTGAGTCTAATTTGTGTTGGTCAGTGGTTACTGGGCACATGTCTGCCTGTCAAGTAGTTTATAGTTCCTTCCAGCACCATGAGCAGAAGTAATCACAAATGAAAATTCTAGTTAGTTATGAGCTCAATTTCTCCATTTTTAATGGCATAAGTAAGTGATATGAACTTAGCATCAGATTGTATAGGGCAACCAGTAACTTAGGCAATAGACTGCGGTTTTGGAGAGGAGGAATCTACGGTACCAATGTAGCCATGTGACCCTTCTTGGCACTGGAGATCTTACTTGGTGCATAAGACTTCTTGTCTTCTCTAAATGCGACTGCATTTAAGTTCTATTCGTATTGGTATATTCTTAGGATGCTTCTACCGTAGTGTGTTTCCATGTGCCTTTTAAATAAGCCTTTAATGTGAATTATTTCTGTTCATATTTCCTCCTTCACCATACTCTCCAAGACACAGCAAGGTGATGTGTATATGAACTCACAGAGATTGTGATAGCATCATATACCCAATTTCAAAATCAGAAAGCTATTCAAGTATGGAGAAGAGGACCTGTACAAAAAGTTCCAGCTTTAAGGAAGAAGCTATTGGTTGTTTGATACCTGTTGAGAAGGAGAAAATCAGTTTTTGTCAGTGGAGGGACACTTAGTATATTGACCATGCTCCTCTTCACACTCCAATCAGAAAAATGTGAAATGGAATCTATGCTTTTGTTTTATTTTGGTATCTTGTAATCTAATTTTACTAGTGTGTTTTGACTATGAAGAGTAATGAAGAACCTTCTAAATTTATAACAGAATAGTGTGATAGCCTAAGAGAATTAGAGAAAATATTATGGAACAATTTGCAAAACTCATCTGACAGTGAGAAAATTTGCAGAGGTCATATCAAAAAAGTCAAAATTGTATGATGCCAAAGAATAAAAGCAGTTTGTGTGCTCCAGGTACAGGCCTGGCATGATGCTGTGACAAAACATGTGCTAGATTGGGATCCTAAAGCAATAAATGAGTAGAACAAAGGCTTTGCTTTTCAGAATATTTCAAAGTAGAGACCGATGATCATTCATTACTTCTCTAAGCGAGATTTCAGTGGCACAAAGTGAACTTTATGGCCTTAATGGATCTGTTGTGTTGGTAACCATTGTGGCCCTTTGAACCTATGTGATATTGGGTCTGCCATAAGTGTGTATATGAACAAAATTAATTTCTGTCACCATCACCTTTGATTTTTCACATTCAACAGTAGTAGATACTCTATCAAGAAGTAGAAATTCTGACACTTATTACATACTGCTAGCATTAATTGCTAGTTTCATGTTTGTATTTGGTTGTTTTTCTAATGCATTTTCCCTTAACCTTAGGCTAATCTTTGATCATTGTTTTTGATATAATATAAATACTGAATAATAATGGCACTTCAAATATGAACTCTGTCTTTAGCTATAATTTCAACTGCGAAATAGTACAGATGAAATATGTAAGTGGCAAGACTGGAGTGCATAAGGACAAGTCATAAAATTCAATTGCCCCTTAATGTCTTTTTATGTAACTCCCATGAACAATGCACAGTCAAAATTGTTCTGGTGTTATCAATAAACTAACATGCTTTTGAGTTATAAAATTCCCTGAAAGCCAAAAGTTTCTAAGAAAATAAGAAAGATGTGATACTATCTTGAAGAAAAGTTATATATGCTTTGATAACTCATAAAAACAGATTTGATATTATGTGAGATAAAATATTTCCATCATACACATAAACAAAATGTATGATATATTTTATATACATGGGGAGGAAACAAGAAATTTAATAAAAATATTCATCGATAGATATAATACTATTATTTGAAAGAAGTATGTTAACTATGTAATAGGAGACCTAATCACATGTTTGCACCATTTTTCACCCATCCAGAGTAATAATAGTAATATACATGTTTTTTTAGAGTTAAGTTTCCAAGCTGTTAACATCAACATTGCTACATAGCACCTCAATAAAATAACTATAATATTTTTTAAATATTTTTTTATTGAAAAAAAATTTCTGCCTCCTCCCCACCTCCCATTTCCCTCCTCCTCCTCCCACTCCTTCCCCCTTACCTCACTCCTCTCCCTCCCTCTCCAGTCTAAAGAGCAGTCAGGGTTCCCTGCAGTGTAGAAAGTCCAAAGTCCTCCCCCCTCAATCCTGGTCTAGGAAGGTGAACATCCAAACTGGCTAGGCTCCCACAAAGCCAGAACATTAAGTAGGATCAAAACCCAGTGCCATTGTCCTTGGCTTCTCAGCAACCCTCATTGTCCGCCAAATTCAAGGAGTCCGGTTTTATCCCATGCTTTTTCAGTCACAGTCCAGCTGGCCTTGGTGATCTCCCAATGGATCAGCCCCACTGTCTCCGTGGGTGGGTGCATCCCTTGTGGTCCTGACTTCTTTGCTCATATTCTCTCCCCTTCTGCTCCTCATTGGAACATTGGGAGCTCAGTCCGGTGCTCCAGTGTGGGTCTCTGTCTCTATCTCCATCCATCGCCAGATGAAGGTTCTATGGTGATATGCAAGATATTCATCAGTATGGCTATAGGATAGGGTCATTTCAGGTTCCCTATCCTCAGCTGCCCCAGGAACTAACTGGGGACATCGCCTTGGGCACCTGGGAGCCCCTCTAGGTCTAAAGTCTCTTGCCAACCTTAAGATGGCTCCCTTAATTAAGATACGTGCTTTCCTGCTCCCCTAACAAACCTTCCTTTATCCCAATCATCCCGTTGTCCCAAGTTCCCCCCAACCTCCCCTTCTCACTTTTCTCTCCCCATCTCCCTTTACCCCCCTCCCACCACACCCCCAAGATCCCAATTTTTTGCCCGGCAATCTTGTCTACTTCCCATAGCCAGGAGGATAGCTATATGTTTTTCTTTGGGTTCACCTTCTTATTTAGTTTCTTTAGGATATCAAATTATAGACTCACTGACCTTTATTTATCTCTAGAAACCAATTATGAGTGAGTACATCCCATGTTCATCTTTTTGTGTCTGTGTTATCCTCACTCGGGATAGTGTTTTCTATTTCCATCCATTTGCATGCAAAATTCACGAAGTCATTGTTTTTTACCGCTGAGTAGCTGAGTAGTATTCTAATGTGTATATATTCTACACTTTCTTCATCCATTCTTCCATTGAAGGGCATCTAGGTTGTTTCCAGGTTCTGGCTATTACAAATAATGCTGCTATGAACATAGTTCAACAAATGTCCTTGTCATAGGATCTGGGATCTCTTGGGTATATTCCCAATAATATTAAGCACTCAAATTATTTATAATGAAAAACAAAAGTAATTCGTACTATCACACAGCTTTTGTAGAAGATGTGTGAAGATATGTATGTTCACCCCAAATAAAGAGGGAAGTAAAAACCAAAACATTTATTCTTTTCCAGTCAAACTTAATGAACAACTGAGTCTAATCTGTTTTCTCTTGGAAACATGGGCGACACACTTCCTGAATATTCTAATTTCTAAAATGAAGACTCCCCAAACTCTACACAACTAAGAAGACCTCTAACCATCAATTAACTTTTTGCCTCATATTTATTCTTGCATTGTAGAAAAAACATCTAAAATTATGCCAGCAAAGATTATGCCAGAAAAGAATGATGAGTGCAATATTTAGATTTCATTTCAGAATCGATCCTTTTGGGAATGTTAATAATCTAATTACCACTATTGTAGACCTCAATGTAGACTTCATGATCTTGTAACTTACCAGAGCATCTTGCTCCAATAGTATCCATCTTTCTATATCTATACCTCTCTCTCTCTCTCTCGCTCTCTCTCTCTCTCTCTCTCTCTCTCTCTCTCATCTATATATCATTTATCTATCTATCTATCTATCTATCTATCTATCTATCTATCTATCTATCTATCTATCTATCTATCATCTATCTATCATCTGTGTCTATGTGGAATAATGCTGTTTTGTAGAGCCAGGAATAATGAAGACTTTCACAGAATATTAGTGAAACTTTTACTCAGTTTTCCTGTGTCCCAAAGTAACACTTTTTAGAAAATAATTGATATGTTTAATAATGAAAGAAACTATTAGGTTTGAAGAAAAACTGTCTTTAACTCTTTCTTAAAATCAGATACTGAAACCGGAAGCATTGTCCACTGAAAGACCAATAATTTCCAAAGTCTAACAGGGCATTATGATGCACACTGAATTTTGAGGTATTTATTTTATTTTATTGTTCTCTAACTTTTCGTTTGTTTTTACATCCTGATCAAAGTTTTCTCTTTATCCTCTGCTCATATCCACTCCTCCTCTGTTTTTTCTTCAGATGCCAGCAGGTTTCTCATGAACATCAGTCAGTCACTGCAGAGAGATTAAGCACCTCTGCTTCTATTAACGCTGCACTAGTCATTCTTAATATATTCCAGCTTCTTTGTCAGCAGGCAGTATTGTGTCACCTTTAAGTTCGGTGTCTGAATGTGGATGCAATTTTACTAATTTCTTTATAAGTACTAAATTTTATGTAAAGTAAATAAATATGATGATCAGCTAGTGAAGAATAAGAAAATTCACATTGATTAAGATATTTAAAACATTATTAATCTTGAAGTGAGTATATAAAGAAGCAATTTTTTAGGTAGGTATTCAGTCATACATAGTAGACTAGTGCCTGCATTTAGTTCCTGTGCTTAAACAAATGGGATTTGTGGATAAAATATTTCACCTTAAAAGAATCAACTTTCTGGTGTGAGTCTCAGATGGTTTCAGGCCAGAGATGTGAAATCAAAAGGGAGTCAGGAGTAAGTTCATTTACCTGTCTCCAGAACTTACTTAAGTTCTTGAAAACAATGGACTCTTTAAATCAATTACTTAACTCACTACAGGTGGCAACTAAAGCCCAGGCAGAGGCCGGTCATTACACGTTATCTATCACATGAATTACTTTCAAGCTAATTTAAAATGCTTCATTTTAAGAAAAACTCCTTGGGTACTCCACTTAAAGTTAATTCATTTGTAACTTTCAATCAAATGGATTATAAAATGAAAATAAAACAATTGTGAACAATATTTAAAATCACAAGTAAAAATTTACATGCCATACACCAATTAGCCACAATGTGAATGTATTCTCCATGCTCTCTTGGGTGGAAATCTAATTCTCCTCTTAGGTACTAAGGATATGGAAATTCATTCTGAGGCTGGAAATTAAGGTTGAGCCCTGCAGAGAAGATGAGGATAAATGTGGGTCATTAAAGTGAAATCTGATGTTTGAATCCTTTTAGATAAGGAGATCAAGAGCAGAAAAGAAATACTTATGTATAGCGTCCTTTCCTCTGTATATGGGATGCCTTGTATTTTCTTCCATGAGTCATCTTCTAGGGACATCATGAGACCCTCTTCCCTCTTCTGGAATATCCAAATGATTCTATCTTCATTATCAATCACCCAGTAAGTAATATTTTATCTGAGAAACAGAACTCAGGTAAGTCTAAATCACACATTTTTTTATAATGCAATTTTGTAGACAAGTTTCATTCCTTAAATGAAGGCAGGAACTAAACAATAAATGACTCAGAACTTGGATATCCAAATACATGCTAAAAATATTTCATTGAAACCAAATTCTATTAAACATTGTGAAATATAGTTCAATGAAAAATATTAAAATGAATATATATATATATATATATATATACACCTAAGAAAGTAACATTCATATATACACATGTTCACTTTTGTGAAGCTCAGTCTGTACCTTGATCTGAATTACAAGAAATTTTTTAGAATAGTGACTTTCAGGTGATTCATGCCATCGCTCACTACATTTACAAAACAGCTTTTGGCCATTCTTTTTTTTTTAAGATTTATTTATTTATTATGTATACAGCATTCTGTCTGCATGGATGTCTGCAGGCCAGAAGAGGGCACCGGATCTCATTACAGATGGTTGTGAGCCACGATGTGGTTGCTGGGAATTGAACTCAGGACCTTTGAAAGAGCAGCCATTGCTCTTAACCTCTGAGCCATCTCTCCAGCCCCTTGGCCATTCTATAGTTTAATGGCAGTGAAGATTCTGTCTGTCCAGTTCCCACTATGTGGTACAGACTAGTAGATATCTCATTCCCGAAACTGTATATAAGGTTATCAACTATAACCTTAAAAATTATATTGAGAATGGATGAAAACATGGATGTATTTTAACCATTTCAAAAAAGCATATGACATATATAGCTTACTAGGCAGTCAAATGGGTGAACACCTTCACTTTGACCCCACTGAAAGGAGGATTCCTAATACTCTGATGATGAAGATGCTACCAGCCGATTATCTGATCACCAGCTACCAGCATCCACAGAAACACCTAGAGGATGAGAATTCCAGGTTCTGCATCTTTTGTTCCAAATCACCAAGGTCTACCTTAAAAGAATCCTTTCTGAGAATGCATAGTTTAAGTACTTTTTTTTTTTTTTGCCGGTCTAGAACTTTATTGCACTTCCATTAGGCCTTGACGGCATACTTGCATAGCGGGTACAGCCTCTCCTTCCACTGTTGCTTCTTTGTCTTCAGCTTCTCCTTGTGCTTGGTGAGCCGATGGCGCATGGCTCTAGTTTTCTTGGATCGCAGTTCCAGAGGCTTGTATTTCTTGCCCTTGTAGAATTTCCTGAGGTTTTCCTTTTGAGTCTGGTTAATGACGGTGAGAACACAGTCGATGGATTTGCGGACAACTCGTATCTTGGAGAGCTTGGACATGGCCGCCTCTCACCTTGGCAACGCGAAGCTGGGATAGCTCCACCTTCAAATCGTCCAGTTGTTTTAGCAGCTCCTCCTTCTTGCAGCGCAGGTCCGGAGCCTTAATCTTGCCCATGGCTGCGTTGCTCATAGCTGAGGCCGCCTGGTCCGAAAGGTTAAATACCCTTTATTTGAAACTGTATATCTAATAAAGAAAAATCATAAAACAATGACATATTTTTTTCATACTTGAACTATGTTTATAGTAATGAAAATTTTGTTACTATTTATTTTGTTTGCATTTTCATAAGGATCAAACTTTCAGATGAGGTTTTATAAAGTATAAATCTAAATAACATTACATAAAATAGTTGCAAAGAAAGAAATACTACTTTCTGTGATTTTCATTTAGTTATTAAGGACCTTGTGATTTCCCTACAAGCTTATTTTGTACAACGATATGAATGGACAGCTTTTAAAAACAATCTGTTCTCTTCTAGGGAGATGCCTGAAAATTTAAACCATATCTGAGAAATTTTCCCCTATTCCCTCATGCTGCGTTTGTATTTTATAAAGTCACTCACAAATATTCTGCAAATGGACGTTAGCGTTTATAAATGACTTCTGCGAGGTTAACAACTATAACTTCACTTTAAGAAAAGGGATTTAAGAAGTGACTATATTACTCTGGAAATTCTGAAAACTAGTCCCTCAGCTAAGGTAATTTTAATGTTTTTTAGTCTCATAAGATGCATATACAAATGTATATCATTTAAATATTTTCAAGAGGGAAATTCAGCATCTTAAAGTATACTCTCAATATGGTAGTATCATTGTTTTAAACATTGTCGTTGTTCTTTTTCCAGAATTTTTATTTTAATTTCAAGAATGAAATTATTCTAAATAATGTCTCCACTCTCATCTCTCAGCCCCTTATATAAATCCTCAAAAACCTGAAGTGAATTTTAACAAACATGCTAAGATAATGGAATTATGCCAGTCATTTTTATTATTTTCAACAATATGAAATAGATTAAAAATTATTTGGATATCTAAATGAGAATATTTAATACAACAATCATATCTAATTAAATAAATATGTATCTATGCATATATTTCTCATTAAAATAAGTTAAGGTGGTCTCCTTGACACAAATGCTTTATTAAAATCATTTAAGTATTTTTTGTTATTATATAAATGCATTTTATTTCATTTGTCGTATGAAATATTAAGTTTCTTAATGATGATGTTATGCTTTTTATAGTAAGTCCTTAGATTATGCCAGATAAAACAAATTAATTAACATCTATTAGTGAGTCTCACATACAAACATACCTATTCATGGTTTTACAGTTATTGCTTAGGTTTGAAAAACTGATCCTTCCCTTTTTAGCTGTATCAATGAGGCTTAGAATTATTTGGGACCCATACTTTCTGTGGTTTGTCGATCTTCAGACATAGATGTTTGTTCGTTCTTCCTAAACAATAGCATTCATCTGAAGAATTTTAACATCTTGTCTTCCATTGTTTTTTCTACAAGGTACCAGACTGGTACCTTTTTGTATTTGATTGTGTGTACAGCAGAAATTTCTTTGGACAACATGCTAGGCAAACTCTACCGCTGAGCAACCCCCTACAGATGTTATTTTTACTTTTATGGATGCATTCAGTGGGAATTCATTTCTCATGTGAAGGAAAATAGCAGATTTTTTTTTCTGTAAGAATAAGCAATCATCATGCAATAATTTACCAATTTATTCATTATTTTCTTATTGTTGGGTTAGATCACAAAATCTTTGTAAGTATATATGTTAAGAATAGTTTATAATAATTGTAGAGGTATTTTTCAGTGGTCTATAAGCATTTTATATTGTTTTTATCATACAGGAGTATGCTGTATTTTGTAATTTCTAGTCATCTTACTACTCACTGTGGCTCCTCTCCTGTCACATCACTCTTTAAGGAATTCATGACTTCTATAATATCTGAATCTAATAAGTGTTTTCTTATGTACATGCGTTTAGGGCTGACCATTTATGATTAGCTATCTTACCAAGGATTTTGTCCCTAGAGAAGATGTTCTCTCACTTTCAGCAGTCATCGAATTGACCCTCTATACCTCTTCTTACAGTTGAGGCCTTATTTGCATGTAACTTTTCATATGATTTCAAGGAAGAATTTGCTGATCAATTTTTCCAGTTGAATATTTAATTATATAACACCTCTATTTATGGAATGATTTTTCCCATTTATTCATGATAATTTAATATTTGTTGTTTGAGAATATGATGTAAATCAGAAATAGTTCGAGGCATTTAGATATTTTAGTATTGATTATAACACAGAAATCCTAAACATTCTCTTGAGTTTTGTGCTGTTTATTTATCCGTACATGCACAGGACCCTATCTTAGTAATCTCATTTTGTTCACTATGCTTTTATTTAATGACAGAGAATAAACAAGTGGGGTCATGAACTGTAAATTCAAACTGTTAGCTGTAATGTTCTGTTGAAGTTGAAATAAAAAAAAAGTTTGGAAAGAAAATATTGATGGTGCACACCTTGAAAATGACATTTCAGAAAACAACGAAAAAAAAACTGTTTAATAAATATTTTGTACAATCAAACTACCTTTTTTTGGGCTTTGTGCTCTTTCCCTGCACATTCTAGTTGGATGTACAATATGGATTTCTGTGGATACCTGGGTCATCCTCAATAGTGGGAAAGGATGGAAACCATGCTAGACTTTCTTTAAAGGGCCAAAGTTCTAGAATTCTGTCATGATACAACCGTATGCCAGTACCCAGAATCTCTAAGAGAGCTACTGCAGTGACAGAAGTCGACATCTTAGCATCAAGGCAGAAAAAGTGACATTTCCTAGGGTGTTCATCTTACCTCGGAACCTTGAATTTAGAAAACAACACGGAATCATGAGGAAATGAGAAAACCTAACCACTGTACACTCAGAAAGAAAATTGTTTGTGAATTCTCGAGTGCCAGCTTTTGATAGCAGAGAGTAAGTGTGAAATAGACAGGGAGCCAAAGTACACTTCAGTCTGTGTGTGTTCGTATAATACAAAGTTCTCTGTAGTTTAAAGTTCCAGTACAAACCAAAAGTACAGAAAAAAATGTGTTTACATAAATGTAAATAATTAAAGTTTACATTGTTTCTTTTCTGATATATATGAAATATATCTTTACTATTTGAACTAAAACTAATTAAATTTCTTTACTCATGATATTTGTCACTAATTTTATCGTACACAAAAGAATTCAAATTTCTATGTATGTTTTTGCATCTATATTAATGAAACAAAATACATAGAATCTAAAAATTTGTGAATAAGTGTTATTACAATATAAGAATAACAAAATAATATAGTGTTATATTATATATAGTAAATACTTTTTCTTTTTAAAATATATTTGAGCAAAGTAAGTCACTTAGAAGAAGTGAGCTAGATAATATAAATCTCAACTAATACGTGGTCTTTTATCTGCTTCTAGACTGTAGATATACAGCTTTAAAATAACTTATGTGTAGAATATGTTGAAATAATTTAGTCATCACATTTAATCTTCTCCTCCATAGAATGTAAATTTGAACAATTTATTTTACTTAAATGTGAATTTATTAAATTTTAGCAATGCCTGGAGAAATAGAATATATTTTATTATTTTTGAGTTAAATATACTATTTAGCATGATTCTGTTAGATACTTTTTATATAAATATGTCCTTACAGAATTTAATTTTTTATATTTCAAGATATTATTATCTATGTTTCCCTCTTCCTTGTTTATGATAATATTAAACTTTGCTTGTTTATGGCTAAATATTTGTGCACCTGTTTTTTATTTCAAGTTGACACAGTTAATATATGCTAAGTGGTGGCTCAATACAAAATTTAAAAAATCAAAATAGAAGTTCTTAATCATTAAGCCACTAAACTGGGTGAACTAGAAGAGTTACGTCCCCGGGCCTTAGGTTTCTGGATTATGATGTCGATTTATTAATTGGGATAAGGTACCCAACATTCAGTTGTTGTTTGCATTTGATCAGTGTTAGTGTGCTGCATAGTTTTATGTCAACTTGGCACAGCTAAAATCATCTGAGAAGAGAAAAACATCAAATAGCAAAATGCCTTTACACAATCAGGCTTTAGGCAGGCTTATGAACATTTTCTTTATCAGTTATTGATGGGTGAGGACCAAACCCACTGTGGTGTGGCCATTTCTGGGATGGTAGTTCTAGGTTCTACAAGAAATCTGGCTGAACAAGCCAGTAGGCATCACTCTCCATTGCCTCTGCTTCAGGTCCTGCCTTCGGGTTATGTTCTGTTTGAGTTCTGTTCTTACTTCCTTTGATAATAAAAAGCAATATGCAAATGTAAACCAAATAAATACTTTCCTCCTTAACTTGATTTGGGCATGGTGTTTTATAACAGCAAGAGCAATTCTGACTAGGTGGTTGGTTTATGTCATGATTTTTTTTTCTGCACAATGATGCAAGAGAACTAGCTTATTGCAGGAGATAAGGTGGGGAGATTTTTAAAAGGCAGAGAACTAGAAAGCCTGGTACATGGATGTCTTCCAGATGTCATAGGGAATCCACAGCAATGGATTCACAATAATGTGACTGAGGAAACATAACCTGAACAATAATAACACCAACTGTAATATTAGTCAATGTGGATCTGGGAAGTCTCATGAGCCCTTCATCATTGGCAACTGTTGACAGCTGAGAAAGAATTAATCTTTAAAAGTAACTGATGACTGCTGGGAAAGAGAGAATAAGGGATCCTAAGGAATGAGCCTCTACATTGTTATCCAGTATCACCAGTACGCACTGAAATCATGTAAATGCGGTCTGCTCAAAACAGACTTAGCAGGATTTGTGTGTGTGTGTGTGTGTGTGTGTGTGTGTGTGTGTGTGTAACAATTATAATTAAGAGGACTTAATAATGCAAAGGAGGATTTGTAGGAAAGAGAGGGAGGGGGAAATGTTGAAGATGTATTTTACTTAAGGTTTTTGAAAGGATGAGATATTTTTCGAGGCTAAAATCCACTTGCCTTGTGGACTAATAAAATGAGGAGTGGCAAAGAAAGAGAAATCACAATAAAATTTGAGATTATATTTTGAGCAGTAGGCAGTTTTCTGTGCTTTTAGCTCTGATGGAAAAGTGACAGGGCTGCCTACTGTGGTGGTAAAGTTTGTCCCTCACACAAAAGGGCTGGGATAAGGAAGAGTGACAGTACACTACAGCGCTTGATCTAGTCACTGTGGTAGCTTTCCATAGCCTGCCAATTTACAGAAAGGTCATCTCATTTCAAGTACTGAAAAGCATATCTAAACTTCTGGTTTTATGATCGTGTTGAGGAAGGAAAACTACAATCATATATATATATTGCACCGAGTTTGTTAATGTTTTGACCCACCGTGGTATAGTTTAAACCGAAGGTAAATTCGATAATTATGACTTGTTAATAATAATGGTAATATAAGTCACATGATACCATTCCATTGAAGATAGTTTCTAAACAATAGCATTGGCTCGTCTTATTTGCAACAGCATGGACCCATACTTTTTCTCTCTCACCTCTATGGGCAGTTAATCTTTCTTCTATTATATGCTTAGATATAATTTTTCAAATTTAATGTGTTGGTCGAAGTTTTTTTAAAAACATTTTAAATTATTTTTATTGAAATAGATTCTTCTGTTATACAATACGTCCCAATCATACAATATGTCCCAATCTGTTTTCCATTCCTAAACTCTTTATAGATTAACCCCATCCCAGCACCCCTCTCCCTTCAGATCCTCTCTCTAGCCCCTGTTTCAGAACGGAACAGGGCTCTAAGAGAAAGAGAGTGAAACAGGACAAAACGGGACACTATAATACAAGGTAAAAGTCCTCATACCCAGGCTGGATAATGGAAACCAAGTAGAGTAAAAGTGTCCTAAGAGTGTCATCAGGTCCCTCCCCTTGGTGATCAGGAACCCCACAGTTGATTTGACGGGGATTCTGCAGCCCAGAAGGGCTGGGAGATACCAGGATAACAGAGCCCACTAAGTTCGCCAAAGCTCACAGAAACTAAAGTTGCAAGCACGGGCTTGAATGGGTTTGCAACAGGTCTACTGCATATATGCTATTATTAGCTTGTTTTGTGGGGTTCCTACCAGAGGGAGCAAATATGTCTCTGGCGTCTTATACGTTCTTTGCCAAGTCTCTGAGTATTTACAAAAATAGTTTTAAAGTATCGTTATTTATTGGAGAATTTTCTACAATACATTCGAACCATATTCATTCCACCCGATGAGTTCCTTCTACTGCTCGCACTTCCCTAACCACCTCACTACACTCTGAGCAACCCGGTAACTCCCAACTGACGGTAACTGCTCTTCCCTCTTCCCTCTTTCAGTAGCTCTAGCCGTTGTGACTGTCTCCTTGGCTTGGGTGGAACTTCGTGGAGACCGAAAAATCGGAGTCTCTTTCTACCTTATCAGGTCAGAGAGTTTGAAGTTGCTCAAAATTGTTGACAACAATCAGGGCTGCATATCCTAATCTAGAATGTGGTTACTTGATTCTTTTGACATTAAGATGGCCCATACAAGTAGATCTACTCCACCCTGACCAATGTTCAGGTTGTAGAAGCACACTTCTGTTATTTCTGAGGTTTGACCTTCCGAGTGCCTGCCTTCAGGATATTTGATCTAGGGTGGATTCACTGCCTAAACAACAGAATGCTAATGACTTGATGGCTCAAAGTATTGAAACAATTAACTATTCTAGTTGTCCTTTGTATCGTGTTATAGCCGTGTTTTTTCTTCCTTCCTGGGTTGTGTTGGGGTATAAAAGTGTATAGAAAATTAAACACAGGGATTTCAGTATTCACTGGAACTCCTTCCCAATACTATCCTATGTTTCCTGTTTTCTTATTTGAACTTGTTTCTGCCTTCGTTCTCTTTATTATTTTCTGATCTTCAGGCCCTACCCTGTCTTTATATCCTGAGTCTTCTGTTCAGTCCCTATACTCACCAAAAATCAGACACTTTATAACAACTGGAGGTTCAGTGAGTTAGATATAAACCTTGCATATAAGAAGAAACAAAGTCTCATCAACACAGCTGCCTAAACCTGAGCAGATCAAGAATGACAGCAATATAAAGCACTATGTGGACAGTGGATATCCCAGTAGCCCTCAAACCTGCACAAAGAACTACAAGGAACTAAGAAATACTTAGAGTAAAAGAAATAATCTTTCATAAGGAAAAAACATCTCAAAAGGTTATCCAATACCAAAGTGTCATTACTTAAAGCACACATACAAGCAATACTTACAGCCTGAGGAGGCTGAGTATTTTTAATCTATATGCATCTACATATATATCTATGTATGTAACCACAATTAAATAAAAAGAGGTCATGTACTTGAAAAAAGTGTATTAGGAGGATTTGGAGAGAGGAAAGGAAATTGGGAAATGATACAATCATGTTTTAATCTCAGAAATATGAAAATAAAAATTAAAAAACATACTATTCCTCATACAGATTTTTAAGAAGATGAATAATTTGCATTTGAATATAAACATATTGATGTTGCCTGTGATGATAAATCCTTTTTCTTCTATACCAGATACATGTGTCTATAAATATTGATGAAAAGGCATTTGTATTTTAATATACATTGATTTTTCTTATGTCAAAATGTTCTTAAAATCTCATATTATAATTTCTCCATAAATATCTATGTAAAATTTATGCAATGCAGTTGACAACACAGTCACCAACAGAAGGCAGAAGCATATTTAATAAACAATGGCAGCAACTGGTCAATTCCTTGTGAGTTTTATTTCACTTATATGTAAGATGGAAGAACAGCCATGTGGTCATTGGTTATGACAGACATATAATATCTGTAAATTGGGTTTTAAAATTTTGAAACACTGTGAAATAAGCTAATGCAAATTGCTTTATTATACACATGTGCACAGATTCTGTCTATAATTTATCATGAAATGCCTATCTCTATTTTTAACCTTTCTGTGTTACTTTTGCAACTATTCCTATTTCCATTCAAAATTCAATTCTTTAAAAGTTCTGTTGTTTTAACGAAGCAGATTTTTTTTAGTGGTTTCCTTCTACTTTAAATAACAATAAGAATTTTTGTGATGTTTTGGTGGAAACGAGTGCAACATCAAAAGTAAAATCTATTTTAAATGCTTCAAACTGATTATATTCTCTTCATAATGTGCTTGAAGAAAATAAGTGTAAACAATGGTTTTGAATAAAATCATATAGCAATGTATTTGGATTTATAATTTTTCCTGGATTTTCAAATAATGATAAATGCTTAAATAATATTATGTGTACTATGTCTGGTTATGAGTATGCTACAATGTATTAGCTAAGCTTTCATTAATAACAATACTATTTACATAAAGAGTGCCAGGGCAGAGAAATGCTAGGTCACTGTATTTTGTGACTAGTAAAGCAAAATATTGTTGTATCATCAACTAGAGGAAACAAGAGTTGTACTTAAATTAGGCAGGCCAGCTATTGTTATAAGTATAAATACATATGGCGCCCATTTATGTTGTCATTTCAGGCTATTAAGAATGGAATGCATTTGAGCAGATTTGTAGTTTACTCATAAAAAGAATACAATCTGTTACATTTTTCCTCAAGAGCTAGAATCCATTCAGTCAAACTCTCTGGGTACCTGGATGAATTTACACAGTTATACATTGGAAAGGATACTTCTTTAACTACAAGTAAATATCAAGTAAAGAAAACTAATCTATCAAGTTCAAAATAAAGCTTTACTGCTTATCACAATCACAGGTCCCCTATAACTACTTTCCCTTTATTTAATTTTGTGTTCAGTACTAAATGTAAAGTTATTTTATATAAAGCATAACTTTCTAATTCATTGTTTTGGAGATTCTGTTTTGTACTATGGCATGACTAGGACCAGTCATAGCATGTTCACCTTATTGACATTTGGAAACAGAGAGCAGTTTGCTCTTGCAGTTATTGAAATATAAGGAACATAATATAATGTAACACAATGTCTATTGTCAGTCCATAAAAGAAGGAGCAGGATGTGATGTCGCAGACTATCATGTAGATCCTCAACCAGTACTCTTCTATCCTTCCTCCAGTTTTCAACTGTTCTTAGGAAATATTAGTATATGTATGGAATAGAAAGTTAACTTCAGAATACTCCATAATACAAGCTTTCAGATCATAATTTATGATGATTTTTGTGATGACACAATTTCTTTCGAGTAACCCATGCTCTAGTAAATAACTATGCTTTGTCAGTAAGTTCAATGCCATACACGTGCTCACTGAGTAAAACTTTGGTATAATTACACTTTGGTATGTACATACATTTGTCATGTCTTTCCAGAAAAAGATAATAAGCACTATGAAACCATAAACACAGTGGTTTCGTGTCAAAACCGCACAACAACCATCAAGGTTTGAACAGTTGCCCTTACAAAAGTAATGTAAATAGATTGAGATTTCAAATGCTAAGGGCTGTACATATTATGAAGATTATGAGAATGTCACCCTCAATAGAGGCATCAGCAGTATAACTGAGGAGTGTAACCCCACTTTGCCCCATCTATCCCTCCTCTTCTTCTGTATCTTTGTTTTTCTTGCCATTTCATTTTGTCTTCTCAGGTGTGGTGGTGCAGCAAGAAGTAGTTAACAAGATGCCAGTAATTTGACACTGACCTTTCCAGCCTCCATTACTGTGAGCCAATCCACTTTTGTTCATCACAAATTATCCAGTCAGTGGTCTTCTGTGATAGAAGTCCAAAATACAGAGTGCAACAATCATCATAAGAGCTGTCATTCCCACATTGAACTTTTTCACTCAGAGTGCCATTGCCGATATAATTTCTTCTAATCTTCACTGCAATCTTATGGGGACAGATAATCAATATCACAAAGGGATTATAGGAAAATAACTTGCCTGAAACTACAAAAGTATTAGAAGACAGAATCCTATTTCAAACCACTATGAGTCTTACCTATCAACTTGTGTGTCTCAGTAGTGACTTTTCTGTTTGGAGTATCTGTTCTGAAGTTCTTTAATTGAATATTTGAACCCATAAATGATACATGTTTGTCTTTATTACCGTTGTCTGTGCAGTATAGCCTTTTTAACTAATGAACAATTCTGCTTATGAATACTCCTAACTTTTGAAAACAGGAATATACTATCAGTGCTTCCAAGGGAAAGAAGTCATTGATTGTCTAAATGATTGTAAAGCCTCCTAGTCACAATTAGTAGACAGGCAAGATATCTCCTATGGTACAATAGTAGCACTGTGATGTTGGAGATAATCAATAGCTGTGCAATTGTACTCAAGGTTTTCAATAAGAAAGAATTCATGTTTGATACTGTAAACATAGTCAGCTAACCAAGGGTGGAAAGGTCATTGACCTAAAAGGAGAAATTCCTACTCTTGATTTCTTAAAGCAATGTTGCTTCCAACTGAATTCTAAATATTTAATTTCATAACCATAGATAGGAATAGCTCCCAGGCTTCACTGAAGCAGTCTCCTTTGATGAGTGATAGAGAATACTAGATAATTATACATTTATCAACAATCTGATTGAATTACTTTTTTAAGCTATTTTAACCCAATTTTATAATGTAAGGTTGCCGAATATATTATTAACACATCTAAAGTTTGGAAATGGGCAACCCCAGTTAGGAAGGAGGTAGGGATGAACTTGTAGAAGGAAAGGGATGGGATACAGTATTTAGCTTATATTTTATGAGCAAATAATCTGTTTAATAAAAGGGGAATATTAAACAAATCTGACAGAGAGGTGATTTAGAGTTTTGACTGCCAAATATAAATAATGACTAATGCAGATTGAATACAAATTTGATAACCATGATGTTCAAGTTTTAAAATGCTTTTTATATTTTGCTATTAAGTTTATCAAAAACTTGCTTTCTACTTTGTTCAAGTTAGCAAAATGAATGCCTTCAACATTATGTTACACCTCATGAAATACTGAAGTCTTTTGTGAGAAAATATGTGTGTATTGTAAATCTCTCTCTTTTTTCTCAATGATAAATGCCTGTATTTCCTTACTATTTTACATATTTCAAATGAAAAAAATAAGTCAAAATTTACTATTTAAAAAAATTGTACATTATCCCTGATTTTCAAAAAGCAATATGAACATAAAAAGAGAAACTATGTTTTCTGTTTTACTTTGGAAAAAAAATAAAGCTTAGCTATCCAAATTGAATGCAAATAATACTCTTAGTATGAGAAGTTCAAATTTCTTGTATGAACATAGAATGTGTCATATTTATACAAAGACAATAATAGAATGACTAGAAAGATAAAGAACTCAGTCTTACAGAAAAAAGTTAGATAATCTTGCAACTAAGGAAACAACATAAAATGGTATAAATTACTAATAATTATACAAACTATTTCTGCATAATAGGTAGAAAATTATCAACAATAAAAATAATATAAGTAAAAAACCTAATGGTTTAGAGGAAAACTATTTAAAAATAGTCATGTTTATGTATATTGCCATTTTACTGAGGTAGTTGAAATACATTTTGGAAAGTTTATATGAAATAGGTAAACAAGTTAATTCATTTAGATTCAGATACTTGCATATTGATGGTATAAAATTTTTTAAAGCTTACCTCTCTTTGTAAGGAGGAAACATCAAGGCAATGTTGACACTGGGAAAGTTTTTGTCTTTTTTGAAATTTTAGAACTGTCTTCATCAATGTGCATTATACATTATTTTATAAAATGTAGATGCGAAGAAGTAAAATTTTATCTTTTCATTTTTAAGAATTTATTATTCTAATTATGTGTAACAATAGTAAAATAGTGACAATTTGAAACATACAAAACTAAACATTTTAGATTAAAAATAGACAAGAAAGAAAATAAATTTTATTAAATCAATTAAAAAAATCATGATAAATCACTAAGAAATTAGTTTGCAGTGAGGAAAATAAACATTGAAATATGAAAATCCATTAGTCAATGAGGTAAAGAAACCTGAAAAGAAAAAAAAGTATAATATGTAGAAAACTTTGAAATATAAAATGACAAATAAGGGGTAAGTGTAATAGCATTCATATGTATTGAAATCATTGTCACACCCAATGTTCAGCTAAGGTTATAGTTAATAATTCTTAAATATTGTGTTATTTGAATACTTCTTATAGATCCATGTTTAATAAAAACTTATACTGTGAATGTATTTTCTGTAATGTAAGAAAATAATCTTGCTTTTTGAGAACCTAAAGAAATTCAATGATTTGTGCCTTAACTTTTCAGAATGGCAAATATAAGTAAAAACCCCATTATCCATAGAATTGTAAGAATACGTGATGCTGTCCACGTTCCTTAAACATTCTTTACAGTGATATCTTATTATAAAGATTATTGTTTAAAACGTACACAATTTATTAAAAGTTCAGTATTTTATTTCTACTCTGACATTGAAAGGCAATATTTGAGGCATTCTAGATTTAAATAGGTACATGAAGGTAAAAAGGTGTCATTGACACTTAATTTTTATAAAATCTTCTCTTAATCAGGTTCATAGAAGAATTATTCTAACATTCTCCCATGTTAGTTCATCTTTTCTATAAGAGGACACTAGTCTTGTTGATTTGAATTTATTACAGAATATCTGAATTAAAATCTAAGCAAATGCACTAGCACAATCACTCCTTACATACTAGTCACTATAGTGTTGAGGAGAGAAGCCATGTGGTCTTGCCTGCCACATCAGAGCTTTGTGGAAATTGAGCATTACCACAGAGATTCTAGTAAAAGGCACACATGAATGGAGACTTGTCAATCAAATAGAAATTTGGGGAAAAGTTTGTAAATATCCTCAAAACGTAAAATAAACTTCACAAATACTTTTATAAGATTACTCATCTGATAATTTGGATAAATTTCAGTGTTTTAGTGATTTTTATTATTACTTATTGTTGAAGGTTACCACAGATATCTACTTCAGTGATCAGACTTGGCCTGTACAGCATTATTAGTTAACCAACGTTCCTTCTTATTGGTACACAATTTTAAAATTCTGTGCAAGGGCTTAATGTCATAAAAAAGTCATAAATTAGAACATATGCATTATATATGTATAGTGATAATTAACCTAAACATATAGGAATAAATAATATAAAATATACATTTTCCCTTCTAAATTATACATTTTAGTAAGTTAAAGAACTTCTAAAATTTAAGGAATTTTTTAGCTATACATATATCTCTGCTTCCCTCCCTTCTTTTCACTCCCCTTCTATTCTACCCTCTTCTGTGACCCCCATGCTAGCAATTTACACAGGAGATCTTGTCTTTTCCTCCTTTCTGTGTAGATCCCTCTATTTCTCTCTTAGTGTCATCTTTGTGTTGACTGAGGTTTCTGTCCTGCCTGGTTCCCTGCAATCATTAAGTCCCAAAGAAATCACACAAAGTTCTACCTTAGTTATAAACTGATTGGTCCATTAGCTCAGGCTTCTTATTAACTCTTATAAATTATATTAATCCATTATTCTTATCTATGTTAGCTACATGGCTTAATACTTTATTCAGAGAGTAGTCATAACTTGCTTCTTCTGTGGCTGGGCCAGGACTGCAGAAAGAGCTCTCTTCTTCCCAGAATTCTCTTGTTCTCATTGATCTGCCACTACTTCCTGTCTTGTTGTCCTGCCTATACTTGCTGCCTGACTACTGACCAATCAGCATTTATTTAAAATATAATTGACAGGATATTGACCATTGTCCCACACCATCTTTTTTGTCTAGGTTCTCTGTGGTTGTGGACTGTAGTCTGGTTATTCATTGCTTTATGTCTAAAAGCCACTTGTGAGTGAGTATATATTTGTCTTTCTGGGTCTGGGTTGCCTTACTCAATATGATGTTTCCTAAATCCATTCATTTGCCTGCAAATTTCAGGATGTCATTTTCTTTAGCACTGTGTATTACTCCATTGTGTAAATGTACCACATTTTTATCCGTTCTTCAGTTGAAAACAACTCTAGGTTGTTTTCCAGGTTCTGGCTATTATGAATAATGCTGCTATGAACATAGTTGAGCACATGCACATGTTCTTGTTGTATGGTTGAGCATCCTTTGGGTATATACCCAAAAGTGATATTGCTAGGTCTTGAGGTATATTGTTTTCTGATTTTGTGAGAAATTGCCATACTTATTTCCAAAAAGTCTGTTAAAGTTTGTACTCCCACCAGCAATGGAGGAGTGTTCCCCTTTTCCTACATTCTCTCCAACATCATCAGTGTTTTTTATCTTGGCTATTCTGACAGGTGTATGGTGGTATCACAGAGTTTTTTGACTTGTATTTATTTGATGAATAAGGATGTTAAGCACTTCTTATAGTGTCTTTCAGAAATTTGACATTCATCTGCAGAAAGTTCTCTATTTAAGTTTGTAGTTCATTTTTTTATTGGATTATTTGGTACATTGATGTCAAGTTTCTTGAGCTCTTTATATATTTTGGAGATCAGTCCTCTATCCAATGTGGGGTTTAAAAATCATAAAAGGAAATTTAATATCTAATTTAAATAATGATTTTGTTTTATTAATTAGCAACTCTGGAAACATTTCTGAAAAGAAAATATAAGAAAGTTAAATTGAACAAAGTAGATATAAACAGAATTCTAAAATATATTAAATATTAGAAAAATTAACATTGATATTACAAGGTCAATTAATTAATAAGTGCTAATTAAGCTTATTAGGCAAAAGTTTCAATTTATCCTAGAACATGGTATTAAAACTAAAATATTTCAACAAAGGCAGTGTATCTTTCAAAGGGCATTATATAATACAAATATGTATGACAATATAGTAATAAATACTTGTACCCATATTTGACCAACAAGAAAACACTACTCCAAAGAGTTTTTTCCCAATAAAATATAGATTATAAATTCAGTGTAGAGTATTGTATGATAAATTAATAGTTTAGATTACCAATATAAAGTTTTAGATAATAGAGAGTAGATCTTAGGGAGAGGGGAGGTAATAGGAAGATGAGAGGAATAGAGGGATATAAAAGTGTGGTCAGGATGTGTCATATAAGTAAAAAATATATTTTTTCCAGGCAATGGTGGTGTAGGTTTTTAATTACAGCTCTTGGGAAGCATACCAGGCTGTGAGTTTGAGGCCAGCCTGGTCTACAAGAGCTAGTTCTAGTACAGATTCCAAAGCTATAGAGAAACCCTGTCTCAAAAAAAAAAAAAAAATAAATAAATGAATAAATAAATAGAATCTATTTTTAATAACAACAAAAGATGTCCAAAAACATGACATAAAAATTTTCTAATTGAATTTATGTTATCAAAAAGACAATGATTAAGGTAAATTAATATAATAAAATGTCTTAGCAATGTTTGGGTGATTCTTATCGTTACTACTGAATAGCAGGGTGCCATTAAATTTAATCTAAAAATTGAATAATACAAGATACAATAATTATTTCAATGACTTAAGCAAAAATGCACTTAATGGCTAAGTCTTCAACATTGCAGATATTTTTTTCTTTTACCATTATTTCTCTGCTATTGTCTAAAAGAAAAATCAGAATATAATGGAAAGAATAAGAGTCCATTGAAAGAGAAGAGTAAAAATTGACACCTAATATCATTGTTTGCTATTAATACATAACTATCTCAAATCCTGCATAAATTATTTATTCTTTATTTGCCACTTTCATACTGATTCAATTATTTTTCATATAATTATAGAATCAAATATGCTTAATTTAATATTGCTTTATTATCAGATACCATCATATATTGTGCTTATCATTTGAAAGCTTGAACATTTAGTTTCTCTGATTGACTATTCTAATGAGATATTACTCGTATTTGTGTATACCCATATTTCTATGTGTGTTCATATGTGCATGTGCATGGGTGTATGAGTGTGTGTTTTTATGTGCTTGTGAATCTGTGTGAAGACCATTTTTTACTATTAGGTACAGTGATCTGTTTTAGTGACCTTCTGCTTGTGTAGTGACTAGGCTCCAAATTAGACATTAAAAATAAAACATAACTAGTTTCTTTTATTGGAGGTTGATTGTAGAAACCATTTTATTTGCTTATTTATATAAAAAGGCTTTAAACAGGATTACTTCCACATGTTTTAGAGCTAGATCTTTTTGGATTTGAAACATATCTACAGTAATCCTGACTGAGTCTTCTAGAAAACCTAACTGAGTCTTCGACCTCTGAGGAAGTAGGCAGGAACCAGAGACTTTTGTGGGTCTGGGTGTGAGTCTGGGATCTTCAAGTGAGTAGACCTGAGCCAGAACCTTTGCGGGTCCAGGTGTGATTCTGGGACCTTCTAGGGAGTAGACAGGAACCAGAGACCTCTGCAGGTCCAGGCATGAGCCTCGAACTTCTGAGGGAGTAGACTGGAGCCAGAGACCTTTTCAGGATCAAGCCCAGCCAGGTACCTGCACAGGAGCAGACCCAGACTAGGAACATTTATGGAAACAGAACACAACCAACAACATAGGCCAGTGCAGACCTGAGACAGTGCACTTCACAGGAAGGGAGGAAACCCCAGGAGTGCCGAGCTATCTCCAGGAACACGGAGTAATCAATGAGGTGACTGGAACTGTGGCCTTTACTGCACCATGAGGAGCAACCATCTGATCTTGGATCCACTGGCACCTGAAAGATTGATCACCAGGGCCAAAATTCTCCCAGGGCCTGTACCTCAAGGCCTGTAGGATAGAGAAAACCTGGCTTGAGTTTGAAGGATAATCTCAAAGCTACCTAGTGAGGATGAGACAGCAAAATCTAGGTAGACGTCCCTCCAGCAGGGGTGCAGGGGGGCTTGGCTGTCTCTCATTGGCCGGACATACCCCCACATCACATGATGTTACTTAACCTATATTAGCTGACACTTACAGTAATAAACTGAGTTCCTGAGTTCCTGCTTTGACTTGACTCCTTATTACATCTGATTGTCCTGCTTCAGGGGCTACAGAATGGGCAGACAGCACACTCACTTTTCTCTGGGAAATAAAGCTAAGGAGGCCTGGCAACTGACCCCAGGGCAAAGCAGTCGGTCAAGAAGAGTGGGGCCCCACAATGGGTAACACAGCTTCACACAGAATTGACCCAGCGCTTAAGGTGCTGAAATACATGCTACTCTCCCAAGGCCTGGAATTGTCAGACCACATTGTGATCCAGGCATGGGAGGATATAATTACACTGACGCCTTACCCACTGGGAATTTTTTATCATGGGACATGTGGAACTAGGTGGAGTCTCTAGCCAGAGAAATGGGAAAATACTTTGATATACCCCCACCATTCTATTCAACTATTAGGCCCTTGAGGAATGATTTCACCCTGCTGCCCTGTCTCCCCCAATGGGGGTTAAGGAAAAGGTCAGAGACAAGGAGAGGTCTAAAGAATCAGAAAATAACCAACTGGTGGGGGAGAAAGAGACATCCAAGGAGCAGGAAAAGGTCAAAGATTGGGAAAGGTCTGAAGAATCCAAAAGTAACCAATTGACCAAAAGATTGGGAGAAAAGGAGACAGATGAGGGAGAGGACCAAAAATGGGCACAATTTACTGAAGAACAGTCTCAGGGGGAAAAATACTGCAGGCAGAAGCAAAGACAAAAGGGAAAGTAGATATTGTCTGTCATGAGGAGTGGCTGCCTCCTTATACCTCCAGCCACCACATGTTCTGAGGACTTCATGATTATTCTGAGACCTAAATATCTCTATTGATCGATGTCTTAAAATTAATAATTTTTCATATTAATTTATTAAGGAGTATTTCCACTGCCATAACTTATATTTATTTCCCCATTCATATAACAGTGATGTAGAAGTTTTGCTTTTTACTGTTGTTCATGAAATCTTAAATAAATCTTCAGTCCTTCACTTTTTTCTTCTTACTATTTCTGAATCTGATATTTGTAGAGACATTTCTTCAAGCTTTGGTAATCCTTCCTCCCCTCAATAAAGTCTCTTTTTAAGGTTTCATTTGCTGATGTCTGACTTACAGAGTTATTCATTACAAAGATTTCTGACATATAAAACATTTCTCTCTTTGATATTTTTCTTATTTGTACTCTACATTTATATGCTTGTTTGAAAAAAAAGGACAACCAAAGAGAGTGGCATTATAAAGAGGTGTTGCCTTGTCTGTGTAGGTATCGTCTTATTGAAGGAAATTTGGATATCAATATCATCTTATTGGAGTCTCTGTGGGACTGGGCATTGAGGTCTTTTTCTCAAGCTCAACTCAGTATGACAGTCAGTTCACTTCCTGTTGCCTGAGAGATGTAGCACTCTCAGCTCCAGCAGAAGATCTACCTGTGTGCTGCCATGCTCCCCTTCACAATCGTACAGGGCTGAATCTCTGGAACTGTTTGTGAATCATCCTCAATTAAATATTTTTTTTGTAAAAATTGTCATGTGTATGGCATCTCTTCACAGCAATATTAAACTCTAACTGAGACAATTTTCTTACAAGCTTTGCTTATTACACCTGTATTTCTTAGGGGTTTTTTTGAAAGCATTTCTTTGAGACCTTCAAATGTCATTTTGTAAAACATTTAGAAAAATCCTAGCACAAGTTCATACCCGGGAACAGTGAATTCCAAGTCATTGGTAGTTAATAAAGTTTAGTAATACCAGGAATGGGCTTCATTCCTTTGATCAATTTTTTATTCTAATCTGAAAGCAGTTGGTATCCCTTGTAACTTCTGCTCCATTACTGCATTTATGGGTATATCTTACCAGAGATATCATTTCAGTGTTTACAGATTTCAAGGTTGGATAAAAATGTAGATAGTTTCTATTGGGAGCCATGAGGCCTAGTTTCTGATCAGCCTAATAATGCTAGTCCAGTAGGTCTCCTGTAGGAAAGGTCCAAAGAGACTGACCCTCATTTGACAGTTAGGACCAGTGGTCCTTGCAGCAGTACAGAATAGTGCTGGGGACCATGGACCTTGCATGCTTTCTTCTCTCTCATAATGTTGTTGAGCCTTTTGGCAGTTTATACTTTCATTTTGTTTGTCAGGTAAGCATAGGAATGGAAATCTGTAGCAATAAGGAGCTGCGGGGCTGCATCCCCGGCACCCGGCCGCCCGCACGACTAGATTTACACCCGAAATAATTACACGGAAACTGTATTCTTTTAAACACTGCCTGGCCCATTAGTTCCAGCCTCTTATTGGCTAGCTCTTACATATTGATCTAACCCATTTCTAATAATCTGTGTAGCCCACGAGGTGGCTTACCAAGGAAGATCTTAACGTGCAGCTGTGTCGGGTGGGAGAATCATGGCCACTCCTTGACTCAGCTTCTTTCTCCCAGCATTCTGTTCTGTCTACTCCGCCTACCTAATTTTCTGTCCTATCAGAGGCCAAGCAGTTTCTTTATTACTTAACCAATGAAACAACAGAAAGAAAGATGATCCTCCTCCATCAGAAATCACTCAATGAAACCCCCCTTTTTTATCTAATATTTTCCCATAAAATTCTTTGGGAACTGATGCTTCTCAGGTTTCTTATATGGAAATTCCAGCTGTCACACAAGACCCTGGGAACTTTTCTGATTCAGTGCAACAGGAGCAGAGACAATAAAAGTTAATGGGAGTTAATGGGCTCAAATAAGAAAGCAATACATGGGACATTAGCTACATCCCCCAATTCTGGGGAAAATCATTAAGATGAAAAAGAGTGCATTATCAAAGTTTGCCCATAATAGACAGGCTGAAGCCTACAAGATCCTTTTGTAGAACAATGGAGGAGTATGAGAAATATAAGCTTATTGTATGTATGCAAGTAGTTTTGGCAAATCAGAACTATTTCTGTATTTATGTCTTGCCACGTTCTGAATGATACTGTTTTTCTTAAAAATGAATGTGTGCCTGGCTCAAAATTTAACCAAGCTAACAAAATGCTGAATGCTGTTTTTGCTTTAAAGTTTGTTTTGATGTAAAAGTTAGAAGGAAACATATTTCTTTTTTCTGGAGGTTAAGGCTGGAGGGTGCAGAAGTATGCCTGCTTTTGAAGTATTAAATAAAGACAGCTTGAGCTATTTGGGGAAGCCACTTGTGGGACAATTATCTGGTGGTTGGACACAATTCCTCCCCCTGAAGCTGCTTTCTCATCTCAGAACCCAAACCGGCCTGCCATAGTACCACGGGAGTTTTTATCAGTAGCCTGTATAATACCTTCTGGTACTATGGCAACTGCTAGCATCAAAGATGCTCCCTGGAATCCCTATTGCAATACTGGCTTTACTTACATCACAAAATGTCTTTCTATGACCTTGTGCCATCTCAGTACCTTCCTCCAGGAAATTTCTTTTAATATTCATCAGCAACTTTCCTGAAACTGTAGAGAAATAGCCCACAACCCATTTTCTCTTGCATCCTTCAAGACTCCAAACCCAAGACTCTGTGAACGACAGTGCCAAGTTTGTTGACAGATGTGGATGGTTCCTGGTCCTCATGGACTGCCATTAATAGCATGTTTTAATTCAATTGTTATTTAGTATGAAACAACACCTTTTTTTTACATGTTCAAATCTTAGATGGGTATATTTTAACATGAAGGCTCACTTCCCTTTACTTCAATGTTGAATAGAAGGCCTCTCCTTAATGGCACTAATTATACACTTACAACTTTTGTGATAAGATTGGGTTACAATGTTGTTACTTGATATTTTTTTACATCCTCAAACTGTATAACTTGGATCTCTACCCCACTAGCTGTTTTCACTTGGAAACCTACATAACCTTTATTGATAATCATGCCAGGGATTCAAAATTATTATTTTGGAAAACATCTCTGACAAAAAAACTTTTTCAAAATCAGTACTTATAATATATGAAACATACTGTCAGATGGTTTGTCCAAATTGTTGCAAGAATGACCTCAAGCCCAGTTGATTAAATTGTTATTTTTGAAACCTCATGATTTGGGCCTCCACAGTGTTCTTTGAATTACTGGGCTGCATGCATCTGCATGCAAAGCACAATAATCTCTGATTATAACATTCAACAATATTTGTAGTCAGAAGTTCCAAAGTCTTTAACATCCATTTAAAAACAATTAACATGGTTTGGTTATTCATAACAACACCTCACTGTTGCATTAGTTAATTTACCATTGTTATAGAAAACACCAAGTGTTAGACAAGTTAAAAATGAAAGATTTACTTATTGCTTATCATTAATAAGGGCAGGGCAAAGACAGCAGGTAGGTTCACGGTGGTAAGTACAGGAAGGTAAGTGCTCTCATCTAAACCATGATCACAAAGTGCATCATCATGCACAGATGCGTGTGTATGTGCATGTGTGTGAATGTGCATGCATGTATGTGTGTGCACACACAGACACCCAAGACAGGCAGAAAGAGGCAGAGGGGAGAGAAGGTGGGGAAAAACTCAGAATGACAGAAGGCTTTGAAATTTCCTCTAGTAATGTACTTCTTCTAACAAGTCACAATTCTCTTGTATCCCCGAACAGCTCCACAAACTGAGATTTGAAAATTCTCATACATCTATAACATGGATGGAGGGCATTTTCATTCAAACCAACACATATCTGTTAAACTATTGCATTAGAAAAACTCATAAGTGAGGTTATATTTTTAAATAATTTAGTATTAAAGTTAAAATATATATTAAAATAGATTTCTATATAGAAATAATTATAAAAAGCATTTTTCTTACTCAAATATAACTAAAAGCATATTAGTTAGCAATATTTTCTCTGGGTGTCATTTTAAGAAAAAGAAAATAACAATAGTTATTATATTCAAATTATGTGCTATGAGATTTTTATTGCAAAGGAAAAGTAACAATAAATAAATAGTCAAATAAAAGCATATTATCTATACTGATGGCAGTAAGTGATAATAATCATATTAAGTAAAGCGTGGAAAGTGGTAAAAAGTCATTGTAATAATGACATATATTTCTTTTTGATAATATTTGCATGGACACTACTGATATGGAATTTGGGGAAGAGAATTACATGTCTCCAGTGCAATCTTGGGTACTGAGAAGAAATTGTTCTATTAGGTCCTTCTAACAACTGAAGATTAGTGTGAACATTCATCTGTTGTCTGGCCAGCTCAAGAAATTATTTAATGATCACAATAGTGTCTTCCCTTTGACAAATACTGATGAGATCAAAATTGTACTTACTGGAATAAAAAGTATTTATTTCAGGATCTTGTATACTCCTGAAAAGCCATAGTTCCAATAATATTTTTGAGAGGTTTGCACAAAGAAAGTATCGAATATTTTTTGACTTTTTAAAGATCACTGGAATAATATCATTGATTGTAGTGAGGAATTTACATGTCAAACATTTTTAACAAATAATTTTTCCAATATTCAGCATTGTTTCCTGGATATCTATAATTTAAGTTTAATTAAATACAATGAGGTTTATTACTAGTCTATTCTTTATTTATCAATTAAATATCCATGAGTTTATATTTGCTCTGAGTCTAATCTGACTGTACAATATAATAGTTTTATTAAACCTAACGAAGTTAATACCTTTTCTGATATAACTTGTAAAACAGGCTCAGGCAAACTAAGTCCAGGTTTTAGTCACTTATTTAGTTGCAATTGTGAAGAACGTGAAGAACAAGATATTAAAGTGTTCAGAATTATTTATTATGGGTCATAATATCACATAAGGATCTAGAAAGATAGTTTAATAATTCTGTAATTTAAAACAAATTTGCCAATGAGTAGATTTTAAAAAGGCAAGAAGCCTGAGGGAAAAGAGCAGTTATGAGCATGAAATAAAGCCATATTGAATCTGCCATAATACTAGACAGAAACATATAACTGTAATGAACATTATTTGAAACTTATTTCCAAAGCAGTGTGAATTTAAGAATATTAGTACAATATTGTTTCTTGCCCCCTCATCCCCAGTCTCTCCTTATAGAGGTAAAGAACCAGAGAAGTTACTGAGAAAGATAGAATAAAATTTGATGAAGTTATCTTAGAAAGAATTCAGATCTAAGAACTGACAAGATACCATGTCTGGATAATTGTGAAAGACAGGAGAGAAGTCAGACATCCTGCACTCATTCTTCTTGATCCTCTCATAGAAGAGACTATGGGCTAACTAAAACTCTTATCTAGGTGGACAGAAGGATTTCTGAAGTAGTCTACATATCTTGTTCCAAGAACAGGTAGTTATGGTGTAAGTCAAAATTTAGCATTCTACAATTATATACATAGTCATTTATTGTATTCATATACAATATATAATTTATAACTTATATGCACATTTTAAAATTATATATGTAATCTATTACATTATTTTATCGAAAGTAACATAAAAATAATATTGAGAATAATACTCATTGATTCCTAAGTGTATGATAGCAACATTTCCAAGCTATAAAATATCATAACACATAAAGCCTACATTCACTTTTGTAAAATGGTAACAATTAATACTTCAGATTTAAATGAATTTACTTGGTATTTCACTTTTCTATTTGTATGAAAATTATTTACTAATAATTGTTTCAATGGTTCTTCATGATGCTGCACTCCAGGCACTTATTATCAGGGCTTTATCTACAGATAGCAATTTCAATGAAATACTTAAGAATAATTATGGTAGGGAAAACAATTTCTGTACAAATTATAGGAGTCTAAAAGCTAAAAGATAGGCAGGGGAACTGTGACACTTTGCCTTCTAGAAATGGCATTGCTACTGCATGTATAAACCCTCAACAGGTTTAGTTACCTGTTCAAGACCTGTAGAAGAAGAAACCAATTTTAAAATTGGAACACAGATCAAAACATATTTGCAAGTGACCCACTGGCAGCTACGGAGCTATTGGCAGTTGATTATTTCCCAGAAAATAGGAGTTGCTTTTTTTTTTTGAAAAAACAAACAAAAAAAAATTTCAAAAAGGTTTTTTTTTATTTGTTTGTTTGTTTTATGTATGTCTACCTTTTTGTTTTGCTTGTCTGCATATGTACAGTGACTCCCAGCGGCCAGAAAAGGGAGGAGAATCCCCTGGAACTGGAGTCACAGAATATAGCAGACTGGCTGATCTTAGTGCTGGGAACTGAGCACCTATCCTTCATAGGAGCCACCAGAGATTTTAACTGCTGAACCATCCATCCCTTAGCAATTTGAATCACTGTCCTTTGCTCGATGCACTGGTAGGTTGGCAAGGCCTCAGTGCGTAGTATGACATACAGGCAGCACTAACTGGATTCATGGATTATTTAAAATATTAAAGCAAGGATATGAATTTTAAAGGAAGTTTTGTCAGGACAGAAGGTGTTTGGAATGTACGTAATAAGGATCCATTGCACATGTAGATGAAAATATCCAAGAGTATAAATAAAATCATGAAATAATCAGTGAAGTATGAGAATTGAAGTGTGTGTGTGTGTGTGCGCGCGCGTGCGTGCGCGCAAATGTGTGGACTGTCAGGCACAAATACAATAGCACAAAAGACTGTAATATATGATTTAGTGAATAAAGGCATACCACATTGCAGAGACACTAATAAATAGTTTGAACATACATGGTTCAGATGACAGTGTTTGTGTTATACTTTAGAATTAATGATTTTGTATTCTAGTACATAAACTATAAAGTAACACAATGAATGCTTCTCTTACCAACATTAAATAATTGTATATGTGAATAGCTAAGTTTCAAATTAGCCTACAAACAACTTTCTCTTTGGAGCTTGGTTTTATTTGTATTGACTTATCACCTTGATTTTTTTTCATTTATACATGGATAAACAAAACAATATGAAACATATTTGTAATGGAATATTTAGTTTGAGAATTTAATGTAACAATTAAATACCAGTAAAAGTACATTTTGTTGTTTATACTCATTGTTAATTAAAGAAATAGCATTTAAACAAATAGAAGATTGACATTTTTTACCTAGAGATCTGAAATACACATTAACAAAGATGCTTAGGGTTTAGTAAAAGCCTTTTTATTTTAACATTGTGTCTATAGAGACAATTGGACACAGTGTTTTAAGTAAAAAGCAATGAGGAAAATCACTTGATGCTGTGACACATTTTATATCAGTACACTCTTGCTTATAGAAACCACCTGAAATGAACAAAATAATTTTAGACGGAGAAGTTTAAGCTAAGACAAAGAGTTTTGAAAAAGTTACAGAATTTGAATACTTAAACTTCTTCAATTTGAGGTTTTAGGCTGGAGGATCCAGTGCACATGGACAACCCCACCTATAGAGCAATTTTGAGGCTAAACTAAGCTAACAGATATACTACATAAAAACATTAATTTATTCTAAACATTCAATTACTATTTTAATAGAGTGGTATAAAACAGTAATATCTTAAAAATTTGATATGAAAATATAAAGATAATGAGTGTTAACTTTTCTTTTGGCTTTTGTTGATTAGTCCCATTTTTATCTTACTTTTCCCATATGTTCTCTAACATCTAAATCTATTCTAATAATTAGAAATGAACAGACTAAGCTACCACAGAAATAACATAATAAATGTAATTTTATTAAATAAATATAATCTTCATCAGTAATTGGCAATCAAGAAAAGATCTAAATGCATCATATTTTCTAGAAAAATCACTGAATCATAGAATGTTTTTAAATAAACAAAAAATTTTACTAATTCTATGAGAATTTAATATGTAGATGTCATGTATTTTGATAATTTTCCCCTTACTCTTCCACTTATTTCTTTCCAGAAACATCCCCCCACCTCTAACCTACCTGACTCCCAACTTCCTGTCATATAACTTTATATATCTGTGCTTTATATACATGACATGAATATATGTCCTATATAATAAGATGTCACATACATAAAAAATAATTGTCATATATTTTATCTATGTATCATATATGTGGTATATGTTTGTCATTTATATGACATGTATGAGTTTTATGTATGTCAAATATATTTCATGTCTGTATATGTACACATATATATATTTATATATTCACATACAATTATACTCAGCTAATGTTTCCCATAAACTCATTAGTATAAGTCCATCTGATGGTATGTGGTCAGTGTACTAGGGATCATACCATTAAAAAAGCTGGCAATCTTTTGCAAGAAGTCAGCAACTATCCATGTCTCCTCAGTTAGGGAATTATGTTCTTGAGCCCTTTTCTCCCTCATGGTGGAATATACACTTTCTGATACAGATCACACAATCATGCAATCATGCCACGTGTCTAATATGCAGATGTGTGTTTTTCTGCTTGCTTGATGTGGTTCTGTCTCTAACATGTATACTCAGATTTGATGATCAAAGTTAATTTTTAGTATCTTCCCATCCTGAGAAAGTCTAGTGTTAGCCAATTAAAGTGTATCTGACAGTCCTTTAACAGCAATAATTATTCCTGAAAATTATTGCGATCATGAAATGATCACTTTCTAAGACACAGAAATTCTATCATGCCTCACACTTCTTTCAGTTTCTTAAAATATTGTCAAATGCTTGTGCTTCTTTTACACATGCAAACTTCCATTCTTCAGACATCAAGAAGCACCCATTATCTACTTGCTAGAGGCTCATCCTCATTCAAAGCATATTTATTCTACAAATGAGACAATATTAATTCAAAGTACTTTAAAACTGAGAATTACTGCCACAGTCTGAATGCCATGGCTCTAAAATCTACATGTTAAGATCAACTACAAAAGTAACATGAGTGGATAGACATTTTAGTGTGGTTGTTGATTCATAAATACAAAGATCCAATGAACTCCTTGAAATAATTTTTAACCAATTCTTTGCATATATTCATTTTATATAAAGATTAATGAACTTGTAAAGGATGTCAAAGCATGACTAATAACTTTATTTACAATGAAAGAAAGTATTGTTTATTAACCAAGAACCTAGCCATCATAGGCTATCAAATGTTCCTGAATGTTGATCTAGGACATATCACCTTCCAAAGAAAGAGAAATAAATTTCTTTGAGCTATGTGCCACATCATGTGTAATAATAGTACTAGAATAGATACTAAAACAAATACACATTTAAAATAAATTGTAAGATAATTAGCAATGGTCTACAAATTTCTATGGGAAATATTGTCTTAGATATGGTTTCTATTGCTGTGAAGAGATACCATGACAAAGGCCTCTTTTATGAAGAAAAATATTTAATTGAACTAGATTATAGTTTATTGTCTTCATGGCAGATGGCATGGAGGCAGTCACGGTGGTGGAGAAGGAGCTAAGAGTTCTACATCTCTATAACAGGCAGCAGGAAGTGAATTAAGTTCCACACTGAGCATAGCTTGAGCAAAGGCGAATTGAAACTCTCTCCTTACAATGACACACTTCCTCCAAAAAGGCCACACCTACTCCAACAAAGCCACAACTCCTAATATTACCACTCCCTTTCAGGGCCATTTTCTTTCAAACCACCCAACTATCAGTGAAATAATTAAAGTACCCCACGCTATAACTGAAGTTGACATAATACAGTTGGATTAATTTTTTTATACCACAAGAACATGTGTGTCTTTACCTCAACTTTTTATCCCAAAACTTTGTGATAAGAGATTTTTATCTTGCTGAATTTGTGTTCTAAGCATTTAACTTCCAGTGGGTTTTTTTTTATGACTGTGGATGGTATGCAAAATAAATTGGAATTTTGAAATATTTCTGTTAGACAGTTTTGCCAATATCTTAAGTATTTAATATATTGAAGGACAGTTGACAATATGCTTGAATACTAAGATTATTTGGCAGAAAGTGCGCTACTGAAAAACAATTTCTATTTATCTATTTATCTTACATTCCAGCCACAGCCTCCCAGACCCTCATCCCTAACCCCCTTGCTCCCATATTTTATTTCCTTTTTCTTCTTACTCCATTAGGGAAAGTTCAGATGTCCCATTAGTATTAATAAAACATGGCAAATAATGAATTATTTTTAATAGCCAGAACCTGAAAATAACCTAGATTACCTCAAGCAATGAATGGATTTAAAAAAATGGAGTTCTATTCAGTTGTTAAAAACAAAGACATAAGAAATTTGAAGGCAAATAGATGGACTTAGAGAAAATCATCCTGAGTGAGATAACCCAGACCAAAAATATATATTTATACATTTTGGTTTTACAAGAAAGGGTTACTCTATAACTTTGGAGCCTGTCCTGGGACTAGTTCTTGTAGATTAGGCTGATCTTGAACTCACAGAGAGCTGCCTGCATCTGTCTCCTGAGTGATGGGACTAAAGGCATGCTCCACCACAGCCTGACTGTGAAAAAAAATTAAAAAAATCTATTCAAAACATTTTTAAAAATCTGAGCTCATGTGGAGTACAAAAATGCAACTGTTGACTTTTTAAAGAATTGCAAAGGAAATTTGACCACCTTGAGTAGTCAGTGTTCTGTTATTATAGCAAATCTTGAGGATGGATTTATTTAGGAAGACTCAGTTTGTCTGATTATTCTACATGTTTGAGGGTATGTTAGCTTCATGGCAAATGAAAACACAAAGTCATCCCAGTACCAAAGAACAAATCACAAGAAGGCAATGCAGAAGTCTCTAAAGTAGGTTTATCATCCATATAACTACTGCCTCATAAGAATGAATTCAGAGCCAGGCAGTGGTGGCACATGCCTTTCGTTCCAGCACTCTGGAGGAAGAGGCCAGCAGATCTCTGTGTGTTCGAGGCCAACCTGATTAACAAAGAGAGTTCCAGAACAGGTACCAATGCTACTCAGAGAAACCCTGTCTCGAAAAACAAAAACATACAAACAAACAAAAAAAGATTCAGAGATCCCACAAAGTTACCTTCATTCTGTCCACAATGACATAAGGACTTCACTCCAAGCCTCACCCCTTAAACATAGCAACACTTGGCAACTATTGCTACCACTACCACTTTAACTACAATTGGAAGACAAAGCTAGTGACACATTGGAATCTTCTAGGACAAGCCAAATCCAAATCATAGCATCACTTCAGAAAATGTGACAGATGGGGAACAAGGGCATTCCACATGGAATGATAATATAATCTTGAAAATGTTTTATAGCAACTTGAACTGCATGTTGTTCTTATGTCACTGCTAGCACTTCTAGAGCACATTTCTACATTACTGATGTTAGGTCTCATGGCATTTGAACTTACTTTCTTGAAAACTTCTTTGTTTCTAATGCCCTTTGCTTGGAGGTGTCCTGATCAATTATTTTGTCTCTTTGCTTTTCTTTCTAACTTCTTCTAACTCAACCAGAGCCTAATTGGCTGGGATGCAGGCTCTGTTCTCTGTTTAAAATATATAAAGAAGCAGCACACCGACCAGAAATTTGATAAATTCAGTAAAGAGAAACAGTACTCATTTGCCTTAAACCTTTAGTTTAGAATCATGTTTTTTGGGGATTGAAAATTTTGTCCTACGAACTCAGACTATGAGTGACAAAATGAGGGTTATAGAATAAATATCTCCATTGCTTAGGAGGAAAATCTTTCCTTAATAAATTCCCTCTAATAATTTTGTCCTTCAACTGATGTATTTATGTGACCCGTGCTTATTATTTATTTACTTATCTTGACATCATTCTTTACACTAATTTCCTTAGCCAATTTCATTCTCCTATGTTAAAAATATTATTTTAAATTCTGGAACTCATAGCAACACTGAGGATGGAATCATTTGGCCTACGTCTACACTAGTCTATTTCATCTGAGCTACAGTTCTGACATCATTGCTTCTGTTGAGATTATCATTGCTATAAATTTATTTGTGATACTTATCAGCAGACTCATGCACAGTAAGCTCTAAGGAATCAGAAATCAAAGCAGAAGTATAAAGAGCAACTATGAGTCAATATTACTATGAAACACTGTAAATATCTCATTCCTTTTTTGGTATTTTTCATGTCTGCTTGAATTGTGTCCTAGGCTTTAACAAATAAAACTAGTACAACTTTGAGATAGGCATTTTCTTCCCATAGAAGTTGAGCAAGAAGAAATAAAAGTGTGCATTTTACATTGACTTTTGCCCTTTCCAGTAAGAAAAGTTGTTTAATATAACGCAATATAAGCCTTGTAAATATTTTTTTCCACCTAGTAATGCTTCTTGAGAATGCAGAGGTCATTGAAGATCTACTACGGGCAGTCTTTCTGAGACAGTACTGCCTTCCTTGTACATGATGCCTCTCATTGAAGATGACGTTACTTCCCTGACCCAGCGATTTTCCTTTACTACATTTTCCTCCTGTTGACAGGTGGCTCCAATTTTTACACTAAAGATAATGGGAACCATTCAAAATTCAAAAAATGTATGAGAAATGTTTACAGATTTTTTTGTTTGAAAATTAAGGACTCAGTATAAAATATATTGTGCCTATGTAATAACTGGAATATTCCTACTCTCTTGTTTAAAGGTTACTTTACAATAAATGGTCATTTTAGTTGAAAAAAATTTGTACCGTTTTTTACCTTTATAGAAGAACTATAACTGAACAGTTTCATAGCATTTACTGTATAACTGCTCTGACAATAAGTGGTTGCACTTTTAACCTATTTAACATTATTTGTAACTTTACAGTTTTGTATCACTCCTAATATATCAGATGATTAAACTAAAGCATATAGGGTCTGGAAACCTTCTTACGGAGCCCAGAAATACTGAGAGGTAAAGTCCCTATTTAGCAATAACCAGTGGAGTCCAGGTTACCTACGAGTGCTCTTTCTTTTAATTACTGACCTTTCCTTGGTTAGTATCTATCACTTTTGTTCCTGGACATGTTAGCCTAGTTAAAAACACTTTTAAAGTATGATATTTCTACAGTAGAACATAGTTGGACTTGTACAGGATGTAGAAGCCTAGAGATCTAAAGTGTAGCATGCCTACAACTAATAATAGGATATTTCAAGTAGGAGGTTAGTAAATATGGTAGATTTTGGATATTTACCATGCTAAAAGCAACTGATCAGTAGATTAATATACTTGACTATATTAACTGTTTCAATATCTATGTGTGCATGCATGTAACTTCACTTTAAAGAATATGTTAGAGATTGTACTCATTAGTGTTTAAGGAGAAAACATTATGTTTTAAATATTATAACATAGAAATATGAAGGGCAAATATAAATGGAAATGGGAATGATGAGGGTCTAGCAAGTTGTTTTGTTTTATTACTCTTATTGGTGATTTTATGAATATTAATTATTTTAGTTCAATTTTAAGTGTTTGTTATGTGGTTGACAGCATAAATAAAACTTCTACTGTTTAAATTTCTTTGAATATAAGTCATTCCTTCAACTTGGTGCTATCTTTTTGCATTTTCCAAATGTTCTTACCAATGATGCATCAAGCAGAACATTATGTTTCTAAAATTTATCTTGTAAAATGAAAGAATTTAAGTTATAAATATTAATATAGTAAATCTACTATATTGATTTATGTAAAACACTGAGGTACTTTCAGAAATAAATGCATAATATCATATATTATTCATTACTTAGATTTCAAATATAAAAGAACATATTTTAAGAATGAAGATAAAATTGAAACACATACAAAGTAGCTAGATATGGTAAATAGGGTTATCATTACTAATGTAGAGACTGTCATTAAGGTGTGGAGAATAAATAATAAAGTCTCTCTAGATATCTAGATGGCATGTTTAGCGTTGGACACGTCTTGTAATGTCATTAAGAATAATGTTTTGTGTTGCAGTAGTATTTTGCTACAGTGGTTCCTCACAGCAAGCAAAGCAACACAGCATTTATTGCCAGGAAGCAACCTTTGTTGTGCTGAACTTGTTGTTTAGGGTATGGAAGATGAACTTAAACTTGGCTACTTGGTTCCAGGACCTTTGGCATGCTCACCTGACTTTCTAACTGGTGTCATAATATAAGCATAGAATAAGAGGTCGGGTGAATGTGACTGGGCCCTTTCTCTTTGTTTATTTCCTTAGTTTATATTATAGATGTAGACGTTCACTACATTGCACTGATCAGAACAAGTGACGATGTCTGCCAGTATTCAAGAGGTGAAAAATGAATTTTTCCTCTTGCTAAATGGAGTTCTGAAAATATGTTACACTGGGGATGGATTCAGAAAAGAAAGAAAAAGGCCTCTTTAGAATTTTTGCAGCTCACCCAGCAGTGTGAAGATGCTTATTCACCACCACTCATCAAGCTTCCTGCAGGAAGATGTCAGCCAGGATGATTCATTCAGCTCCCTGCTAACCTCTCGCACAGGTGGAAGGAATGATTATCAGGTTTCATCATGGCAGCTGAAAGCATTGTGCCTCAGAGACACCAAGAACAACATTCCCGGAATATGTCCATGTGAGCTGAAGAGAGATATATTACCAAAAGGAAAGACTCAGCTCAGCATTCCATTTTCTGCTTCTAAGGGTCCTTGCTTTGTTTCATTTTTGTTTGTTTTGTTTGTAGTAAAAATAGATGCTGAAAAATGGTAATAAATGTGCTACTTAGTTAAACTTCAGGTAATCCAGGGTTAATATCAGTGAATACTGCATAATCAGAAGAAACCTTAAATGTACAAATGTTGGACTAAAGAATCAGTGATCCAGTGATGTGAGATCCTGCTGCTTCTGACTTTGTGGATAGGAAAGAAACCATTGTATTTAGATGGCCCTAAAACAGGAGAAAGCACAAACATGGGACACTCTCCTGGCCCTGATATCGTTCAGAAAGGCAAATTGTGCACTCAACTGCTTGACTGCTTGACATTCAGTTCAGCAAGAACATTGTGGATATATGATATGTGTTTATGTTTTTATTTTCTTATAACTTGTATTGATTCTTTGTAGAGTTCACATTGTGCATCCTGTTCCCACTCATCTTCTCGTTACCTGGATCTGCCCTTTGCTCTTGCAACTTTCCCCATAAAACCAAACAAAATTTAAAAGATAAAGCAAAATAAAAAAAGCAAACAAAACAAAATGAACCAAAGAATAAAAGAGGAAGACCTCTTCGTGGAAGCAGTAATGTTGTCAAGTGAATCACAGTACTCACCCTCTAGCCCATTCATCTTAATTTGCAAATATTTATTTGCAGTGATCATTAGTCTCATTTGAAGCTCTGACCTATGCTACCCCATCTATTGTGGGCTTTTATTCGGGTTCCTCTTGGATACCCTTTGTTGTCCTGTGTTTTGGGGATCCTGTAGTTTTGGATCTTTAGGTTCATCTCCTTCGCTTCTCGAATGGATGAGATGGGTGCTAGGGAGGCCCAACTCCTGGCCCTGGTCCTGGGTCTGGATGGTAGCTGGTCAGTCCACTAGCTTTTTTTCCTGGTCACCAACCAGGTGAACTCCTTACCACTTTTCCAGCAATTCCATCCTAGCCAGCCTGCAGCAAGAGTAAGGCCACGTCTCCTGCATTTATGCTATTTTTAGTCACAACATTTGTGGTCATATTAGCATCAAGATTAAATTGCCCGTGGGGAAAGGGAAGACGTAAGCTTGCGTTTCCAATCTTCTGCCTCTAAAGTGTGCCCTTCGAGGTTACCACATTATGATTTGTTTGTTTGCTTGTTGTTTCTTAGCAAAGCTGCATCTGGCCCAGAAATCAAAGGCCTCTGGCATCGATTGAACATGTCTTTTAAAATACTTATTACAAAGTAAGTAGAGTCTTAAAGCCAGGCAATAAAAGCTATATTTATTTTACAACTAACTCTAAATACAGAGCAAAATAAAAGCTGAATATAAGTACTTTATTGACTTGAAATAGTGGGAAAAAAGGAAAAACTTTTTTTTTAATACCCGAATTTAAAAACAAGTCTTTGGATGTTTTCCTAGGAATGTTTACCCTTGAGGTAGCTCTGCCTTGAGGATACTGACACCTGAGCTGTTCAGGTTGCACAGAGAAGAATCAATAAAATAGAAGCAGAAGTATGGAATCTAGACTGCACTATTTATTCCTGAAACTTTGCTTTTAAAAAGTCAAGAATAAAGGAAAAATATTTAACAAATCAAGGGCATTAAGGAAACTGGAAAACAAAGTAAAACTAAAAATACATGCTACTTATAATATTTATAATTTGATCTGAATGTAACTCCTCCCTTTTTTTTTCCTTTCTGCTTTTCCTTCTCTCCTCCCCTTTCTGGTTCATGCCTGCTAGCAGTTTCTTGCTTATGCTCTTTAATCTATTTTGATTCATAACCTGCAAACCGTGAACTGCATTAGCACTTTGCACTAGTGTGATAACCTATGAGGAACCCATACAATGATGAGGCCCTTGAAAATACTAAGTAGAAGTAGTTAGCTGGAGTAATTTTGGGGGTGAAGAGTCTTTAGACAGGGCTGTACTACACCAAACTAGAATCAGCGGGATAAGAACCATTCCTTTACAGTTCTAGCAAGTAGGAAGAAGTCCAGCAGAGCAAGCAAAATAGGTGTTAAAGAATAGTTAAATATGCCATAGAAATTTGATGTTCTCAGTGCTGTCATATGTGTGCATAAACTTGCTAAAGAAGAATTTTTCCCCATTCTTGCACTGCTGATGGATAAATATGATATTTTAAATTTATATCTTTAGCCACTTAATCTATTTCCATTTATATATATATATATATATATATATATATATATATATATATATATATATATATATATATATATATTTGTGTGTATATAAGCAGGAACACAGGAAAGCCAACATCAAGATGTCCAATCCAAGGTTACAGGAAAGATTTTCATTGTTGATTAGAGAGAGTATAGCCAGATGCATCTGAAAGAGATTGCCATGGCTTATTCTGAGGGACAGGGAGAGTAACAGAGAGAAAAGGTTGTGAGAGAATCAGACTGGCAATTGCCAAGGTTCTGGAAGAAAAGAAGATAGCAAAAATGGTAGGAGATTCCTGTGTGTGTGTGTGTGTGTGTGTGTGTGTGGGTGTGTATACACACACACAATGTACAATAATGGTAGGTCAATATACATTTGTGCTTCGAATTTACTGTCATTAGATGATGATTATTCATCATCTCACAGGGCAAAGCTACTGAGTCTAAAGCGGTCTGGTCTGCTGCCTTAGAATTCAGGGTCAAGCCAAGAAATGAAAAGGCTCCTGGAAACGTATTTCTCATGCTGGATTACTTTCCCAGACTGAATAAAGGAGGAGGAGCTTGATCTTATGGCGCCTTAATAAGCCAAGCTTTGCTGATGCCCATGGGAAGCCTGCCCTGTTTCTGAGCATATAAGGAAGAGGGTGGGTCTAGGGGAGGGCAGAAGGGAGCTGGAGAAAGGGATTGGGAGGAGAGGAGGAAGGAGAGGCTGTAGTTGGAACGTTAAGTAAATAAATATATATTGAAAGAAAGAGAAATTGAAAAAAGAAAGAAATGGAATCCACAGATGCAAGTCAACCCTTTGGGCCCATGACCAAACTTGATACAGGTTCTATTGCCAAAGATCTGGTTCTTAAGGCCACACAAGTACAGGAAGAGCCTACAGCAATTGTAAAAATATGATAATAAAGTTTTCTATGAGCCTGCAGCCTCAGACATTATACTGTTATACTCTGCAGCCATTAGAACTACCTGGGCCCAGAATTCATGACATCTGAGGTGGGCATCTGTATAGAAGTCAAATGCTCCATTCTCCAACCTTCCTCCAAATAGAATATCTCATTGCTTTGACCTCACAGATATCAGTGAGAGAAGAAGCAGAAAATATCCAACTCACTTTTCTCCCTTCATCAATGTGGGATTTCTTATTTATTTGTATGAGAGAGGTGCGGAAACAGATCCAGATTCCTGTAAAAAGGTATTTTTATGTAGAGAGAGTTTCTAAAATAAATGCTTCTCAAGAGGCTAGGCTCTGTGAACACATACTCCAGAGAAATTTATTGATGTGACACTCTTGGAAGTGTAAATTGCAAAGAGTCTGACAAACAAAACAATAATTAATTTCATGTACTTATCGTGATGTAACATCATTATATCTCTGCTTCAACAGTGTCCAGTTTTGTATTTTTACTGAGACTTTGACTGTAAAGTAGAATAAATAAAGCTAATATTATAATGTTTTTATAATGATTTTATATTTGGATTTTCTTTTAGTCAGAAAGAAATACAAATTTAAAAAGGTTCAAATATATGTTCACCAAGAGTGAATAATGTTTAAAGTCAATCATTAAAAAATTTTCAATTCAGTATATTTTACTACTTTACTATTTAGTAATTTTGGGTGATTTATTATTAGATTAAAAAATCTCATACACAAGCTAACAATAAAATAATTTAAAAGAGAAATACAGATATACTATATATATATATATATATATATATATAATATATATATATATATATTGGATTTTCGAGACAGGGTTTCTTTGTAGCTTTGGTGCCCATCCCAGAACTAGCTCTTGTAGACCAGGCTGGCCTCGAACTCCCAGAGATCTGCCTGCCTCTGCCTCCCGAGTGCTGGTATTAAAGGTGTGCGGCACCACCGCCCAGCTACTATATTTATTTTTAAAATTACACATGATTTTATTGATTCCTAAGTTAGTAATAATACAAATTTTTAATAAAAGGCATAGGCATGCATTATAGAAGACAGGGCCAAAAAACTACATCACCAAGACATTAGGAGTGAAGAAATGCACTTGGTGAAGTGACTGTCCTTTGCTTTGATTCTCTCCCTATTTCAATGCAAATGAGATATCTCATTTATTTATTTTTTTGAGGAGCCTTTTTTTCAATTTTTGAGTGGAGTCATGTGAGGTCATCAGTACACAATCAGAGCTGTGTCAACTCAAGCTGTTAATCAATGCAGAGGCACAGAGGAAAGTACATGTGTTTGATAGCTTTTATTTCTTCTTTCCCTTTCTGAGAGTATTATGCTTCTCAATTATAAAAAAAAAACATTGACACAGATGACTGAGATGTTCAAATCTGCGTAGTCTTCATTTTTTTTCATAAAATATAGGCTCTCCCTATTTATTTTTCTAACCAAATGACATATACCTTGTCAATTGTGTAATGACTGAGAGTTTAACTTGGGAAGGAAATATGTTGTGTCTGGTACAGTGTCTGAAATAAAATGACAACTACTCAAGGCTAACTCTTCATTTTCATGCTTTGAAAAGGCAAATAGTCAGGGGAGTAGTGACAAACAAGTGAATTTTAAGTACTTGAGAGGCTGAGGCTGAGATATTGTTGGAAGCTTGAGACAGGGGAAATATTCATAAGCATAGACTGCAGTCTACATAGGGAGACCCTTTCCAAATATTTAACAAAGAAAGGTATCTGTAAGCATGCTATATTCTGATACTCTCGTAAAGTTTATCTATTAAGGCATCATATTCATCTGTAATATTTAAATAAATATACAGGCAAAAATTCAGTTGATTTCCACTGTATAATGTTATTTATGAATCCCCTTCCATTGTCATATAGATAAGATACAATGTTCCCAAAGAAAGAAATGCTGCCACTTTCTGATATACTTGTGTCTGAGGTATGACACCTTTCAACAACAGGGATGTAAAATATGGCATATCAGTTCAATGATTTCAACTGTTGGATGTATGCAAGACATGAAAAACATTATGAGAAATGTTATTGTAATAATGTCACAAACTGACCATTAGCTCCTCCATTAAGGACACAATGCACTTTCATCCATGAGCTGAATTTTGTAAATATTAGATTTCTCAGGGATCTTTGGAAACAGTATCACATACGTATTTCTATTAAAGTTAGCTAATATTTAAGAATGATAAGAGAATAATTCTGAGCTGTATTTAACTTAATTACAGAAGTCACAGTAGAAAAATAAGAGGTGAGGTGAAGGACCTCCCATCATGTTTCATGTGAAAAATTACCCAAACTTTGCCAAAATCACAACACTCTTTCTATAATTCAAAAGCAATGTAGGTATAGTAAAACTTGTATCTTCATTCTCCCAATCAGCATTATAAATAATCTAATGCTTTTTATTCTTACAGACATTTTTAATTCTAACTATACAAATTTCTTTTATTTTCAGGACCAGATTCTTAAATTCAGGAGATTGTTTAGATTCAATGCTTTGTCCTTCATGGTTTTATACAAGCGTATCGATTTAGATCATTTCCCCCTTCCTTTAACTGACAGCTGCTGTGATGGTAAGCAGTTTGGTAGTCATGTTGTGAATATCAAATGGTAACTATGATGGTAAAATTTGGGGAGAAGCACATTTACCAAAAGTTATAAGAAGTAATTTTTTAGGACTAAGATCTTATACTCACCACAAACTACAGTCACTGATGCTAAATCACCACACCAGAAAGAGAAGACTTCACTATTGCTAATCGTCCAGGGCTTTGAGCAAGTTTATTTGGTTTTCAAGACATAATACCTGCCTTTCCTCCTCTTTTCTTTTCATCAGTATGGAGTCTATGTATACTGAAATTTGTGTTTCCTTTATTACATGATAGCAAATCCAAGTTGTGTTTTTTTTTTTTTTTTTAAAATGTAGTCTTTTGGTTTTAGGATACTTGTTCCTTATCTCTCCAAAAAAAATAAATAAAAATAAAGTACTGTAAGTTTATTGCCAATGTTCATTTTTCTGTCCACAATTTTTGCTAGGTCTATATCTGCTTATTGATGAAGTCTCAATTTTCCTTTCAGAATCAGTCTAGAGATTTTTTGCATAGGTCTTTATTATTTGCTCTGTTTCTGTGTTAAAGTTATTCATTCTTAGATATTATCTTCTCTCTGCATAAGAATTCCTGTAGGAGAATGTGTAAAAGATCAAATAACCATAATACAATCAAGCTCTGCATCTAAGCAATCCACACGTGCATCCTAAAATATTTGTTCTACCAGAGGCAGTTTTGCATAAACCTCAGCTGATAATTCATTTTGGACTGTTAACTCCTTATCACCTTGTAAGCTTTGAAATAAATTATTTAGTTTTTGACTTCTTAATCCAACTGTGGGCTGTAGTCAGTTAATATCTATCAGCAATTTTTGAAAATCATTTAGAGTTCATAATTGATCTCTCCTGACTTGCACTTTCTGTGCTTAGTTGAAATTTCTGGGGCTGGAGAGATGGCTCAGAGGTTAAGAGCATTGCCTGCTCTCCCAAAGGTCCTGAGTTCAATTCCCAGCAACCACATGGTGGCTCACAACCACCTGTAATGGGGTCTGGTGCCCTCTTCTGGCCTGCTGGTATATACACAGACAGAATATTGTATATATAATAAATAAATAAATAAATATTAAAAAAAGAAATTTCTGGTAACCTAGTTCATATTCTAAATAACTAGTAGAACTCCTCTTTGTGATTCTCAGGAGAAAAACAAAGCAAGACTCTTTTTACTTCACCAAATATTTTCTTTTAAAGTATTATTATCTGAATCAACTAGTAAGATATCATCCAAATAATGTCAAATTATTAATTGAGGAAACTGTTAACAAATTATTTCTAATGAATGCTGTAAAATTATTGGCATAAGATGGTGCTATCTAATATTCCTTTTGGAAAAAAATTTTAATCATACCTTTGAACAGGCTGAAAATTATTATAAGTAGCCACTGTGAAGGCAAATTATTTCCTATCCGGTTCTTGTAAAAGTATAGCTTTGTAGGATGCATGTTCATTCCTGACCACTGAGACCTGAAATAATTATAAAGAAACTATATTAATTAAAACACTGCTTAGCCTATTAGCTTGCCCTTGTTATTAACTAACTCTTACATCTTAAATGAATTCATTTCTATTATTTTATATTTTACCACAAGGCTCGTAGTTTACTGGTACTGTTCCAGTGGGAGAGCATCTGTCAGGGACCAGCCTCGACAAAATTACCTCTCACCAGGGTAAAGCTGAGGCCAGTTCTGTTTGTACTACATGCCCTTCTCCATTAACAACACGTGCAGCTCTTCCATTGGAAGAATCATCTGAGAAAATTAACATATCATCCTTTAAAGATCTTTCACTACAACTTTAGAGAAAATAAAGGAATGTACTTGTATGGATTGCAGCAATGGATCAGCTGGGAAAAATTATTAATCTGGCCTTAAAATTGAGCAAACATATTCCCCAAGAATTACTATTTTGAAACAACCAATCAGTCTGTTGCTTAGTATAAGGAACATTGATCATAGCAGGTTCTCTGCCAAAATATCTCCTACATTCCATCCTGTTCTTCTATGCTAAGCCAGCTACTGCTTTAAAATAAGGGTTTAATACCTTAGTTGGTAAAATAGGAAGGTGCAGTCATAAAAGTGGACCATTTTGCAATAAAAATGCTGTAGGAGAGAGCTTTGTAGGTAATACACATGCTTTCCAAGGCTGATCACGATTAATATATTGTACTGTCTGTTTCTATGTAGCATACTCTACCTGCATGAGTACCTGTCTGGCAGCTCCTGTAAGCAGTCTGGTGGAATTTGGATCACTACTCCCTTAGGAATTTTCCTTAGTGACTCAAAATCTCCTGTAGGATATTTTAAATAAGGTTTTCACTATTGGGTATTTTACTAATAGTTTATAAGCTATTTTTTCTAATCCAGACTGCAAATTTGCCTAGCTGACAGGCTAACCTTGCTCATTTACATTTTCACAGACACCTGACTGGCCTAAAACTGCAGTTCCCTAAGGCTACTTTTTTGCTGTTTAGCTGTCAGGCTTGGAAACTGGGATGTGGACTTGAAGCTGGGCTATGCGGTAGGACACAAGCCATGCTCCCTCCACTGCTTAGCGGTCCTGCCTCCGTACTTGAGACCAGGAGGTAGGTCCCTTATTGCCTGTTTGCCTGGGCACAGGCCATGCTCAGTGGTCCCACAATAGACCATGACTTGCTGACGAATTTAGCTCAGGTTGTCAGGTATCCGCCATTACAATAGTTTTGAGACTGACATGTAATATTGCAAAGCTTAGGTGGATATAAGCATGTCGATTCTTGTTATCTTTGCTTTTTCATTTTTAATTTTGTAATCACAAAATTAGAAGAATGCCTAAATCCTCTGTTAAAAGTCATAGATTTACCCATATAGGCTCCTTGGTTCATGCGTCAATTAGCCACTAGGCATTTATGTTAACCAACTCCCTGTGCTAACAGTGGGAGGTATAACCATTTAAGCTTTCCTGGCTCCACTGCACAGCATGTGTCAGACTCAGCTGGCCACAGAATGTGTGTGTGGACTACCACAATCTTTTCTTTTTTTATTGATTTTTATTGACCACTACATTTTTTTTCTGCTTCCCTTTCTTGGTTAGAGTTACTCTGAGATATTTTATGATATTTGTGGCTATTGTGAATGGTGATGGATGTTTCTCTGATTTCTTTCTCAGCCCGTTTATCATCTGTGTACAGGAGGGCTACTGATTTTTTTTGAGTTAATCTTGTATCCTGCTACATTACTGAACGAGTTTATGAGTTGTAGAAGTTCCTTGGTAGAATTTTGGGGTCACTTATGTAAACTATCATAATCAGCAAATAGTGAGAGTTTGACTTCTTCTTTTCTGATTTTTATCCCCTTGATTCCCTTTTGGTGTCTTATTGCTCTAGCTAACACCTCAAGAACTATATTGAATAGACATGTATAGAGTGGACAACCTTATCTTGTTCCTGATTTCAGTGGGATCTCTGGGAGTTTCTAATTGATTATTTGGATCTGGGTATCTGGGAAACAAACGAGAAGTCTCTGCCTACTGTATAGTAAAAGAAAACAGTCTTTAAAATTCATTGCTAAAATAGACTATCCCTGAGGTAAAAAAGAAGGCAAAGGAATTTCAGGCTGTAAAGAGCTCATTTGTTGAATTACCATATGTATGGTCTTAAATCTCTGAATATTGTCCTTTTTCCAGAATTTTTTTTTAAATGACAAATATAGGAGATTTCCAAGGAATGGGTATTCTTCGCTATGTTGAGAATTTAGTGCCTTTAATTTTTTAGATGTCAAAGGCCATTGTTCTATCCACCCAGTTTTGTCAGTCTGCCATTTTAAAGGTGGGGCTATTTGTAACTTTAAAATATCAGCTATTGTAGTTCTCTGCTTAGACACAACCAGAATGTTTTGTACCTGTTCTTAATAAACCCTTTTTATATTTCTCAGAAGTATTTTTTTACTTTATGGTTTTTTCTGAGGTTGGTAAAATGCTAATCAATGTTTTCTAGTGCTGTAACAAATCATGTCCCTATTAACTGATTGCTAGGTTAGCCTCATGTTTTCTTTTTTATTTTCTTAACTTCTCTGTCCTTCTGACCCCATGTACTAGAAAAATCTTCACTTTGTTTTACCTGACACAAAGGTGCAATCCCTAGATGATGAATATTTATCACCTAGCGAGGCCACTCTAAATGCCAAGATTTTGTTGAAACTGTCATTTTATCTGTTCCTGTTTCTACCAAACACTCAATTTCAATGTTATTTATTTGAATATTTAGCTTTGGTTTCTATCATTTATAGTGGTTTCCCAAATACTTATTTTCTGGTCTCTCTTGAACGTTTTTCTATGTTTGTTTAAGCTATTCTGTCTTTGATCACATTCAGAGCAGTGTGGTTTTAACAAATATTGTTAAGTCTTTCAATTCCTCTGTAGATAAATTTCTCTAATGATTACAGGGAATATGAACTACCTTGTTAGTGAGATCAGTGGGAGGCCCCTCAGGGCATTTCCTGGTAGCAAAGGGTTACCTTGCCTACTCCTTGTTGACCTCCATTCATTAGTCCAATGTTGGTCCTTGACATACTTTATTTGTATTTTTCCATTCAAAAATTTACACTTCTTCCCCTCTTTCCATTCCCCTCCCACTCCCCCACTCACGTTCCTCCCTCCCCCTCCCTGCCAGAGAGAGGACAGGGTATCCTGCTATGTGGGAAATCCAAAGCTCTCCTCCCTCCATCCAGGCCTAGGAAGGTGTGCATCCAAATAGACTAGGGTCCTAATAAGCCAGCGTATGCAAGAGAAACAGGTCCCAGTGCTATTATCAATGGCTTCTCAGTCAGCTCCCATTGGCAGCCACAGAGAGTCCAGTTTGATCACACACTTGTTCAGTCCTGGTCCAGCTGGATTTGGTGAGCTTCCATTAGATCAGTCACGCTGCCTCAGAGGGTGGACCAACCCCTCATGGTCCTGACTTCCTTGCTCATCTTCTCCCTCCTTCTGCTCTTCAACTGGACCTTAGGAGCTCAGTCCGTTGCTCTAATGAGGGCCTCTGTGTCTATCTCCATCTGTCACCAGAGGAAGATTCTATGGTGATATTTGAGATAATCATCAGTGTGAAAGTGGGTCAAGGCCAGTTCAGGCACTCTCTGCTCTGCTGCCCAAGGACCTAGCTGGGGACATCCCTGTGGACACCTGGGATCCCCTCAAGAGCAAAGTTCTTGCCAACCCTAAAATGGCTCTCTTCATGTAGATATCTTCTTCCCTGCTCTTATATCCGCTTTTCCTCCATCTCCACCCTCCCACTCCCCCAAGCTCTTCCAGTCTTTCCCTTCTCCCTTCTCTCTCCCCCTCTCCCATTTCCTAATCCCCACCCTCACCTTATCCCCACTCCCATGGTTCGAACTTTTGCCCTGCGATCTGGTTTTCTTCCAATTTCCAGGAGGATCTATATATGTTTTTCTTTGGGTTCACCTTGTTATTTGGCTTCTCTAGGCTTGTGAACTATAGGCTTAATGTCCTTTGTTTATGGCTAGTGTCCACTAATGAGTACATACCATATTCATCTTTTTGGGTCTGGGTTATCTCACTCAGGATAGTGTTTTCTTTTTCTATTCATTTGCATGCAAAATTCAAGATGTTATTGTTTTCTACCGCGGAGTAGTACTCTAATGTGTATATATTCCACACTTTCTTTATCCATTCTTCCATTGAGGGGCATTTAGGTTGTTTCAAGGTTCTGGCTATTACAAATAATGCTGCTATGAACATAGGTGAACAAATGTTTTTGTAGTATGATTGGCATCTCTTCGGTATATTCCCAAGAGTAGAATTGCTGGATCCTGAGGTAGGTTGATTCCCAATTTCCTGAGAAACTGCCACACGGATTTCCAAAGTGATTGTACAAGTTTGCATTCCCACCAACAATGGATGACTGTTCCCCTTACTCAACATCCTCTCCAGCATAGGCTACCATTGGTGTTTTTGATTTTAGCCATTCTGACAGGTATAAGATGGTATCTCAATGTTGTTTTGATTTGCATTTCCCTGATTGCTAAGGAGGTTGAACATGACCTTAAGTGTCTTTTGGCTATTTGAACTTCTGTTGAGAATTCTCCGTTCAGTTCAGTACCCCATTTTTTAATTGGGTTAATTTGAATTTAAATCTCTAGTTTCTTGAGTTCTTTATATATTTGGACATCAGACCTGTCTGATGCGGGATTGGTGATGATCTTCTCCCATTCAGTAGGATGCCTTTTTATCTTAATGACAGTGTCCTTTGCTTTACAGAAGCTTCTCAGTTTCAGAAGGTCCTATTTATTCAATGCTGCTTGTATTGTCTGTGCTACTGGGTTATATGTAGGAAATGGTCTCCTGTGCCAATGTGTTGCAGTCTACTTCCCACTTTCTCTTCTACCGGCTTCAATGTGGTCGGATTTGTATTGAGGTCTTTAATTCATTTAGACTTGAGTTTGTGCATGGTGATAGATAGGATCTATTTTCATTCTTCTACAGGTTAACATCCAGTTATGCCAGCACCATTTGTTGAAGATGCTTTCTGTCTTCCATTGTATACTTTTAGCTTCTTCATCAAAAATTAGGTGTTCATAGGTTTGCCGGTTAATATCCGGGTCTTCTATTTGATTCCATTGGTCAACATCTCTGTTTTTATACTAATACCAAGCTGTTTTCATTACTGCAGCTCTGTAATAGAGTTTGAAGTCAGTGATGGTAATGCCTCTGGAAGTTCCTATATTGTATAGGATTGTTTTGGCTATCCTGGATCTTTTGTTTTTCCATATAAAGTTGATTATTCTTCTCTCAAGGTCTGTGAAGTATTTTGTTGGGATTTTGATGGGGATTGCATTGAATTTATAGATTGCCTTTGGTAGAATTGCCATTTTCACTATGCTGATCCTACCCATCCAAGAACATGGGAGATCCTTCCATTTTCTGGTGTCCTCTTCAATTTTTTTCTTCAAAGCCTTAAAGTTCTTGTCAAATAGTTCTTTCACTTCCATGGTTAGTGTTACCTCAAGATATTTTATGCTATTTGTGCCTATAATATCATGAAGTTTCTCTGATTTCCCTCTCTGCTTCTCTATCCTTTGTATATAGGAGGGCTACTAGTTTTTTTGAGTTGATCTTGTATCATACCCAAAAAAGACTTGGGCCTTCTATTTGAATTATCTCAAGAGAAATCATTGTTTCTTGGATTACTTTGCCTATAATCTTTTTCAAATGCCCTTGTTAAGTGCAATTAAAACATTAGATATTTTGTTTTTTCTTGAAATTTTTAAAAATCACTTCTATTAAATATCATCATAAAAGTGGGATACAATATCAGCAATATTTTGTGCCTTTTCATCTTTGGAGGCTGATCTTGCCTTTAGCATTTTGTATTATGAATAAGCATTTTCAAAAGTCAAAGATTCAATTAATATTTATTTAACTTCTGTATTTGATATCATTCAATGTAGAGTTTTATAAAAATCTTTAAAACAATCAGTAAAGATTTCTTTTGGGCCTTGTGTAATTTTTGTAAATGACTCAATCCTCTTTCCTCATTCTTCAACCATGTCCATAGCATTCAAAGCTGCTACACAGTGAAAAGACAAGGTTTGATCATCATATCTAAACTGTCTTTGCAAATTAGCACATCGACCTTCACTTAGAAGCTGGTCTTGGAAAGTTTCAATACCTCCAGCCCTAAAGTTCTATGGCTTTAGCTTTGTTCTCTACCATGTTTTCTATTGATACTGAGGCCTAGCTTCTAAATCTAACATTTCTAGAGGGTCCCTAATAACTTCTGAATTGTTTTTGGGGTACCTATCATCTGGTGATCTTCTTGTGTTGGAACAGAATAAAAATGTTAGTTTTTTTTTATAATCTTGGGCTCCATCTCTTCAGTTTCTTAATGCATTGGTTCAGAAGGTTCTGCTTTAAATTCCTCAGCCTGTTTCTATTTTTCTTATCTTCACTATGAGGTCCTTTTAAGGCTTGTATCTTATCACTAGGAAGTACTTCTCAGACTAGTGTCTTGTCTGTCAAATATTCATATTTGGCACAGTTATAATACCACCTTTGAAAGATAAATTATGAATTACCAAACTGATTGTAATTAATTTAGTCATTATGTCAATTGTAGTTGAATATTTTATCCCCTCATTATGTTTTTGTCCATTTGAAAGTCATCTTTAGTAGCCTTATACAAAGAACTAATTGTATTGTGATATTTCTTATTCTTAACATGGGGAAAGCTCTTCTTTTTAATATGATTTTACTCTCTCTTTAAGGACTTCCCAAGTGTCTCACTAGATCTTCTATCTTATCAGTATATCTGCAGCAACAGTGCTGGCAGTGGAGGACTCACACCCTTCCCCGTGATTTCCAAGCCTGAGGTCACTATTTGAGGTCCTAGAAATGACTCTCAGAGAAATTGAAGTGGCAATTGTGGAAGTTCCAGCTTTTATGTTTTCTTTGTCAGTGAGGTTGTGCCATGTGTTGAAGTGTCAAATGTAATAGTTCTTCATCATTGGGGCCACTGGCCTACAAATAATGACCCAGGACTTTATTGATTATGAAATCTTGGCTTTAGTTTAGATTTAGTCCCAACTAGCACTTATAACTCAAATTGGCCTGTTTTGGTTAATCCATATTTTACCACGTGACTTTTTCTTGCCTCTCATTTGATATGTCTGGCTTGTTCTGAGTTTCACTGTTATCTCTGACTTTCCAGAATTTTCTCTGTCCTCAGATATACTGCCTATTTTCTCCTATCTAGCTTTTGGCCATTTAGCTCTTTATTAAACTAGCCACAAAGATACTTCTTCACACAGTTTAAACAAATATTCCATAACAATATTTTTAGGGGTTTGATGGGTATTTCATGATGTATTCTCACATCTGAAGATTTGGAATGGGAACTGGATATGAGAAAAAATATGATGTGTTTGTCTTCCTGTGTCTTGGTTAATTGAATCAATATACTAATTTCTTCATCCATCTATTTGATTGCAAATTTCAGTTTTATTTATAGCTGATAATATCTCATTGTGTATATGTACCACATCCTTATCATTTTATCTGTCCAAGGACATTTATGTTATTTCCATTTTCTCACTGTCCAGAGTAGGGTGGCAGTGAACACTTGTGAGTAGGTATCTATAGATTAGGATGTCAAATCACCTGGGTATATGCCAAGAAATGGTTAGCTGACTTATATAATAATTTTTATAAATTTAGTTTTAGATCTCTGAGTATTTTCCTCACATTTTTAGAGTGGATGCCTTAATTTTAAAGTACATTAAATTTTTAAATTACATTAAATTAAAATTTTAAATTAAAAAAAACAAGATTTTTGTCTTCATATAAAACTTTTTCTTTCCTTTTTAAAATTCTTTTCAAGTCAGGGTTTCTTTGTGTAGCTTTTGCCTGTCCTCAAACTCACTCATGTACACCACGGTGGCCTCAAGCTCACAGAGACCCACCTGTCTCTGTGTTCCAAGTCCTTTTTACTTTTTCTATTGCTAATTGTGTTTAAATCCTCTAGTTGGGTGATTTGCTTCTTTGTCATTTTTTTTTCTTTGCATATTCTGGATATCAATTCTATGACAGATGTGTATCTACAGAAGATTCTTTCACATTCTGTGGATTTATTCTTCACTCATTTATTGTTTTTTTAATTGTCTAAAAGCTTTGTAGTTTTATGAAGTCCTGGTTGCCAATTATCAGCTTTAATTTCTGGTTGAATAAAGTCCTGCTCAGAAATTCATTTCCTGTAACTGTATGCTATATTGTACTGTCTATGGTTTCTTCTAGCATTTTAATGAATGCTGCTGATAAGCCTCCCCATAGAAACCAGAGACAAAATAATCCAGTATCAGCTCTGATTAACCTCCTTAATATTCTTCTTTTGGGTTGTCTAAGTGACTCCTAAAACAATATAGATATTGAGAGTCATTGGTTGTTTCTAAGGAATAGGTCTTTATGGCTGAAGACAATTCATACATAGGTCACAATGATTTGAGATAGATCAGAACTGGAAATCTCCTTCCTGAAGTCTAGCTTCCTTAAACTTAGAAAATACATGTAAACTGTAAAGGAGAGAAAGCAATTCAATAATCCTCCTCAACTACAACACCTATCAACTTCAGTGAGGACCAGCATTGCAGGATATATGGAGAGGTGCATTAGGTGGCACTTGCATGTTGGTGATAACCAAGAAATCTCGAACTGCACATAAGTGTCACTCAAAAGGAGGAAAATTGCACATTGTACTAGAAGTTTATCCTACTCTCCATGGATAAAGGGGTAGTGGACATTAGAAAACAATCTGCTACAGTTGTTTTCCTAGAAAAACATGGTTCATTACTCCATTATAAATATTATTCTTGCTGGGCGGTGGTTGCACATGCATTTCATCCCATCACTTAGGAGGCAGAGGCAGGCAAATCTCTATGAGTTCAAGGCTAGCTTGGTCTACAAGATCTAGTTCACGACAGGACCCAAAGCTACAGTAAAACCCTGTCTTGAACAACCAAAAAAATGTATTCTTATAGCACTAAATAAGTGTAGCTACAACTACTCATTAAAGAAGGAGTAAATAGAGACCATCATAGAAACCCACAACTGGACACATTACAGGGATCAAAGGATTATTGGGATTCAGTTCCAATGAACAAATTTACATCACAGAACCTGTATCTGTGGATCAGAAAATGTCAAAGAAGAGGAGTAACTAAGATTTACTACACAGAATAGTAGGATACCTGTAGCAAAACAGACTTTATTGGGGATGTTGAATAAATAATGTTGCAATAGAGTATCAATGAGCATGCTATGGGAAAGGTGGAAAATTTTATGTACTCTCAAGCATAAATGAACAACTAAAGGAAATTAATTAGTGTAGAAAGAAACATTTGCACCTCATGGATTCTCACTCTTTGAAACAAGAAACCAAACTGAACTCTTTCTTTTATAATTTGTCTTGGTCATTGTGAAATTGTCTTTTATCACAGTAATAAAAAAGTAAATAAGAAAAAGGTTGGTACCAGAGAGTCCATTTTGCTGTGACAGGCCTGACTGTTTTTGTTTCTTAACTATATATATATATATATATATATATATATATATATATATATATATAGAGAGAGAGAGAGAGGAGTTTTGGAGTTTGAACTAGGAAAGTGGTTGAATGTCATAAGTAGAGTTAAATAGGACATAATAGTATAAGCTTGAAGGTCAGGAGTGCTAAGAGCTTTCCAGTTAAGGGAAGCCCAGCTCATGAGGTTTCAAGGAAGAATACTAGTAATTGGGCTAGAGACCGTTTTTGTGATCTTTTATCAAAGAATGTGTCTGTCTTTTGCTTTGTCCTAAGACTTTTCCAAGGCTGAATTGAAAAGTAATGGAATGATAATCTTGCTTGAGAAGATTTTAAGTCAGTCTAAGGTTTATCTGTAGCATGGTTGTTAGTAAACTCTCTTATATGGGTCTACAATGAAAAGAAAAAGGTGAGACTAAGAGAAATACAAAATATTCAGTTTAAAGATAAAAATAATTCTTTGAAATGTATTGTTGATAAAAAATATTTTCTGAAAAAGATAAAAATGTTAAAGGAAGGTCTACTCTGAAATTGTGGAAAGGGACTTGTACCTTAATGGCAAAACTCTACCCATATAGCTCTAAACTTGTAATGTGGGGAGTCCTAAAGAAGTTTCTGTTACTAAAATCAAACAAGAAAAGCTTCTACAAATGTGATCCAAGCAGTCAGGCTTATCCCTTGTTGGCAGCTGACCTTCATATGTTTTTCTATGTGGGTCTGGCTTTCAAGTCACGAAGGATAAATACATGAATAAGGCATTGCATTCCTTGCTCAGATTTTGTTTAGGAAGTTATGTTGGTAAGACTTTAAGTAGCTTCTGACATTTCCAGGAGACAAAATTTTGCAGCAGTCTCCACAGTTCTTTACTTCTTTCAACCTTTTCAGCAATTATCTTTCAGCCTCACATAAAGGAGAAGAAGCATGAAATCTATATCTGTTGAGATTGGGCTCAACAACTCTGTATTTTATCGGTTATTATGCTGTGTAACGGTCTCTGCCTGTTTACTTATATGCATGAGAACTATACTAAACTATGGTTATATGAACAACTATTTAGCATATAATTGCTTATTATTATTTAGGATATAATTGTAGGATAACACTTGTTTGAGTGTGTTTTATGTCCAATTAGAGAGTTCATGGTTATTGCCAAAGTATGCATATTGCTCTTCTACCTGTAGGGTTATTGTGCCAGGCTTATCATTGTGGTTCATAGGCTTCATAGATAGGTAGGATTATTGATTGTTCCTCTTCTTTGGGAAGCTTTAACATATCTGGGGGGAGGATTACAGGTCTGATCCAGCTCAGATCTTCTTGGCCCCATCTCCAAGGTTCATGATCCTGATCACAGAGATATAGGGCATGCTGGAAAAAAATTGTACATGCCAGATCAATTATAATTCCACATAAACATGCACTCTATTTAAATGTACTTAATAAAATCACTAAATTTATTTGCCACTGGGTGGTGCTGAACTTCTCTGTGGTATCATTAAAGACCTTAATTTATATAAGTGGAGGACAAAAGCTAGGAAATTATTTGAGTATTCCTGGGAATACGTAAATTAACAGCTTTTTAACAAAGAAAAGGTTCTGATGATAGAAAAAAAAAAACTATTCCACCAAAGTCAGGCCTGACTAACAAGAAGTTTATGGGAGTTACAGGAGCTAGGATGACTCAAAGGCAATTGTACTATCAAAATCTCCACCCAAGAGTAAATGAAAACATACAAAAACTCTCAGCTTGGAATTTCTTTCCCCCAAACAGGAAGTTCTAACTAAAGATTCTTCATTGTTCTTCAGTTGTTTAATGTTGATGTAACTTGAGGGGAAGTTATGCTTATCCTGTGAATTTCTTGGATGTCCAGAACCTCATCTCATAAATTTTATTAACTACCTGAGTTTATTTTGTTTTTAGTTTTACTTGCTTTCTATAGTTATGTGTCTATATTTAAGTGTATACCATCTTTCTCTTGGTGCTTGTAGATGCCAGAAGAGAACATCAATCAGTTCACAACAGAGATTTATAAAGAGCTTGACCTGGGTGTTTGAAATGAAATTCTGGTGCTTTGGAAAGGCAGTGAGTGTTCATAATTGCTAAGCCTACTAGTAAGCTCCAAAGTTCATGTGTTTTTAAACTTCCTTCCGTGTATGAGGGAATGCTCCAGTTGGGAGGAAATAGCTTGTAGTTTGGATCTGTGGCTAGCACTGGCACTGACAATATTAGTGCTCAAATAAAAGTACCTGGCCTGCACAATGAGCTAAAAGAAATAATCAATAACCTTATATAATATAATATATAACATTTATAGAATTAATGCTAATATTAAATATCTGTGAGTGGCTAAGATGGCAATATTTAGGCTAATTTGTTGTTAACCAGCACATATTTTTTTATCAAAACAGTTTAACAAGATTGGCAGTTTTGACTCATTTAAATTATGAAAAGGGTCCATTCTTCAAAAGTATATTCGCCACAGTGTAATGTGAGAATCATGACTGAAATTTAGTTTAGGTTTCTGTGTTTTTAAATTACTGTTACTTTTCAATTTACGTCAAAATTGTTAGAATAAAATACAAATGTCTGAGAACTTTTCAGAAACAATAAATTGACAGATTTTTAAATGTTTTTTTATTCATTTTACATACCAAATACAATTTCCCCGCCCTCTCACTCCCCAACAAACGTCTCCCAACACACCCTAGATTCACTCTTCAGAAAAGGTGAGGTCTCCCATGGGGAGTCAGCAAAGCCAGGCACATTCAGTTGAGGCAGGATCCAGCCCCTCCCCCATGAATCCAAGCTGAATAAGCCTTCTCAACATATGGAATGGGCTCCAACGTTCCAGCTCATGCACCAGGGACTCATCCTGGTTGCACTCCCAGGAATCTCACAAATTGATCATACTACAGAACTGTCACTTGCATGCACAGAGCGTAATTCAGATCCTACGCAGGCTCCTAAGGTAATTCAGATCCCATGCAGGCTCCTAAGATGTTGTTTTAGAGTATTTGAGCTCCCACGTGTTTGGGTCAGCTGTCTCTGTGAGTTTCCCAGTCACGATCTTGATCTCCTTTGCTCATATAATCCCCACTCCCCCTACTTCCACTGAACTCCTGGAGCTTGGTATCTCTGCTTCAACTTCCATCAGTTACTGGATGAAAGTTAGGGTAGTCGCCGATCTGATTAGAGTAGATGACCAGTTCAGGTATTCTCTCCACTATTGCTAAGAGTCTTAGGTGAGGTCATTCTTGTGGACACCTGGGAATTTTCCTAGCACCAAATTTCTCCCTAATCCCATAATGGCTCCCTCTTTGGAGATATCTCTTTAATTGGTCTCCCACTCTATCTCTGTCCCTACTCTAACATCCTGTTTTCTTATTTTCTCATCCCCCAGCCCCTCTGCTTTACTGCTCCTCCCAACACACAGTTTACTCAGGAGACCTCATTTATTTTCCCTTCCCAGAGCTATCCATGTTCTCCTCTTAGAGTACTCCTTTTTTTTCTTCTTTTTTTGGTTTTGTTTTTTTTTTTTTTTTTCGAGACAGGGTTTCTCTGTGGCTTTGGAGCCTGTCCTGGAACTAGCTCTGTAGACCAGGCTGGTCTCGAACTCACAGAGATCCGCCTGCCTCTGCCTCCCGAGTGCTGGGATTAAAGGCGTGCGCCACCACCGCCCGGCTAGAGTACTCTTTATTACCTAGCTTTTCTGGGTCTGGATTGCAGTTTTGTTATCCTTTGTTTTACATTTAGTATCTTTTTTTATGAGTTAATACTTGAATTTCTTTCTGAGACTGGGTTACCTCACTCAGGATAATTTTTTTTTTCCTAATTCAATCCATTTGTCCTCAAATTTCATAATGTCATTCTTTTGTTTTCAGCTGAATAATGATACTCCATTGTGTAATTGTACCACATTTTCTTCATCCATTCTTCAGTTGAGGGGCATCTATGTTGTTTCCAGGTTCTGGTTATTATGAATAATGCTGATATTTACATAATTGAGCAAGTGTTCTTGTGGTATGATTGAGCATCCTTTGGGTATATGCCCAAGAATAATAATTCTGAGTCTTGAGATAGATTAATGCTCAATTTTCTGAGAGACTACTGTGTTGATTTCCAAAGTGACTATAAAAGTTTGCACTTCCACCAGCAGTGAATGAGTATTCTTCTTATTCTATGTTCTCTCCAGCATTAGCAGTTATCAGTGATTTTGATTTCAGTCATTTTGATATATATATATATATATATATATATATATATATATATATATATATGATGGTATATCAGAGTCATTTTGATTTGACTTTTCCTGATGACTAAGGATGTTGACCAATTCCTTAAATGTCCTTTGGCCATTTGGGATTCTTGTGTTGAGAATTCTGTTTAGACAGACCTTTTAAATATGATTTCAAATTAGAATTACTTTAAAATAAATCTTTGATAATGAGACTTTCTATTGTAGAAAAAGGAAAGTGTTTTAGGGATTTGATTGCTATGGTTAAACTCTATGACCAGAATCAACTCAGGGAGAGCAGTGTTTATTGCTTATTATAGTATGTAGGTCATTATCCAGCGAAGTCAAGGAAAAATTTAAACCAGGGACCTGGAGACAGTAATTGAAACAGAGACAAGGGTCTTTTTGTTCATTCTGCTTTCTTAAGTCTTTAGGAGGTATCAGCCTAGACCTAAGGGAGCCCCTCTCCCCCGCCATGTCAACAATCAATCAAGAAAATGCACCACACTCTTGCCCACAGGCTTATCTGGAAGGGGTGTTTTCTCAGATAAGGGTTCCACTACCTTAATGATTATAGCTTATGTCAACTTAACATAAAAGAAAGTAGCATAAGAAAAATAATATTTAATAAACATTTCATTACAGTATAATAAAATATTCTGAAAGCTAAATTTAACAAGAGTATGTAAATTTAATTTAGCTAAATGTAATTAATAAATATAATAATTAAAAACAATTTTAAGTCTCTGAACTGAAGTAAACACTATCCAACACCTTCTTAGACTTAAATAATAAAAATATAAGAGACAAATCAACTAACCCCTTTCTTCTTGCTTAATTTAAGCCACCAGTGAAGTGTAACTAGCAAAGGTAATGCAATCTTAAGATGTATAATAGAAGTTAATTGTCTATGTAATGGAGAATAATATCCCTATTGCAATGTGTTGGTCAGGACACTAATGAACTTATGGAATCAATTTTAAGACCCTAGAAATTTACTTGCATCCATCTTTTTATTACCACCAATTTGTTTTAGATTTTTTTTCTGTATTTCTTTCATTTTAGACTGTGAATAACATGCATGGAGGAGTATGAATTATGTAATTTTATGTCATTGAGAGCTACCAGGAAGTGGAGACATTAATATTTGCTTAGTAAAGCTTTATATTCATTATAGTATGTACTTTTCCTTCTGGTATTTTGCCATGATATCACCATTGGTTTTCCTGCCTCTGTAGTCTTGCATCTCTGTTTCATCATCAAAAATTGTTCAGGCAGTAAAACAACTTCTACAAAGTCACATAATACTGAGATCCATGAGGTGAGTAAGTTTTACTTATTCCGAAATTTTGTTCATAAAATTTATTTGAAAATATAATCTCCTATTACACATAAACCAAAGAGAACAAAAAGAAGTGTTTATAATAAAAGTACATGCTCTCCTCAAGTGCCAATCCATGTAAGTTAGTTTTGGAAGAGTATCATATGTAAAACATATTCTGAGAGGGCTGGAGAGATGGCTCAGTGGTTAAAGCAGACACTACTCTTCCAAAAGTCCTGAGTTAAATTTCCAGCAACCACACGGTGTCTCACAACCATCTATAATGAGATCTGGCATCCTCTTCTGGCCTGTAGGTATAGATACAGGCAGAACACTGTATACATAATAATTAAGGAATCTTTAAAAACTAGTCTGATTAATGCACATAAAAAGAAAGAAGCAATCACCGCCATAATTGATCTTACAGTAGTACATATGGAAAAGGTTAAAGGAAGTTAATTACCAGTTTGGTGTGGAATGTAATGCATTAACATTCATTTGTATATAGATTTCCATTTGTCCCAGCTATATATTTTGAAAATACATTATTTTCTAGTTGTATGGTATTAGAACATGTGTGGGAATTGTAAATGTTTATTTCTTAGCCTTTATTTCTCTTCTAATGATCTATACATTTATTTTCTTTGATTCTCATTATCCTACTCTTCCTAGGTAGAGGCCTTCAGATCAAGTAATTTCAGCTTAATGTAGTTTCTCTTAAGTTGTCCAAGCTTTCCAAGTTATATATCCAGAATGTGGAATGCAGAGGAACAAGGATTAGCATGATTTGGAGGCCAGCATAGAGGACATAGTGTGTTCAATATCAACCAGGATATACAGTGAGATATTCCCCCAAAACATATTCCTATCTTAATGATGTGTATGTATATATAATATGAATACACATATCTGTGTTTATGTAGATGACTGAGTGTGCATGTACAATTAACGCCAGTCTGTAAGAGTTAAAAGATTTATAGTTTTAAGGCAATTGAGGAAAAATATATTCAGTCATTAACTGCATATTAAGTTAACCTTGCATAAATCTATAGTATTAACACATTAAACCAATATGACTCTATTGAATTATGTCAGTCACCATCAGCAACAATAGCAATAGCATTTAATTCATAAAAGCACAGCAATTACAAGAAAGCATAGGCCCTAGGAGGAACAGAAAATATTAACTGCATTTCTGCCACATTACATTGTATGTATTACTTCTTTTCAAGAGTCTCATATAATCCAGGCTTCCCTTGAATCACTATGTAGCATGACTAGCCTTTTACTCTTAGTCCAACTGCTTCAAACTACTAAGTGCAGGATAGAAGATTAATGTGTAGATCAATAGAAGAAAATAAATGTTAAGAAATAACATTTTAAAATTTCCATGAGTGTCCTAGTGACAAACAACTGGAAAGAATAACATTTTTCAAAATATTTATCTGGGAACGTATGGGCATCTATATGCAAATTAATGACATTGTCCTCTCATTTCACATCATACCAGTAATTAATGCAAGCTGCTTCTTTCACTTATTTTTTTTTCTGTAGCTTTGTAGTCAGACTGTAGACCAAACATGCCTCAAACTAATAGAGATCTGCCTTTCTCTGGCTCCCAAATCCTGGGATTAAATGCATGCCCCTGGCTTCAAGTTGCTTCCTATGTATAAATTTAAAACATATGACTATAAAACTCTTTGAATAAAATATTGGATCAAGTCATTGAATCCTTCATCAAACAATACTTATAATAAGGCAAATTGCAGTAATGAGGAATAGAAAAGAGAAAATAATCCTGTTCATAATCATGCCCTACTACTAACCCTAACTGGAGAATGTATATTGAACTTGAATGTCAGGAGAGGAAAATAATCTCAAATTTAAGCCAGGTATGACGGGAAGTTGAAAGGAGAGACATGAAAGGAGTTGGGGGAAAAGGAATTAATATGTTCAAAATAGAAGGCACTAATTTTTCAAGCCATTCATAGAGTATTGTTTAAGACACCAGTCCTGAAAAATGATGGCAATTTTATTGATGCTAACATGGAATGATGAAGTCTCATGAGGCCTTAATCTTAGACAAAGAACTACAGACAACTAAACAATGTTCAGAGCAGCATAAATCGTTTCCCCCAGAAGAGGAGCCTCCAAATATTTTGTCTAATAGAAAATGGCCAGCTCTGAAAACATATACAGAGAAGTAACATAGAAAATGTAGGTTATATATAACTATTTAGGAATTCTATAGTTACAGAAATAAAGGTCATGAACTTGAGAGAGATTATCGATAGAAGTCATTGGAAGGGTTAGAAAAGAAAATGTCTAATTATGTTTTAATTTAAAAAATTCAAAAAGTAGTTAATATAGCTAAAAGAATTGGATAGCGGCATGTTTATACAAACCTGATTGTAATGCCCCTCGACTGAAGAATGGATAAGGAAAATGTGGTACATTTACATAATGGAGTACTACACAGCAGAAAAAATAAAATCTTGAATTTTGTAGGCAAATGAATAGAGCTAGAAAACATCATTTTGAGTAAGGTCACCCAAAACCAGAAGAAAAATTATCACATATACACACTCATAAATGTTTTTAAACATAAAACAAAGAAAACCAGCCCACAAATTACAATTCCAGAGAATCTAGACAACAATGAGGACACTAAGAGAGACGTACAAAGATCTAATCTACATGAGAAGCAGAAAAAGACAAGATCTCCTGAGTAAATTGGGAGCATTGGGAACTTAGAAGAGAGTTGAAGGGGAGGGGAGCAGAGAAAAATGTTGAGCTCAAAAAATACAAACAAAAACAACCTGACTCAAAAAAAAAATGAGATCTAAGTGTACATTGAGTGGAAATTTAAGATGAAAAATCATAAAATTAAAAAATCACATATAAATGCAAATAAACCCATTAGAAGAGGTTTAACTTCAAACAGAGAAGATGAATACACCCTCCATGTGAGATATGGGACCTTTAATAAAAATATGCAATATCATGTTAGGGACATGGAAGAACTGGAGATATCATTATTGATGTAATGTAAAGTATCATAAACAGCATGATAATTTATGAAAATTATAAATACATTGTTATATGGTTAAATAATAATATGCATTATAGGTAAATATCCAAGAGAAATGGAAATAAATGCTGAAGAAAATTTTATTCAAATATTCACAACATCATTATTTATGATTGTCTAAAGCACACTGGTGTAGGAAGTCCTTCTGTCTATGTGTTGCTTTCATTGGTTGAATAAAGAAACTGCCTTGGTCTTTTGATAGGGCAGAACTTAGGTAGGTGGAGAACTGAATTCTGGGAGAAAGAAAGCAGATACAGAGAACCACGATAGAGCCTCCAGATCAGACATGCTGAATCTTTCCCGGTAAGCCATGACCTCATGGTGATATACAGATTATAAGAAATGGGTTAAATCAAGATGTGAGAGTTAGCCAATAAGAGGATGGAGACAATGGGCCAGGCAGTGTTTAAATGAATACAATTTCTGTGTGGCTATTTTAGGTGTAAGCTAGCTGGGTGACCAGGACAAACAAAGGGGGATCCTCCTGGTGCAACAGCACACACATACACACACATATACATATGTGTGTATACATACATTTATACACACAGTGAAAATAATACTTGACCAGAATGAATGAAACAGTGGTACACAATTTATAATAGATATTGAAATTGAGAACACTAAACCAAATGAACTATTACTAAAACCTCAAAATTTTGTGACTCTGTTTACACAAAATATCTTAGTATCTTAAATCTATGGAGACAGTTTACTACAAGGAGAGGAAGGGAGCAAGTATAATGATTACTAAGGTTTGTTTAATTTCTCTCAAGAATAATAGAAATGTTAGAAAATTTTAGTGATAAAATTTCACAATTCATTGAACATGATACAATCACCAAATTTATGACTTACTAGGGTTGCTTTTGCATGTATCATGTATCCTGTATTTTAAAATATGTTATCACAGTAAAACATAGTAGAAATAAGAATCACATGTAGATTTTAGTATGGTCTCAGCCAAGTGCACATATCATATTAACCCTATGGATTTTACAATCTTTCAGACATATTAAAGTTAATTTTACAACACTCAATGCATGGATCTTCTCTTCTACTTTGGTTATTCTTTTTTCCAGAAGTGTACTTCTGTGCATCGCCCTGCTTTGATTCATTGCCAGGCCTTGTTCCATGTTTGTGCCTAAAATCTATCACTGACAGAGATAAATGCCAATCTTGGGCCAAGCATATAAGTGTGATTAATAAAAATATTTAAGGATTGCCAGTTTGTCACAAATTTTATACATATTAGCTTGTTTTAACTGTGATTTTGCTGCTTCTTTTTTTTTCCAGGTCTTAATTGTATAGTGATGTTTAGCTTTAAGGATCCATAAGTCTCATAGCTTTTTAGTTTGTTTGTTTATTTCATTTTTTGTTTCTCAAGACAGGGTTTCTCTATGTAGTTCTAGCTGTCCTGAAATTCTTTCCATAAACCAGGCTGGCCTGGTCTCAGAGATTCAGTGGCTCCTGCTTTCTGCTGTGATTAGGGGCATGCACCACCTGGCTTCACTCAGCTCTTTTTTTTTTTTTTCTTTTTTTTAGCCTTTTTTTTTTTAAAGGGATGATATAGAAGCTCCAGAAGTTTCGAAACCTCTGCAAATAACTCTAATATTTACAGTTTGGGCCAATCTCCTCAAAAGATGTGGAGGTAAAGGAGAAATACAATTTTTCCTCTTTGGGATGATAATATATAATATATACATATCTCCCTTTCCTTTCCTCTATTAAAACCTTTCCATCTATGTCTCCCTGTTTTCCTTTGGGTTTTTGGCTTTTTCACTATTTGGAATGAGATGTTTTTCCATTCTCATGTAGAGGAAGATTCCTGAGACACAGGGTGATGTATCCTTTATCAGAGGATGCTGGGAAAGAGCCAGTTTCTGTGTCAGCAGTAAGTTTCATCATCTTTTTCTTTTACTATTTTCCTTTTACTTCTTTTCACTTTTTTCTCTGTTTTGTTATCAAGTATCTTTTTGCTTTTCTTTTCCACTCCTCTGTTGTAAGAGGTTCGCTTGTTTGTTTCCTGGCTGCCCAGCAGCTCAGACCTGAAATAATCACACCAAATATTATTTAAGTCACTGCTTGGCCCATTAGTTCTCATTTCTTATTGGCTATCTCTTACATATTAATTTAACCCATTTCTATTAATCTGTGTATCACCACGTGGCTGTGGCTTCCTGGGTAATGTTCCAGTGTCTGTCCCTGGTGCAGCTACATTTAGTTTTGTTTTCCCCACCTACCTCTATTCCCTGCACAGACAAAAGACATTTTCTTTATTAACCAATGGTAGTCACCAGCATACAGAGGGGAATCCCACATCACTCATCTTTCTCGTCTGTCTCCTCTACTTCTTCAAAAATGAGAAGTTCCAAATACATTTAAACACCCAATTCTTTACCAACAGATTATGTTTTTGCTAACTTATTTGTTTTTTTTTTCCAAATCAGAGTTGCAATGGCTCTAAAAAGTCAAACTTGCCATCCCCCTGTATCAGCTTCTTGAGAAGAGGAGTTATAGTACTATGTAATGATTTACAGAACCAGCTGTTGCTTTTAGGCAAAACATAGACTGAAATGTATATAAATCCAAGTATTTAAGTATACTTCAAAGTCACATTTATAATTAAAAATATCTATAGGTGATATGAAAAAAGTTTGCTTATTGAACTCATCTCTACCTTACTTTATCTGACAATTTTATTGTCTATTTTTTTAGTGGACAGGATTACTGCTTCAATATCTTCAAATGCAATGTGGGTAAGAGTTAAAACCTGAGCTGTTACATTTTCTTACATGTACATTCTACTCAGTGCACTCTTTAAGATGATGGTGAACTTTCAATTCCTGTGTCAAAGAGAGTTGCACCTAACTATGAAGTTCAACAAACAGCTTCTCCAAGCATCTTTGACTGACTAGTTAGATAATGACATTGAAAATTGAATTAAGAGCATGTTTTCACTTTAGAAATTCTCATTTGTTTTGAGAACTCATAAATTTTGAAAATGATGCATTTGTACTCCTGATAAATCAAGCTAAGTCTATAATAATTATTTGTTTTGACTTTCCAAATTGACTGCATTATAAACACTCTCATTGAAAGGTGAATACAAGAGTACCCAGAGGCATTTTCAGTGGAGCTACAATTAGATGAAACTACATTATTCTTTACCATGCTGCGTTTCCCATTAGTTGGTGATCAAAAGAAAAATTCCAAAGACGATCAGTAGGATGCAAGATTGATTACAGGCTGATTCAACAGTGTAATCACTAGCTCATGCAATCTCAGCATGAATGAAGTCCCCAGAGAGCAGGCTGCTATCTGATAGCACTGCGGAGGGGAGAAATCAAATGACTTCTAGGATGTAGATTGGTTCAGGTTGCATTAAACAGGAAAGGGTTATATCTCACACTGTCATCCATCCTGGCATCGGAGAAGGATGCATCTAAAACATCTCATTTCCACAGAAGGTATACATCAACTTTGCTATATAGCCTGATTCAGCAACTCCTGGGAAGAAAAGGAAATTGCATGAGGGCTGTGTGAAAATAGCTGCAATTAATTATAGTGTGCTTTTGGTGCTTCATGCCAAGGACATAAGACTAATTTTTCATTATTATTTAATTTACACCCCTTAGGTTAGTCACTGTGCCTTAACATTATAAATCTAAAATATAGAATTTCCTGCCTATTATAATCATTGCAATAACAATTGAAGGACATTGCAATATTAGGATAAGTAATGGAAAGAGAGATTAAAATAAGAGATAGAAGACTCTCACAAAATCTGCTTGTTACTGTAGGCAAAAGGGGCTTAATTTTTTAATCAGTTTATCTTAGAAGCAAATATTCAAATTAAGAATTTCTGTGGTATGCAGACATTGAATTTTACATTTAAATTTTATGAGTTCCTGAGATTCTGAGGGTAATTATACATATTTAACTCATTGTGAAACTTAGACTTTTATTTTGACAGAGTGAAGAAAAGAGGTACTGAATAATTCACAAACACGCACATTCATACACACACACCATACAAAATCACTCATATGCGCACGCATACACACACATACTGTTTCTTGTCTGATAATTAAATAACACTTTTGCTTTGTATAAGGAACTAAGTCATAACATGTTTTCAGAGAAAAGTCATGTAGAAATCTTGTCAGTGAAACAACAAATTCAGATTCTGCTGCTGAATCCCAAGGAAAAATAAGGTAAAATCCAGTTTATCTCTTACTTCTGATAATGCCTAGGGTAAAATACTATCAGCAGACAAATCCTGGTTGCTCTTATTCTCCTGGATATCTTTTCATTTCCATAATGGAATCAAAATTAGGACTGGCAGTTATACAGTGATGGTCTTCTGTTTATACTTTTTTGAACAAAAATACAAAAAGTTCTCAGAAAACTATGTAGCAGGAGAAATAATTTTAGTATAACTGAAAAAGCTCATACATTCCAATAAATTGTGTCTTAGTTACATTTCTATTGTGGTAACAAAACACTATGATCTCAAGAAACTTATAAAACAAACATGTTAATGTGGAGACTTGAGTACAAATATTTGTCAAAGGCCATCATGGCAAAATTAATGGAATCAATCAGGCAGGCATGCCACTGGAGCAGTAGTGGGAAGTTTGTCATTCTGTCAAGTAGAAAGAAAGAGACAAAGGAAGAGTTAGAAAAACATGATAGATGATAGATAGATAGATAGATAGATAGATAGATAGATAGATAGATAGATAGATAGACAGACAGACAGATAGAAGTTGGTAATGGTGCTGTGGAATATCATTTTAACTGGCCAAAGATGTATTACATTTGTTTACACTGTATGATATTACTTTAACTCTGTAAAGGTGTATTTGTATTGCTTTTATTTATAATGCATTTGCTTAATCATGTAAAGACATGTTGCATTTGTTTCACCTTGCCTTTGCAAGGCACCAGATTGATCTAATAAAAAAGATAAATTGCCAATAGCCAGGCAGAGAAAGAATAGGTGTGATGGACAGGGAAAGAGATTAAATAGGAGGAGAAATCTAGGCTCAAGAGAAGAACAAGAGAAAGAGTAGAAGAGAAGAAGCAAGATAGAACAAGGTACAGACCCAGGTCCAGAAGTCAGGCAGTCACCAGGAGCTAGCAAGAAAGTAAAAGGTATAAAGACCAGAGGCAAAACATAGAAACATTTTAAGCTGAAAGAGCTAACAAGAAAAGAACCAAGCATTCAAAACTAGTTATAGGGCTCTGTGTGATTTTTTGGGAGCTGGTTGGTGATCCAAAAGACAAAGCCTGGAATAATGGAAAGGGTTTTGTAATATGAAAGCCTTACCCAGTGACATACCTTCTTCAACAATGTGTATTCCTATTATTTTTATTTCAATTAAATACTTCTAAAAGAGAAATTGTATTACTATTTTAAATCACAGTGCCTTGAACATAGTTACTCAATAATAAATCTTTCAATCTAAGTCACCTTTATTATTATAGAAAGTTGATGGCGATATCATTGCAAGAATATTTTCTTTTTCTTTCTATTTTCTATTTTTTTAAGCTAAAGGAGAAACTTTTCAAGTTTTACTCAGGTTGTAAAATCTGCAGAAAGCACATCTTAGTTTATGTCAAACCTGGTCTTTACAGTCCCCTGAGAAGAATCACTTCCTGTTTTCCTTTTTCTTGTCCTTTTTGCCATCCTTGTTAGCATGGGAGACCGGAGAGCCCATTGTATTTCCATTTGCTTTATTATTGGGATCCCCAACTGGAGAGTTCTCTAGGAATCTGAAGGAATTCTGGGTCTTGGATCACATCATATCTATCCTTCTTCTTGCCTGTCTAAGATGTGTCCGTGGGTGAGCTGGCTTCTATGTCAGGTGACTCTGTTTGGCCAAATTCTGCTCCCTGCAGGGACATCTGCATGGCATAGGCATCCTGTTCCTTCTTAGGCATGCTGCTTTGATCAGGAAGCCCAGCACAGCCCGGCCAAATTCCTGCTTTCCATAGTCATCTTTAGGAGGGCATTGTCAAGTCTTCAGTCCAAAGAGCTAGCAATTCCAGCCTCAGCTGCACAGGCTGCCACTGCCTGCTACGTCTCCTCCTGCCACTGCCGCTGCTCTTCCAAAAACACACGAAGAGCTACGGCCAACTCAGGATCAGCACTGGCATCTACTCCAAACTTGAAGTCACTGGCACTAAGACCAAGCATGGCACCACTTTCACCAGCCAAAAAAAGAGAAGAGATGAGGGCATCAGCCAAACTGGGCCCTGGAGGCACTGTCACCAGATGTGATCCAGTTAGATCCTTGTCATTCAGTGTGTTCACAAAGGCCTTCGGCATCTCTGTGTTCCTTTCCTCTTCCACAAAATTGAGGATGTCAGCATTAATTTTTTCTATATGAGGTATTACCTAGTTTGCCCAGATCCTTCCCATTGTCTTCCCCAGGGGAACCCACAAAGTCGATGATGGCCATCCTGTGATTCTTGCCCTGCCAGTTCTTCAGAATCAGATGGACGACTGGAATGTCAGTGCAGTGATGAGTCCCGTGAATTCTCACAATTGTTTTGAGTGACATATGATGTTGATGGCATCCTCCTGGGCCTGCAGCGGGTGGGAAGTAAATCTCCATTCCACACGTACTCACTGTTGCCCATATAAACCATAGTGTTCTCCAACACTATTGTCCACCTTTCCCCTGTACACCAGCTCAGGGACTTGCAAGAATATTTTCATACAGATCACATTTATCAAATTTTGTAATTACACTGATCCACATAGTCATACCTTCTCATAGGCAAGATATGACCTTGCAGAAACAGTTGAAAGGAAATGGAATAATATTCCATCAACAATAGATTCAGTGAGAATTTTGTATGAATTCATTTCCTTGATTACCTGGAATCATACCTTAACCAAATAGCTGATTTTTCCCCTCACGATCTGTTACATGTTTCATTCTAGGCCTAATGAGGCAGAAGCATGATCAATCATATCAATGAGCCAAACAATTTGGAGACCTCACTTGAATGAACATGACGCTTTGAAGATAAATTCTAGCCTCAAGGGGATTGCTTATCATTAGTTTGTTGACCTCTTTCCTGTCCCAAATGAAATAAGTATATGAGGAAAAAAAACTCTATGATAAACCATGATTTACCTTCTGGTTTTAACCCACTTAAAGGTCATTACTTGCTTCATATTGAAACCTTGAAAGCTGATCTTTGATTTCAATTTTTACTCTACTGGCATCAAGAATTCTTGCGAAAATACAGAGATGAATGCAGCTTTAAGGAAACTGAGTAGGAAAATTCTTACAAAGATTATTTGGAAGTACTTTAAGCATGAAACTTTGTTCTCTTAAACTAACTGATACTTACTATTCACTCTAAATGTTAGTTTTGTATTTTTTAATCTTTCAGAAAATGAAAGTGCCATTAATAGTTTAAAAGCCTGGATGTAGCCAATATGTCACCAAATTTAGATTTTAATCAACTTTTTCAGAACTAAGTTATACAGGGAAATTAACAAATTTCATCTTTTTCCTATGAGGAAAATTAAAGGGAAATGAAAACAAAGCTGAATTGGGCAATGGCCCCACAGCTTTACTTTTCAGACTTCATGGAGTTAAACATACTTTTCCAAAACTGTCATGATGCTAATTGTTCAGGAATATGAAAGACCTCAGATGATGCTTCTATAGAATAAGCGCTTAAAGGTAATATTAAATATGTATCCATTAGGTTCCACTTGATGTTCTGCACAAAATTTTTCCTCTAATGCAGATTTCAATAAGCAAGAGTGATTTAGTCAGCAAGGACAATGAAACTCTGATGCGGTCCCCATCCTTCAAGACTATTCAAATCTACAGGCTATTATTTGCCTCTGTCAGGCTTTCAACATAATTCTTAGGATCCTATATGTCAGCACAATGCGAGCACTGCATAACTGGTCATGCAACAAATATTCTCCATTGGAAAATAAATGATGTTTGTTTTCCCTTTTTTTTTCAGACTCTCCAGTGCTTGACCTCTATATTGCATCTTGTTCTGTGAAAGATTGAGACCTTGAAAAAGGCTAGCTTTTTATTTAACAGCTGGCGACCATGCTCTTTTGCCTTTTTTTCTATATCATAATTTTGGAACAGCATAATATTTTATTTCATGACTAAACATGGGTTGTGCATCTATTTTGATGAATAAAATAGCTTTCAATTATAAGTTATTGTTTTGATATTTTTACTTTCGTTACGCTAATTTCCTGCCTTCACCAACACGTATAAAGACAAATACAAATTATTTTCATTAAAATTAGAAATAAGACAAAATTTTTCACTCTCTCCATACCTATTTACTATAGTAATAGAAGTCTTAGCTACACCAATAAGACAACTAGAGATAAAGGTGATTCAAATAGAAAGGGAAGACATCACATACCCTTCTTAGGAGACTATGTGATTGTACACATAAGTGACCCTAAAATTTCCACTGGGAAACACCAGCAGCTGATAAACACTTACAGCAAAGTAGCCCTCTTAAATACAAATAAATGGACTGAAGACAAATCATAGAAAGGACACCTTTCATAATAGCCTCAAAAAACCATTGTCTTGGATAATCTAATCAAGCAAGTGAAAGACATATATGATAAAACCTTAATACAGTAAAAAAAGAAATTGAAGAAGATATAAGAAGATGAAAATATCACCATGGATTAGTAGAATTAATAATGAAAAATAATCATCTTACCAAATTTTCACTGAACTTGAAGGGACAGTTTTCAGCTTCATATGGAAGTATTAAAAAATTCAGGGTAACTAAAAAAATAAATTACTGAGGGCACTACCATCTCCTATCTCAAATTGTACTACAGAGCAATAATAATAAAATAGCATAGCACTGTCACATAAACAGATAAATGCAATAGACTCAGATACCAATATTAGTAAGTACTCTGACCAATGGACACCTGATTGTCTATAAGAAGACAGAAATACACAATTAAAAAATTGTCTCCAACTGTGGTACTGGTTAAACTAGATGGTTACATGTAGAAGATGCAATAGAATCCACACTTATCACCCAGAAAAAAAAAGACTTAATTACCAAAGAATGAAAGACATCCAAATAAGGCAAATTCACTGAAACTAACAGAAGAAAAAGAAGGGATTATCCTTGAAAGCATTGACCCAGGAAAATACTTCCTGAACTTATCATCTACAGCACAAGAGCTGAGGAAAACAATTATTTATGAGACCTCCTGAAACTAAAACAGTTCTGTATGACAAAGGACACTGTCATGAGACACAGAATGGGAAAAGATATTTTTAACTAACTATTTCATCTGATAGCATGCTTGTATCTAAATGTATAAGAAGCACTTAAATCCTTAGTCAGCAACAAAACGCAAGTAAAAAGCTATTTGAAAGATGCTGCCAGTGCTTCTTTTTCCAAGCAGCCATGAAGATGACTGAAGTGGACCAAAGAAGAAGCAGACATTCCACAAGTTCACCTACTGGGCTTTGGACCCAAACCAACTGCTGGTCATGTCCTATGAACCACTGATATATTTGTTTGGCACTGGACAGAGGCAGTGAATGAACCATGGCTTTCCACAAATTAAGCAACATTCACTTAAGTCCATGAGAAAGGTCAAGTAGGAGATTTGACCCATGGAGGAGCATAGGGAATGAAGACACAACTGAGGAACATGATCACCCTCCCATAATGGCCCTGTACAATGGCAAGACCTTCAAGCAGGTAGAACTCAAACAAGAGATATTCAGTCACTACCTGGATGAGATCACCTACAAGACCAGTGAAAAATGGCCAGCCTGGTATGTAGTAGCATTTCAATTGTATTTGAATAAATAAAGCCTGCCTGAATATCTGAGAGGAAAACAGCCCTATTGATCAGTCTTACAGACAAGGTAATGGTAACAGACACCTTTAATCCCAGAATCCACAGTAACATAGACCTTTAATCCTAGTAGCCATTTTAGGTGCCATAGAAACCAGGCAGTGCATGTCTTTAATTCCAATCATGTACGTCTGTAATTCCAGAACTATAGAAAATTACAAAAAGGGAGAAAACAGCTCTCAGAAACAGTCTTTTTCTGTGATTACTGGAGACAGGATCAACATTTTTTGACTCAGGTCAAGGTAAGAGCCACTGAGTGGCTACTTTGCTTTTCAGGTCTTGAGGTTGAACCCTAATTTCTCTCACTGAGTCTTTATTAAGCATGCTTCATTTGGCACCCAATGTGGGGCACACGTTTATGAAAAAGTCATTTTCCTGAGGCTTTTTAGCCGATGACTCATTTCAGAACCAGAACCAAACCTAACATTCTCTCCTGCTCTTACAAATTGTTATTGTTAATGGTCAAAAAAAAAAAAAGCTGAACAAAGGAAATTAGATTAAATGTTCTTGTTTTGAAACAAAAGTGGTATATTTGGAGGGTAATATAACCAGAATCCAGTTAAGATATGGATCCACACAATTCACACGTGTCTCCTGTAATTTCTCTTCAAACAAAGTCAACTCTCACTTTGCTCCAGGCGATAATTTCCTGGGATTCTTGAAGTCTGTGTTACCATCTAAGGTTTTGTTTAAATGAATTATTTGATCATGTGTTATCCCAGAAGTGGACCATAGATTGGAAATCTCTCCTAGCAATCTTTGGAAGTCATTAAGAGTCTGCAACCAATCTTTCCTAATTTGAATTTTTTGTGTTCTAATATTCTGTAAATCTATTTTATCCCTAGATAATTGATAAAATCTCCCCTTTATATTTTTTTCAGGAGCAATTTGCAATATCTAATGATGCAAAACTTTCTTATTTCTTCAAACATTCTTCCTAAAGTATCTACATTTGAATAAAGAAAAAGGAAGTAAGGAAAGAAGAAAGGGAGGGAGGAAGGGAGGGACGGAGGGAAGGAGGGAGAGAGGAAGGGAAGGACAAGGAAAAATAGAAATTTATTTCACCTTCTTTACCAAAACTGAGAAATTATATAAAAACTATGCTTTTCATGGAATCAATTCCTTCTTAAAAGAATTTATGCACCTCATTCAAAATACATCTGTAGTGATACCGGCTACTTGTCCTGCAGACATTGTCTGAGGTGCACAAACTCTAGAACATCTTAGAATAAAACTTGAAAAACATCATCAGTATTTCCCAGACTCCGGAATAATGGGCATATTTAATTTCTGTCTTGGATCATTTTTCATTCAGTTTCAATGAGTTTTTAAGCTTTTTATTGTTACTGTTCTTGATAAACATTGTTAATGGTGGTCAAATAGGATAAGAATACTATTTCACATTTCTTTCATCCGTTGAAACTTGTTTTGTGTCTGAGTATGTGGTTATTTTTGTGAAAAATTCTATGACCTCAAAAAAAAAAAAAAAAGACATCTAGCCGGGCGGTGGTGGCGCACGCCTTTAATCCCAGCACTCGGAAAGCAGAGGCAGGTGGATCTCTGTGAGTTCGAGACCAGCCTGGTCTACAAGAGCTAGTTCCAGGACAGGCTCCAAAACCACAGAGAAACCCGTCTCGAAAAAACCAAAAAGAAAAAAAAAAGACATCCTTTTTGTGTTAGAACTAATTGTCATATACATGTCTGTTATACTTTTTGGTCTAGCGTCACCATTTCTATTTAGTTGTTATCTGAACTGAATGATCTCTCAATTGGCAATTATAGGGTATTGAAGTCACCACAATCACTTTGCAAGGTTCAGTTTGAGATTTAAGCTGTAGTGGTAGTGCTTCTTTTATGAATGTGTGTTCAGTTTATCAATGTTAAGAATTGCAATGTCCTTAGGGATATTTTACTTTTGATGACCGTGTGGTGACCTTTCCTATCTCTTCTCATTGGTTTGGTTTGAAGTCTATTTTGTCAGATATTAAAATAGCTGCCCTAGTTTTCTTATTAGGTAGACTTGCTTGGAAATTCTGAAATATTGAAAATCTGTGTATTCTTATACTCACGTGATTTTACAGGTTAGTTTATATTTATGTTGCTTTGTATGGATGCCTTAACAAAATGCATAAGATTCTCATAATTCTGCAGGTAATGAGTTCAAGATCAAAGAGTCATCAAACTTGATTTTTTGTGAGTCAAGTGTTAGGTTTGCAGATAAATTCACATATTTATTTGGTGTACTTACAAGGTCTTTTATGGGTCTTTTCTCAGTGTCCAAATATCCTTCTAAGTTTTATAAAAACATCTTGCAAAATAGAATATACATATGTTTCTAAAATGACCATAAGGAAAAAAAATCAATGCTTATATAGCAAGCACTAAACAAAGAATCATCAACAGTGTGGATTGATAAGATCAATTTAGCATTCATTCTATTTTAGTCAAAGTCTAAGAAAAAATGTTAGTTGTTTTATAACAAAATTGAATACTTAAAATTAGTTCAGTGTGTGTTGTGTGTGTGTGAAAATAGATATTAAATATGTTCAGTTTTTAATATATTTGTGGAGTTTATGCATTCTGAATGTATTTCTATATAATCTTTATAGATAGTCAAAATTCTTAAGTGACTTATTGTATAGGCCAAAATATGCAGGCCCATTTCCACCTTGTCTGATGATCAGAGAGTTGGAGACTAACAGGCTTTACTGCACCTTCTAATTCAAGAGGTGGTTTCCTTGCTCTTTTGAAGATAAAATAGTTCAGCGCCATTCCGATGGGTGGTCAGGATATTCAGGCACTTGTTCTTCTGCTCCTTTCTTTTATAAATACGAGGCCACCTAGAGAAGGGTAGGCTTCAACTTGTTACCTAGAGTACATGACTTGGTCACCTTGCTACCTAGACAACAGAACGCTAATGATTGGAAGTCTCAGAGTTGACTGTATGAGTTACCCTTTTATCATGTTAATAAATCTTTTCTTACCTCCTCCTCCAGTTTACTTTGGCTATAAAAACTGTGGAAAAATAAACATGGACAATTTCAGGGTTTGAGTAATCCCTGAAATAATCTCCTGGTACTGCTTTCTGGTTTCTGCCTTGGTATTCTATGTATCTTCATATCCTTTACTTATAGCTCTTCAATCCCCATGTTCCTACACTGGTAAGAGGTGATTTTGTCGAGGATGGTCCTTGACAAGTTCTGGGACAAAATCTTGTTAACATCGATTTTTTTTCCACAATATGCTTCTTTTGATTTTGATATAGAAATTTGACAGAGTTTTTATTTTTCTGCCTACTTTATACTATTAAATATCTTAACATTTAAACTTATGAGTATTTAATAATTTCCAAAAAGAATCTCATCAGACCATATGCTTTTTTCCTTTTTTCTTTTCTTCATAGCTGAAGACTGAAACACAGGGCCTTATATGAACTAGGCAAGCACCATACCATTGAGCTAAATCCCCAACCTAGAATATTATTATCTACTGAATTTTATGATTATGGATAAATGTTTTTAAATGAGATTTTCTTTTGTATTATACTACTTATGTTTGCCATAATATAAATATTGCTTAAGGGAATATTGCAATTATAAAGAATACAAAGTGATAAAGTACATTGAGATTATCTCTATTTTAGGAAGAAATATGTATCAAACAAATAGCCCAAAGTGCACATCAACAGAGTTATTCTTTAGGAAATATATACTGTGTATAAGCATTTCTCTAAGTGTTTTCATATATTGTATACAGAAAACACCAGCAATAAAATTAAGCATGTGATATTATGATTTGCTATTTACATTAGTTTTAAGACAGAAAATGGGATCTACTTGGATTAACAGTTTTAGCTAAAAGTAGTAGTCTCAAAGACCCATGGCTAGTTCTGTATTTTATTACTAAATAATAATAAAGCAAGAACACATGTATTCTCACCATAATATATGCCTGTGTTAGAGACAAAGGTATGGTAAGTAAGCAAACCATGTGGCACGTGCTAAACATTTTCATGTTGTTATTTTAGACACATGGCAGCTTGAAATACAGAGGCTTAATATCCACCCAACATTTGCTAGCAAAATCCCTAGTATACAGTTACTTTTTCTCTTATTTCTTTGAGAAAATATTATGACAAAGGCAACATATATACAGAGAAGTTTATGTGGCTTTGAAGTTGCAAAGGATTAAGAGTCTATTATGGTGGGAAGTTTATCCTTCAAGAGCCAGGCAGGGTAGCAGGAAAAGGATCTTAAGAACTCACAAGCTCAGAAGCAGAATAAGGGAAGTGAAAAAGACATGAACCTTTAAACTCTCAAAGACACCCTCCAGAGACCAACTTCTTACAAGGCATACCTGTTAAACTCTGCTTAACTAGTTCTACCCACTAGGAACCAGGAGATTAAATGCCTGATGCTATGGAACACTAGATTCTCATTGAAGCAACATCAGATCAAATAAATGCATGCATTATAAACCAGAGTTTATGTCATAATTCACAATAATGCTGTGCACTTAGGTCTTGAATAATTTTCCTATCTTATTTTCTACTTGAAAATACTAGGGATTCTATTATCTAGCCTATGTAATGAAAAATTTTGTGTTCTGGCCTTACAAGTTCTATCTGTGCTCTTGATTTCTATCTGTTCTTTGGAGAAAGGACAGATGTGTAACAATAAAAGTAGCAATTATCTGGATTTTACCTCTTCTGCTAAGGTGCTTTGTCAAGGTCCTTGTCTTCCATAATTTTCCTAAAATTGTTCCTGGGAATCCTCAGAAAAGTATATACACCATATTAGCCTGGAGAAAACATTCTTTAAATATATCTTCAACAATAAAATGTCACTCTTTTCATTTTCTTTAATTATTTATCCAGTTACCTATATCATAGCATACCTCTGTATGAGTCAGTGTCCATAGTGCTCTGCAGATGCACATTTTGCTGCAACTGCTTCCTGCCATTCCCAGTGGGCTATTGTTGACCCTCAGCTTTTGTGCCACTGCCTGCTGTTCAAGGTAGAATTAGGTTGTGCAGAAACTGCTCATTCTGGGTTGGTAACATCTAGTGATTCAATCATTTAGAAGTCACCTCAAATAATGTAATTTTGTATGTGTGATGTATCATAGGGATAATTATGACTGCAGAATTTACTTCTTGCCAACTATATATGTTTTTTTATGAAGAAGTACAAATCTGTGATGACTGAGTTGCAGCTTAAAGTAATACAAATTTATTTCACCTTCTTTACCAAAACCGAGAAATTATATAAGAACTATGCTTCTCATGGAATCAATTACTTCTTAAAAGAATTTATGCACCTCATTCAAAACACATCTGTAGTGATACCTGCTACTTGTCCTGCAGACATTGTCTGAGGTGTACAAACGCTAGAACATCTTAGAATAAAACTTGAAAAACATCATCAATATTTCCCAGGCTCTGGAATAATGGGCATATTTAATTTAAGCATACTTAATAAATATATTTAACATTATACTTGTATCTGGTGATAATTTCATAAAGGCAGTAACTTGCTTCTTTTTTCACCAACCGTTTTCTTCACACAGACTTCAGATGTTTTTACTTTTAAAAACATATTTAATAGACTTTGGGTTTCACATAATTATTATTATATACATTAGATCCACTCTTCACTCTTCTATGCCATCTGTCTTGTAGTATCCTTTCAAAAATGATTCCATTTTATATTCATAACTTTTTGATAATAATTAGATTTTGGGGAATTCATGTTTTGAACACAGTCAACCTTTATTCCAACTTTTTTCTAATGCACTTTTCTTCTGACCTAACTTTATGTCTTTTTACATTTTTTTATATCCAGTCCAATTTATGCTGTTCTAATATACTTGGATGACCTTCAAATCCAACACAGACAGTTTGTCAAGGGCAATACTCCTAAAGAACACTGAAATAGCTGATACAAATGCACAAAATCACTGTAACCAGGAATGCAACTTCATTCACTTTTTTGTCTTCTTTTCATGCCTGATTTGTTCTAGTTTAATCTTACAGGGGTCTTGTGTGTAGTGTCAAAGCCTCTCTGTGCTTATATGTGCATATTTCCTGCTGTGTCCTGAGAACATTTTTTTCCTGAAGTATTCACTTTTCAACCTCTTAAACTTTTTGTGTCCCTATTGCACAATGAAACTTGGGAAAGCCTCTAGACAATGGATATGGTATATGTGTTTGATGGATATTTAAGGTTTTAGAAGTAGAGTTGTGCAAAATTACACACTGTGGTTCCTTTTGCTTTCTGTAGCATTCACTATTACAGAAATTATACAAAATATACATGAATGCTTGTCTACATAATAAAATTCAAGAAAACTCATAACTGGTTTATCAATCATTCATATTTCCTATGAATGATCATAGAAAATGGGAAGAAATTATTATATACGTAAAAAATAAAGCTAACATTGATGATGAGGTTTTATATCCTACTTCATATTTTTTTTATTTATTAAAGATTTCTGTCTCTTCCCCACCGCCGCCCCCACTTCCCTCCCCCTCCCCCAATCAAATCCCCATTCCTCCACCGCCCAAAGAGCAATCAGGATTCCCTTCCCTGTGAGAAGTCCAAGCACCACCCACCTCTATCCAGGTCTAGTAAGGTGAGCATCCAAACTGCCTAGGCTCCCTCCCACAAAGCCAATAGGTGTAGTAGGATCCAAAACCCATTGCCATTGTTCTTGAGGTCTCAGTAGTCCTCATTGTCCACTATGTTCAGTGAGACCGGTTTTATCCCAGGCTTTTTCAGACCCAGGTCAGCTGGCCTTGGTGAGTTCCCGATAGAACATCCCCATTGTCTCAGTGTGTGGGTGCACCCCTCGCGGTCCTGAGTTCCTTGCTCGTGTTCTCTCTTCTTCCCCTCTTGACTTGGACCTTGAGATTTCAGTCCGGTGCTCCAATGTGGGTCTCTGTCTCTGTCTCCTTTCATCGCCTGATGAAGGTTAATATAATTATAGGCTCAATGTCCTTTATTTATGGCTAGAACCCAAATATGAGTGAGTACATCCCATGTTCCTCTTTTTGGGTCTGGCTTACCTCACTCAGGATAGTGTTTTCAATTTCCATCCATTTGCCTGCAAACTTCAAGAAGTCCTTGTTTTTTACTGCTGAGTAGTACTCTAATATGTATATATTCCATACTTTCTTCATCCATTCTTCCATTGAAGGGCATCTAGGTTGTTTGCAGGTTCTGGCTATTACAAACAATGCTGCTATGAACATAGCTGAGCATATACTTTTGTTCTATGATAGGGCATCTCTTGGGTATATTCCCAAGAGTGGTATTGCTGGGTCCAGGAGTAGGTTGATCCCGAATTTCCTGAGAAACCACCACACTGCTTTCCAAAGTGACTGTAAAAGTTTGCATTCCCACCTGCAATGGATGAATGTACCCTTTTCTCCACAACCTCTTCAGCAAAGGCTATCATTGGTGTTTTTTTGATTTTAGCCATTCTGACAGGTGTAAGATGGTATCTTAAAGTTGTCTTGATTTGCATTTCCCTGATCGCTAAAAAGGTTGAGCATGACCTTAAGTGTCTTTTGGCCATTTGAACTTCTTCTGTTGAGAATTCTCTGTTCAGCTCAGTGCCCCATTTTATAATTGGGTTGATTAGCCTTTTACGGTCTAGTTTCTTGAGTTGTTTATATATTTTGGAGATCAGACCTTTGTCAGTTGCGGGGTTGGTGAAGATCTTCTCCCAGTCTGTGGGTTGCCTTTTTGTCTTAGTGACAGTGTCCTTTGCTTTACACTAAGGATAAGGAGGCAGAGAGGGAAATCAGAGAAGCATCACATTTCACGATAGCCACAAATAGCATAAAATATCTTGGGATAACTCTGACCAAGGAAGTGAAAGATCTATTTGACAAGAACTTTAAGTCTTTGAAGAAAGAAATTGAAGAGGACACCAGAAAATGGAAGGATTTCCCTTGCTCTTGGATTGGGAGGATCAACATAGTAAAAATGGCAATTCTACCAAAAGCAATCTATAGATTCAATGCAATCCCCATCAAAATCCCATCAAAATTCTTCACAGATCTGGAGAAGACAATAATCAACTTTATATGGAAAAACAAAAAACCCAGGATAGCCAAAACAATGTTATACAATAAAGGATCGTCTGGAGGCATTACTATCCCTGACTTCAAACTCTATTACAGAGCTACAGTATTGAAAAGAGCTTGGGATTGGCATAAAAACAGAGAAGTCGACCAATGTAATCGAATAGAAGACCCTGACTTTTAACCCACAAGCCTATGAAAACCTGATTTTCGATAAAGGAGCTAAAAGTATTCAATGGAAAAAAGAGAGCATCTTCAACAAATGGTACTGGCAAAACTGGATGTCAATCTGTAGAAGAATGAAAATAGACCCATATCTATCACCATGCACAAAACTCAAGTCCAAATGGATCAAAGACCTCAATATCAATCTGAACACACTGAACCTGATAGAAGAGAAAGTGGGAAGTACTCTACAACACATGGGCACAGGGGACCACTTCCTACGTATAACCCCAGCAGCACAGACATTAAGGGCATTATTGAATAAATGGGACCTCCTGAGACTGAGAAGCTTATAGATACCTTTCTTTGTTAAATATTTGAACAGGGTCTCCCTATGTAGACTGCAGTATATGCTTATGAATATTTCTTCTGTCTCAAGCTTCCAACAATATCTCAGCCTCAGCCTCCCAAGTACTTAAAATTCACTTGTTTGTCACTACTCTTCCTGACTATTTGTCTTTTCAAAGCACGGAAATGAAAAGAGTTGGCCTTGAGTAGTTGTCTTTTTATTTCAGACACTGTACCAGACACAACATATTTCCTTCCCAATTTAAAATCTCAGCCATTAGACAATTGACAACGTGTATGTCATTTGGTTAGAAAAATAAATAGGGAGAGGCTATATTTTATGAAAAAAGAATAAAGACTACGCAGATTTGAACATCATAGTCATCTGTGTCAATGTGTTTTTTTTTTATAATTGAGAAGCATAATACTCTCAGAAAGGGAAAGAAGAAATAAAAGCTATCAAACACGTGTACTTTCCTCTGTGCCTTTGCATTGATTAACAGCTTGAGTTGACACAGCTCTGATGGTGTACTGATGACCTCACATAACTCCACTCAAAAATTGAAAAAAAGGCTCCTCAAGTAAAAAAGTAAATGAGATATCTCATTTGCATTGAAATGGGAGAGAACCAAAGCAAAGAACAGTGATTTCACCAAGTGCATGTCTTCACTCCTAATGTCTTGGTGATGTAGTTTTTTGGCCCTGTTTTCTATAACGCATCCCTATGCCTTTTATTAAAAATTTGTATTATTACTAACTTAGGAATCAATAAAGTCATGTGTAATTTTTAAAAATTAAGATAGTATACCTGTATTTTTGTTTTAAATTATTTTATTGTTAGCTTGTGTATAAGATTTTTTTTCACTGTGCTAATTTTTTTTTATTTATTTTATTTTTCTCCATTAACAAAAAAAAAGGGGGGGGGGGGAAAAAAACCACCCCAATAAAAAATTGGGGGGGGGGTCCCCCTAGTCTCCCCAGGGCGATGGTTCCTTAAATCTATAATAAATCACCCAAAATCACTAAATAGTAAAGTAGTAAAATATTCTGAATTGGAAATTTTTTAATGATTGACTTTAAACATTATCCACTCTAGGTGAACATATATTTGAACCTTTTTAAATTTGTATTTGTGACTAAAAGAAAATTCAAATATAAAATCATTATAAAAACATTATATTAGCTATATTCTACTTTACAGTCAAAGTCTCAGTAAAACTACAAAACTGGACACTGTTGAAGCAGAGCTATAATGATGTTATATCATGATAAGTACATGAAATTAATTATTGTTTTGTTTGTCAGACTTTTTGCAATTTACACTTCCACGAGAGTCACATATTTTATTAAAAATATCAGCAGTATTACTTTTTGAAAATTGAAACTTTCAATAAGTGCAAGAAAAGGGTATAAATAGAAGTTCCTCCCAGGCTTGTGAAATAGTTAAGTAGAGAGTGATTTATATTTAAACTATGAATCAAACAAATTTAGTGTGACATTCCATAAAACCTCTTGAAATTAAAATAGTGTACTTTTTACCTCACAGTGTAAACTGGCTGCCGTTTTAGGGAATGGCTCTAAATCTGTCACTTTCCATCCATCCTCTCCTAATTCACATCTTCCTCCCTTCTTGCTTGCTATGCCGCCATTCATCACAGACACAGCTGCTATCACAGCAGCCCTATCCTTCACACTTAAATCACTGGCTGTCTCTGTTCTTGTCAGGGCTAGTGTTTGAAACAGCAAATAAAAACCAGTAGCAGCAGCTGCAATAGCACAAGCACCACAAATGTTCCCCAGGATTCCCATCACACAACCCATTTGTGCCAAGTCTAGGTACAGATCTCCTCACACAAATAACCAAAAAAAAAAAATACAGAAACTGTAATTGTGGAGTAAATGACAGGTATCCAGCATATAGTGCAGTTCGAAAGGGAGAGAGACTTTGGACTCATAACTTCTTGAATGTAAGTAAGTTCGTAAGAGCCTTTTGAAATACAATAATGAAATGAGATTGCATTAGCAAAATTATTTAGGAACATGTGTTAATCATATTTACATTTATAGGCTTGAACATGACTCCTGACAATTCTTTTTTATACCAAGAACATTTTTTTTGGTCATCATCTTATCACTTTTCCTGTGTCACCACTGTGCAGAAGAATTAAGCAAAAGAAGATAAATGGAGACTCTTAGTAACTTATTAATAATCTAAGAATTTATTTGTCCAGCATTTCCTCTGTTGATTTATCAAATACAGACTATATGAAAGACATCATGAAATCTACCATCAAAGTATTTAATCAGAATTTGAACAATGAATAAATAAGTTATATACATATAAATGGAAGATATAAAAAAAGGCCCTAATTGTTTCTGCTGATAGTATTTGGGAAAGAACCTAGGATCTCATGCATGATGGCTAAGTGCACTACCATTGCTCAATCATCAGAAATGTTTTTCTACATCCTCTGGATTCTTGAATTTTATTTAGGGAAATAGAAGATATCCACAATTGATTCCTTATCACCTTTAGTACAATATAAAAGGTTACAATTTTTAAACTATTTGAAAATGTAAAAACAATGTTTTTAATTGTTGCAAATATTAGACTAAAATCAATGGCCAAATAATTAAGATGCATATTCATGAATTAGTAAATTATAAATAGTGATACTGTGTGTGGCTACCTCTGAATAATGGTTAAAATAATGTGCATTGTATGGTTTTTAGTTTATTTGTTGCAATAAAGGATAAATTGCACAGAGGAAAGCTGTGAAGATAGGAATTGCTGTCACTGAGAAGGTAATTTGTGGAAAGATTTAAATCTGTGAGGCCTTTCCATGAATGTAAGTGTGGTTAGAATATGATGATAATTCTATGATTGGACGTCTCTTCTAGAGGATGGGGAGAAAAAGCAAATGTAGCACAGATTTCCAAAAATTCCTTGTATTATCCAGAAAAAAACCTAATTAAGTATTTAATGACTAGCCAGCTCCATACAATATTTGTCTGACAGCAATACGCCAGTTTATTCGTTGGACCTACAAAGATATTCTTTTTTTTTATTGAAAGAAAACCAAAAGAAATTCCTACCTCCTCCCAGCCTCCCATTTCCCTCCCCCTCCTTTTACTCTTCTCCTCCTCCCCCCACTCCTCTCCCTCTCCCTCTCCAGTCCGAAGAGCAGTCAGGGTTCCCTGCCCTGTGGAAAGTCCAAGGTCCTTGCCCCTCCATCCAGGTCTAGGAAGGTGAACATCCAAACTGGCTAGGCTCCCACAAAGCCAGAACATGAAGTAGGATCAAAACCCCGTGCCATTGTCTTTGGCTTCTTATCAGTCCTCATTGTCTGCCATGTTCAGAGAGTCCAGTTTTATCCCATGCTTTTTCTGTCACAGTCCAGCTGGCCTTGGTGAGCTCCCAATAGATCAGCCCCACTGTCTCAGTGGGTGGGTGCACCCCTCGTGGTCCCGACTTCCATGCTCATGTTCTCCCTCTTTCTGCTCCTCATTGGAACAGTGGGAGCTCAGTCCAGTGCTCCAGTGTGGGTCTGTATCTCTATCTCCATCCATCACCAGATGAAGGTTCTATGGTGATATGCAAGATATTCATCAGTACGGCTATAGGATAGGGTCATTTCAGGTTCCCTATCCACAGCTTCCCAAGGAGCTAACTGGGGACATCGCCCTGGGTACCTGGGAGCCCCTCTAGGTTCAAGTCTCTTGCCAACCCTAAGATTATTTAATTAAGTTATGTGATTCCCTGCTCCTCTATCCAAACTTCCTTTCTCCCTATCATCCCATTTCCCCAAGTTCCCCCATTCTCCCCTTCTTACTTTTCTCTCCCCATCTCCCCTTACTCCCGTCCCACCCCACCCCCAAGTTCCCCATTTTTTTTTTTTGCCCAGCAATCTTGTCTACTTCCCATATCCAGGATAACAACTATATGTTTTTCTTTGGGTTCACCTTCTTATTTAGCTTCTTTTGGATCACAGAATATAGACTCAATGACCATTATTTGTGACTAGAAACCAATTATGAGTGAGTACATGCCATACGAAGATATTCTTTATCCTTTACAAAAGTTTCCTTCTTTAGGCAATTACAAAGCTAGTCTCAAAAGTGAAAAAAAAAGTAAAAGGAAAGCATTGTGAATTACCCAAACCAGGAAAGAAATATATATCCACAGCTATAATCTGCTGTTTCTTTTAAGTTGAGATAATGGTTATGCACTTGGAGGAAATGCCACAGTGATTTCTGGGCAAATGAGTGACAACATAGCAACTAGATAACCAGAGATATTTACTCTATGAAAATTCTTTTAATTATTCTGTTGCCATCAGTTTGATCGTAGTACATGTTATTCTTTGGAACATTTTCTATATTAGGTAGAAAATTAGGAAAGATAATCGAAAATGAATGTGATGATTCATATTGAAAGGATTAAATAAACTTTTGCTAGGTAGTTCATTTCAATATTTAGACTTTGGTGAGATAGTGTAAGGCAAGAGATAGTATGGGCACACTAGTGCAGAGGACAGTTGGTAGTAGTTCCTATCTCCACGTACCATCTAAGCATCCAGCAGACATAGAGCTGTTTATTTATGCCAACATCCATCTGTCACATATGACTATTTAGCACTTGAAATATGGGAAACCAAATTGAAATGTGCTATACAATACAGCATTAGGTTGAAATATGTAGATAATGTAAAATGTATTAACATTTTTTATTAATTATATATCAGAATGTTGATTTGTAAACATTATGCAAAATGGAATAGATTATTAAAATCCTCATCTCTTTCTTGTTCATTAAGATAGTACAAAAATTTAAAATTGTATCTCTATTATACTTGTATTTCACGTTATCTTACTTTTTGTTCACTCCCAATATAAAGAATGCCTTGAAATTGAATTATATACTTCTTATTTCCAACTTAGCACCAAGAAAAGATGGTTCCTTTAAAGTAATTAATGTATATATTTTGACGCTCCTATATGTGCTTGAATTTTTTGGTTTGTTGTAGCAAAATTGCTATAGGTCAGTGTTTTTCATACTTCTTATTGCTCCAACACTTTAATATTATTCATCTTGTTTGAGGACTTTCTTCCACATAATTATTTTCATTGCTACTCCATAACTGTTATGAATTATAATGTAAATATCTATGTCTCCCCATGGTCTGAGGAAACCCTTTTGAAAGGGTCAATTGATCTTCAAAAGGGTCACAACACACAGGTTGAAGTTCACTGCTGTCAATGGAGACAGGGCTACGAAGGACAATGATGCAGTGTATTGTGTAAAAAGCCCTGAAAAATCTGCACATTCAGCAAAAACAGGCCATGTTAAAGAATTATATCCAGGCTTAATCATTGCTCCAAGAAAAAAAATATGTGACATCTAAACTGACTGTCAAAGAAAGATTCCTTTGACACTTCTTGTCTGGCACGTTCTCTTATCATTCCTCATATTTCTCTAGAAGTAGGCTATGGCACAGATGTTTCAAAATAAAATAAAATATTGAATGACTATGTACTGTGCTACAATGATAATTATCATTAACTCTGAACATTCTAGCAACCTAAATTTCTTTTGAATCACCAACAGTCAAATAAATATAGAATCTTTGGAGGATATTAATGCTGTGTTCTTTGAACACATCTTATAATAAATGAACATCTTATTAAATCTCATATATATATGTATGTATGTATTATAACTTATAAACAACAAAATATTGCTATCATATGCTGGATTATAGTACTAAGAAAGACAGGATATATTTTTCAATATGTGTATTATTTCCACAAGATTAATTATTTTTTTTTCGTGATAGTAGACTGGCTCACTAATCTTAAGTAACCTTTTAGTGTAAACACGTTTCTAAAATGTAAATATAAAAACTATGAATGTAGCAATGCACATGCATTGAAAGATGGTTTATTATGCTTTGAATTTATTAATAGTTAAAACTGCCAAACAAAATATAATACTCATTATATTTTATATAATATAAAATAAGTGACTAAAAGTATGAAAATATCAAATAAAAATATAATACTCCTTAAATAAATTGTGTTTGTAGTTTACTAAATTAAAATTACTGTGTTGAGGAGATAACGTGATATAACGTATTTGCTGTGGTCCATCTATGGATGGCAAATTAGATCAATACAACTCACATGGAAAATGATCTGGTGTAACAGCCAGCCTGCAGTCACAGAATTTAGAGGTGGGAATTGCACAGATTTCGTGATTTCCTGAGGCAGGAGGGTCAACTAGACTTCCCATTTCATATCCTCTGAGTTTAGACAGAGGGCATGTATCAATAAAAGTGGAGAGTGTTGATGACACCTAAATTGAACCTAAGATTTCAAAATACATGCATAAATTTGTATACATATGCTTATGTATATATGCACCCATGCACACATGACAATGCAACACTACATGCTATGAACTACAGCTACATATACATGAAAAAGTATATTATTTTACTGTAGTTTAGTTATAGTATTTAAATGTACATGTGGCTATGTTTAATGATTCTTATTGTTAATGTTTATGTAATAACAGCAACAAGTTATGCTATTAACTGTGTATCAATAAGATCCTGAGTTTCTATTTGATAAAATAGAATGTAAATGCAATATATTTATTCACCTTAATGTTTCATGTGTGAGGACTCCCCACTGACCTAGGCACTATCTGATAATTCTGTTAATATTACCACATATATTTCTTTCCTAATATAACTCTTCTTCCATTTGTATTTAAGTAAACCCGCCATTCACACTCTGAGGTTTGGTTTATGGGATTTCAGACTATAAAAAGCCCCCAAACACCTACCAGGTGGACAGCAAATGACATAATAACCATGAGTAATGTTTGATGAGTCAACTTGGGAATTCAGTTCTTTCTGAATTCTGCTCATCTCTGTCTCTTTTAAGCCTTTAAAGTTCTGCTTCCTTTGAAAGACAGTGATTCTACTTAGCTTTTTGAATATAAAAGGAAAGAAAGAGAATTCCTTCTTGTATTCATTATGTCATGGAAATAAGTCATGTACATGATTAAATAAATATTTACCTTAAAGATTCATCTTGAGAACAGGCTATTATGAATACAGCACAAGAATATATTTGCTGCTTTTTGAAAATATCAATGCTTGAATGAAGCCTTCCTCATTTTATTTAATTAAATAGTGTGTTTCGTGTGTGTGGGGGGAGGTGCAAGTATGAACATGTGTTTTAGTTTTTCCTATGTGTGTGTGAGTTTAGGTCCTTGTATTACACAGTTCACATATAAAGATAGAGGACAACTCTTGGACAATTATTCTCACCTTCCATTTTGTGAGATCTTGGAAAAGTGATTAGGACATCAGTGTTGCATGCAAATGCTTCCACTATTCTTGGGAATGATTTTTTGATCAATTGCTCTTGTGTCACAAGATAATTTAGTCTGGTTAAGAAACTATTAGTAATGGAAGAATTATAGTAAGGTCTCACTGTGGGTGAAGTTCAAAGAACAACCAGAAGTTACATAATAACACAATCCCTAATCCAAAACCATTGTGATCTTTTAATATCAGCTCAAATATATGGCTTTGCAAAGTACTTTAAAAGTCAAAAATTGACTTTAGTTTATTTAAAATTGTGTTCAGAGGTGGTCATGATATACAGTGATGAAGACACGTGCTATAAATCACAGAGAAAAATAAAAGACAGTCAAATACTGTAGCCATTTATCTTTTGAGTGAAAAGTATATGCTGACTCAGGCAGTGGTAAATGGCTTGGTTGGTTAAGAAATACAAGGAAAAAAAAGGTTAATAAATCTATAGAGGCCAGGTGGTAGTGGTACACACCCTTAATCACAATACTTGGAGCCAGAAGCAGGCAAACTCTGAGTTCAAGACTAGCATGGTCTACAGAGCTAGTTTCAAGACAAACTAGGGGTACACACTCGCACATCCTTTGCAGTAAAATGCACATTCACCAGCCCAATGGAATTCTGCATATTCATTGATTAATGAATTCTTTTCAAGCAATATTCTTAAGGCAAAGGCAGATTTTGGCCCACAAAAGCAATATTAACCTAGGGAAGAATCTGTATTTGTTGACTTGTTTTACACAGTGCAATATCTTTGCCTCATGTCTCCATCTGAACTTTTGTAAAAAAAAAAAAAAATGCCATCTAAGCTTTTCTTTCAGATGAGAAAGGACTTGGCTATGAACTACATTTAACATTTGATGTGGGAGTGTCATATGAATCTGTTGATTTCATTGGATAAGCAATAAATAAACTGCTGGTCCGATTGGTTAGAACATAGGTGGGTGAGTAAACAGAAAAAATCTGAGAGGAAGAGGAAGTGAGGTGAGAAAGCAGCAGCCTGCCAGAGCCAGACGTCTCAGAGAGACACCATGCTCCGTCTAGCAGGCAGACGGGATAGCTCTGCTCTCTGAGGCCGAGGGATGAAACTCCGACTCAAGATGGATGTAGGCTAGAATCTTCCTGGTAAGCGCGCCTCATGGTGCTACTAACATGATTAGAAATGGGTTAGTCCAGGTGCGTGAGTTAGCCTAGAAGAGTCATGATAGAAATGGGCCAAGCAGTACTTAAATGAATACAGTATGTGTGTTGTTATTTCGGGCATAAGCTAGCCACGTGGAAGCGGCTGGGGTGTTGGGGACGAAGCCCCGCCGCTGCTATTTCAACAAACATTATCTTCTGTACTTATTTACTTACTGTTATGGGCTTTTCTTTTCCTTGGGTATATTTGTTTTCACTGTAAGCACACTTATCTGAAATTTTCATGGATAAAACCCAGTCTCTGAATCTCCTCCATGTTGAATACATCCTATTCTTAACAGGAATTAATATTTTGCCAGAACACTAGATAAGGGAAGGCATTATCAGCGTACAGTGTAGAACCCTCCAAGAAGTAAACACAAAATTAGAATAAAATGTCTAGTTTACAGGTGGGAAACTTAGATATTATATACTGTCATGGTATTATTAACCATGTTCTGTTGTCTTAAATAGAAGGTTCAGTATTTAGAAGTCATTAAACCTATGTTTGTAGTGAGCTTGTACAGACACAGGCAAAAAATATACCATTTAGTTACTTAAGAGATTGGAGACTACCTTTGATCTTAATTTACTTTGACATCTTAATGGAAACCACGTTTCTCTGGTTCATATAGCATCATAAACATTGAATATTCAGTACTTTTGGCTGTCTCAGTCTTGGAAAATGAAAATACTGACAGAGTTAGACTTCTGGGTGCTATTAAAATCAAAATGAGAATTTAAAAAACATGTGTCTTTTGGGTTTTGAAATAAAAACTCATTTTAATCAATTAGATTGAAAAATTGATGTATAGGTAGAATATAGACTAAATAAACACAGAATTCACTTTGTCTTACTCCTAATGTTTTATTACACTGCGTGTACTTTCCTTGTATCCTTCAATATTTCACACTGTGGAAATTGTATCTGTTACTTCAGTATATGCATTGTATCAAACTAATTGTGATTACATTTCTGTAGCAGTATTTCTGTGGTACTAAAAAGAATATACAAAAAAATGAATTTACCACTGTGGAAAACAAAATTATTTGAGCTGTGTGATAGATAGTTCAAACAATTTATTTGACTACTGAAAAGAGTGAATGAGATGTTTGAAGTTCCTAAATTTCAATATAATGAAATCAGAAATTTTGCAAAAATCACGTTTAAAAAACAGAAGTATGTCAACTTTTTTTTAAAAAAAAATCTGTGACATTGATATGAAATAAACTAATATCCCTGAAAACAGAAATTATATTTAGGTGTTGGATAAAAATAACACTCAAGGAAAGGACACTGGTTGAATTAAACATTTTTAGATTCTATAGTCTATGGTTTTGAATGTTATGTTTCTCTTAATATTAAAAGAATCAGAATTCTAAGAGTTGAGGTTTTTATGTTACTAGAACATATTTAATTTTCCAAGTGCAGTAAAGCAATACAGTCACAGTAGAAACAAGAAAAACTTGGGGACCAAACAGAAAGGGGATATATTAATTTCAATCATATCAATAAAACCCAAGAAAATTACTGAACTGAGTCACACATCATATAATAGAGATTTAAAAACTATTTTAAAAAGTAAGACTCAACCTATGCATTCTGTGAGTGACATATTAAATAGAAACACGAATAATTCAAAATCAACATTTTTTGGTACAAATTTCTTTTATTTTTTTATAAAACAATCCTTTCACTTTTTACTTACCAGTCCCAGTTTCCTCTTCTTCTCCTCCCCCAACTCCTCCACCTTCAACCCACCCTATCACCACTCCTCAGATAGGGTAAGGCTTCCCGTGGGGAGTCAACAAAGTCTGACACATCACATTGAGGCAGGACCAAGCCTCCCCCCCCCCAACAAAGGAGGATGAGCAAGGTATCCCTCCATAGGCAATAGGCTCCAAAAAGCCAGTTCATGCACCAGGGATAAATACTGGTTCTACTGCTTGTGGCCCCACAAACTACCCAAGCCACACACCTGTCACCCACATTCAAAGGGCCTAGTTTGGTCCTATGTAGGTTCTGCAGCTGGCAGTTGGAAGTCAGTGAGCTATCTCCAGACAGTCTATTTCTTTCTCGGGTCTTTACTGACTACTTTTCCAATTAACACTAGACTGCCTTGAACGAATATGACATCTTTATGATTACATGTCAAGTGTCATTCTGAGTTTTGATCCTACTGCATGAACTGGCTTTGTGGGAGCCTAGGCTGTTTGGGTGCCCACCTTCCTAGACTTGGATGGAGGGGGAAGGACCTTGAACATCCCACAGGAAGCAGTTGGGAAGTCCCAACTGCTCTTCGGGCTGAAGAGGGAGGGGGAGGGAGAGTGTAATGGGAGGCGGAGGCAGGGAGGAAGCAGAAATTTTTAATAATGATAATAAAAAAAAACCCAAAAATGAGAGTTGAGATTTTTTAATTATAGAAACAAACTGGGGACCACATACAGTTAGGAAATAGGGAAATTATGAAACTAATTATTCCAGAATTACACTTTCAGTGCAGAATTTGATTTCCTTTAAAATAGTAGGCAGAAATCTGATTGAGAGGGGAAAAAATTAGCCTTGTAAACTTCAACATTTGATGTCCAGTGAAAGGACAAAGTAGGTGAACAGCTCAGATTACATAAAATGATTAATGACAATGTCAGATCTATTTCAGAAGGAGATATCACTGCTGCTAAAGTGTCTGAGACTTATAAGCCCTTTATTGAAAAGACATCAAGAAAGACAGTGATCAAGGTCAACACTGACTGAAAACTCCAACCAATATAATGACATGGGCAGTTGGATACTTCAAACATTTTATCAAGCAGGAAAATTGAATTACTGAGAACAAGAACACTGTGAAACATCAAAACTCACAAGCATATTATGACCAATTGTTTTTATTTTTTTTTCAGAATTTTCTCCAATCAGACATGAGAGAACAGTGACCTAATCACAACTACTCTGTCCATTGCTAATGTTTAAATTTGATTAGTGTGGTTGGGCTAAACAAGTATGATTTGATCCAGTTATACTTCTCAAGAGCAACACACACAGTAGATGGTTATTCAATACCAAATAGTTGTCACTGAAAACAAATATAAAATAATGTTATTTTGACTTAGCAGAATATATTTAAATATATATATGTGTGTGTGTGTGTGTGTGTGTGTGTGTGTATGTGTGTGTGTGTGTGTGTGCTTATAAAAATAATCAACAAAAACAGAGTCCACATAAATTTTAAATGAGTTCAAGTAGGGGTTGTATGGGAGGGTTTGGAGTCAGGAAAGGAAAGGACGTCACTATTTATTCATTTTATAATTTCAACGATAAATAAAATATATAATTAAAACTGCATACTCACACAGGTTACCTACTGCCTATGTTATGCACACTCCTCAACTTGCAGTCATTTCTTCTCACAATAAAATTGTTATAACACAATAACAGTAGGTGTCAATTATGAATTTAACACAGAAAACAATAAAGCATTATAGCTTAGTCTAACATTCATTCAATGTGCTACAGCACTTTCATTAACCTACAATGGTGCAAAATCAACCCACACAAAGACTATTTTGAGATAAATTGTTGAAGGCCTCATATAATTTATTGAACATACGCATAATTAAGCTGCTGAGAACACAGTTAAGGAAGAGTATTGATTACTGAGTATTGTGCTTGCAAGGCTGACTGGGAACTCTGGCTTTATAATGCTGTCCATATTTCCAAGCATCAATAGTACATGTAGCTAACCTGGAAAGAGGTCACACTTCAAGTTTGAAGTATGACTTCTACTTACACATATAAAATTCAATTGAAAGGTCAAAAAGTTATACATTGAGTCATTGTAAATTCTGGGCTTTATGGATTCATTAGGTAGTAAAATATCAAGGATAATGAGGATGATCTAATGTCTTGAAGATGGAACGTATAATAAAAATTTGAGAGGATTGATCAAAGTTTTAATGGAGAAACACAATCAAGTGTGATGCCTAGTCTGCAAAGTCTTTCAAACTTGTTATAGCTCCCTTGAATTGCACATTTGGAATAAACTCATTAATGAACTTAAAGTCTAGTTATATTAAACATTCCCATCAGAAACCAAGAATGATGTTTGGCTTTTATGTTTCATAATTCTTGCTAATAGATTTAAGAGAGTTAGTAAATTTTCATCTCAGTTTCATAATTAAAGTTTTTGTTGTGTTCTGTATGAATATTCTGTCATTCTTCATGCTATACCTAACCTGTCTTTCATTTTGGTAGTAGTAATAATGACTTTATAATCCATCACTCTAAATAAAATATTCCAAGAAAAAAGACCCACTATAAAACTTTAGAAATTAGAGTGTAAATATATCTTTGTAATTGAATGTTGACGTATGATGTTGATGCTTTTGTGTTAATTCCCCAAACCTGCAAACCAAGGTGGTAAATATTTATAGATGCATATGTAATATCTATAGAAACTATACATATCTAATACTTGATCATTTTCAGACTGTGGAATAATCCTCTTTTACACAGTAAAGATTTGTCACTCAAATTGGTTTAATAAAATGCTGATTGGCCAATAGCCAGGCAAGAAGTTTAATAGGGCCAACCTAAGGATGATGAGAAGGAAAAGGGCAGAGTCCAGGTTTACAGTCAGATACAGAGGGAGCAGAGATGAATGCATCATGCTAATAAAGCTACTGCCATGTGGCAGGGCATAAATAAGGAATATGGGCTAATTTAAAATGTAAGAGCTAGTTTGTAATTAGCTTGAGCTAATGACCAAGCATTTACAATTACTATAAGCCTTTGTGTGTTTATTTTGGACCAGAGGATAGACAGAAAATTCTAATAACATTTTCAGATCATTTCTTTATCATTTGTTCTTTTTGTAATCTCATAAATATACATTGCATTTACATAAGTTTCTTCTCCTCCCTCACCAATAGTTTACATGTGACCTTGATAGCTATAGTGGGACAGAGAGTCAATACTCTTTAGGAATATGACTATGTTATGTTGATCATGCCCCAGAGGATGTCTTCACATGCAAGTGCACACAGGAACAACTAGTTAAGACTCAATAGCATATAAAAGTGAACTAAAACAAAATAAGTCAGGCAGTGTATGTACTGAGGCAGATTAGGGGGAGTAGCATAGAGAACACAGGACAGAATATGAACAAAATATATTGTTATATACAAGAAATTTTCAAGCCAAGCAGTGATTTGCACACCTTAAATCCCAGAACTCAGGAGGCAGAAACAGGCAGATCTCTATGAGTTTGAGGCCAGCCTGGTCTAAAATTGCTAGTTCCAGGACAGGCTTCAAAGCTACACAGAAAAACCCTGTCTTAAAGAAAAAAAAACAGAATTTTAAGGAACAAAACATTTGTAACTTGCAGTTTGCTTCTTTTAGCATTTAAAGATATTTCCTATTTTTAAAAATAAGAAATTGGTGTTCACGAGAACTGTATTTCCTATATATAATGTCATTTTACTCTGGATTAGCTTTTTATCCACTTTACTTATGTGACAATTTTTATTGAACAATTACATTTATTATTTATTTATTTATTTCAGGTATCTCTATTCACTGTATTAAACACTATTGAAACTTATGCTAAAAATTTGTACTTTTCAGCTATGAAATCTCTGTGTTAATTTTTATTTCCATATTTGTACAAATATTTTATTTATTAGAAGACAATTCTTCCCCTATTTCATTTTAATTTATGAAAATTTTTCTAATTTTATTTCTGATAATTTCAAAATATAAGAAATAATTCCCACTGACATTTTTTAAAATTTATTCTTCTCTCAAACAATATATTACAACCACACCTCTACTTCTCCCAGTTCTACTACCCAACTCCTCTCTCCCTAGATATACTCTTTCTCCATTTTCCTTCAGAGAAGTACAGTCCTCCAGGCATATTAATGAATTGTTGAAATAGCAGCGGCAGGGCTGCGTCCCCAACACCCCGGCTGCTTGCACGGCTAGCTTTACCCGAAATAATTACACAGACACTGTATTCTTTTAAGCACTGCTTGACCCATTAGCTTCAACCTCTTAACCCATTTCTAATCATCATTGTAGCACCATGAGGTGCGCTTACCGGGAAGATTCTAGCCTACATCCATCTTGGTTCTGAGCTTCATCGAGAGTGCCTCAGAGAGCAGAGCTATCCTGTCTGCCCGCGAGACAGGAGCATGGTGTCTCTCTCTGAGGCGTCTGGCTCTGAGCGGAGCTGCATGCCTTCTGACCTCACTTCCTCTTCCTCTCAGCATTTTCTTCTGTTTACTCCACCCACCTATGTTCTAACCAATCGGACCAAGCAGTTTATTTATTGCTTATCCAATGAAATCAACAGATTGATATATGACACTCCCACATCAATGAATCATGCCATAACAAGATACAATGAGACTAGACACAAACCCTCATATCAAGTTTGGGTAAGGCAACCCACTAGGAGGGAAAAAGTCCCAAGAGCAGGCAAAAAATTCAGAGACATCCCCACTCTCACTGTTAGGAATCCCACAAAGGAGCAAGCTACCAACTTTAACATAAGTCAGAACCCAGAGCCAGAGAAATTGAGTAAAACTAGGAGAACATGATCCACAGAATCAACCAAGCAGGGTCATAGTGGCCCAAGGAGACTGAAGTGGAAATCATGAGGCCTGCATGAGTCTGTACTAGGTGCATTGACTTTTTTATATAATCATTTTAGGATATATGTTTGTGTCTCTTCATGACCCAGGTAGTATTTTATTTTCTTCTGAAGTTATATCGTTGAGAATATATTAGCGTAGTCATTGTTTCCCTCAATGCTGCACATTTTTAACAATTGGTTAAAAACTGGGACTTCCACAAGCTGAAAAGTCTGGGTCTTCCTCTGGAGTTCACATCTCAGTCACTTTTAGCTTTCTTTAGTTTCACAGGAATAGACAGCACTGCTTCTGGACCAATACTTCTATTATTTATGCAAAGAGATTTTAGCCTCCCTCTGAAACTTCCTTAGAATTATTTTTCCAATTTCTTTAATTTGTATTTCCTTATTTTTTGTATCAAAATTACTATGAATCTTGTGAGGTATGATCAAGCAACAGGAGATAATTACAGCATGCCTAGAGTCATGACCACAAAATATAAATAAAAAACGAAAATAGACCAATTGCTGGTTTCTCAGAAAAGGCCCAATTTATCTGAGATAATCTTCTGTTTGTTCACTTCCCAAAAATTTTAGATAATCTAATTTTGTCCAGAGTAAACAGTTGTTCTCTGTCAAACTGTAGCTCTGTTAGTACTTACACACATTAAAAGCCTACACAGTATAAACTACCATGATCAGCATTGGTGAATACTGGTGATCTCCTCTTTCAAAACCAATTTCTCTTTTGCCCAGATGCTCTACTAGAGTACTGAAGTCATCTTTATTTGAACTTGATAATTGCATTGATGATATATAAATTTTTTTAGAATTCTTTTTTTTAATTTTTTTTTGTTGAAAAAATTTCTGCCTCCTCCCCGCCTCCCATTTCCCTCCCCCTCGTCCCACTTCTCTCCCCCTCCTTCCACTCCTCTACCCCTCTCCCCACTTCATTCCCCCTCCCTTTCCAGTCTGAAGAGCAGTCAGGATTCCCTGCCCTGTGGGAAGTCCAAGGTCCTCCCCCCTCCATTCAGGTCCAGGAAAGTGAGCATCCAAACAGGCTAGGCTCCCACAAAATGTTAGATTAACACCACTTTTAGTAATTTAGGTAACACAATAAAACGTGGGATATATTTAATATAAAATGTCTTAAGAACTCATCTTGACAAATTAACAGATTTAGAGCAAAGAAGAATCCTGGTAGTAAGGTAGAATCTACAGAATACACTCTTCTTGGGTTAAAATACTAAGAATAATTTTCTTTTCTGATGACATTGATTGCCACAATTATTCTTTTTGTTTGGTTCTCTATAGTCATCTAATTATTTTAGCAAAATTACGTCTGGTTTATTTTATCCTAAGCCACTCATTTAGATTAATTACTTTGACATGTAATTTTCTTAGAGTTTTCATTGATCAGTTTGTAAAGGAAGTTTTAGAGTAAATAGTCAAAAATAATAATAATAAATAAACCCAAATATTAACTGTTTTCAAAACAAAACGTTTTGGCATTTTGAAGGTTCTCCTCCACCAATATATTATTAGCGCATGTGGCTTGATCACAGTCATATATCTATTTGCTACTATATTTAAATTTACATCTTTTAGTTCCAGGATATAAAATAAAAAAGCAATACATTAAGAAACTGGGGAGATCCATCAAAGATAATAATAACACCGTAAAATTAATATACACAACAAATTCAACTACACACATAACACAGAGAGTGAAAGTAACATCCTAAAACAATTTCACTTTCTAAAATTTTGGAGGAAAAAGAAGAACCCTAGGAACTTTAGGTGATTATTTATAGTATCTATATCCAAATGTCATCAAACTTCAATGAGATCTAAAATACAGAATTCCTACCTATTTTATTGTCACATTAAGCTAGCAGAGCAAGATCCAATTTTATAACTAGAGCTTCTGGATATATTTCTTTATTAAAAAGGTTTCTGTATATAATTAATGGTGTAACAAAATATTAACAATTGCAAGGGTCCTCCTAGTTATATCACTTGGTGCTCACAGTAGAGGAGAAAAAAATAGAGTTAGTAATAAGGATACATTTATGGGTGGGCAAAGTTGGAGTGATAAAAATGGGTTAAGAATCTAAGAATGCACATATCCTGTTGTCAATGTTAAAGAACATAAGGAAGTAATAATTTTTTTGTTTTTTGTTTTTCGAGACAGGGAGTAATAATTTTTTGAAAGCCCTGAAAAATGCAAGATAACCACTTTTGACATAAATATTCCAGTCTACAGAATTTTGTGTTATCTTGTGTTCTGGAAATTCTATTACATTACTATTATATAGCTAATAAGCTATTAAGAAAAATGTGAATATTTAGCAAGGGTACATAAAAAAGAAAAATATAAAATATGTTTAAAATACATTAAACAATCATAAGTTAATTCTGATATCCATAAAACAAAATATTAAAAGCCAAAGTGTAAAACTAAGTCATTAGTTAATCAAATTGAAGAGATGTATCTCCCTTCAATTATATTAATATATTAAGCAAAATCAGGCTCAAATGTGTAAAATTAATTTCCATTCTTTAAAAGGATTCATAAATGGAGAAATAGCTTACATTAACTTACAGTATTATCTTGAAAAGATCATAGGAAACAGAAAGACAAAATGAAATAGAAATGATTTTGCATCTTATAATTTTGGATTTTAGAAGGCTGCTGACAAATTATTTAAAAACTTTATCAAGTTTCACATTTGTGATTCATATATTTTCTGAGTGTAAAATAAATAATTTATATAAAAATTAAAATGGTTTTACATGCAAGAACCTTCTAAGCTTCAAATAGTGGAGTTACAGAATAATATTAAGATGGTTTATCTGCAAACAGTACAAAATTCAATGAAATTTTTTATAGAGAAAAACTGAACTTTGAATGACTTACTGGTTTATTCACTAGTTCCTGGAAATTAGCCGACATGATGTGTGTTGGCAGAGAGAGGTAGGAAAATACCTCACCAAGAAGTTGCGGGATGAATGATTAGAAATGTAATTATAGTGTTTCACTACAAGAACCTCATTAGGCAATCACACTATATTAGGGCAATATAATTTGATGATTTCACCCTCAGAAAGCAAACTTTTAAATAATTCTGAACCTTAATTAAGGGGATTTGGAAGCAATAACTTTAATACTGGTCATTAATCAAAACACTGGGTAGTAAACAAGAGATGCCGAAAACCTGAGATGAGCTTGAAATTAAGTCACTGGATGGAGGTTCTGAGAAGGGCAAAGTGATGTGGTAATATGCAGTATTGTTTTTAGGGAGATAATGCTGTTCCTATGTGTGTACTTTGTTTGTTATGTTGCATAATTAATGTCCTTTCTACATTTTCCAAGATACCAATAAATATGCACCTATGTAGTATATAATTTCCTGGTAAAACAGTAAAACAATTTGTCCAGTTGACCCAAAAATATAATTTTAATTTGTTTTATTTTTAAAAAATTCAATTTTAGTTAATATGTGAAACAAGCTCATTGTTTAAAATAACTGTTTATTGTACTTCAAAAGAAACTTGTTCTTGAGTTCTCAGTAGTCCTCATTGTCAGCTATGTTCATCGAGCCTGGTTTTATCCCAGTCTTTTTCAGATCCAGGCCAGCTGGCCTTGGTGAGTTCCCGATAGAACATCCCCATTGTCTCAGCTACTGAGAACTCAAGAACAATGGCAATGGGTTTTTTGATCCTACTGCACAGATTGGCTTTGTGGGAGCCTAGGCAGTTTGGATGCTCACCTTACTAGACCTGGATGGAGGTGGGTGGTCCTTGGACTTCCCACAGGGCAGGGAACCCTGATGGCTCTTTGGGCTGACGAGGGAGGGGGACTTGATTAGGGGAGAAGGAGGGAAATGGGAGGCGGCAGTGGGGAAAAGACAGAAATCTTTAATAAATAAATAAATAAAAAGAAAGAAACTTGTTCCCGGGATTGGGAATTTTTTTCTGCAGTCCTAGTGAGAAGCACTGTCAGTAATATTACCTCCTTTAAGTTATATAAAATAATTCTTAAAGATGATATCAAATAATGTGTCCCTCCTCCTCCTGCACTGACCTTCATTCCTCTTTCCCAGTAGGATTCTTCTGCCCTATTCTTCCCCAGCCGGAGACTTATTTTGGATTTTTCTACTTCCAATTATGTCTTTTGTTTCTTTCTATTCTTTCTGGGGCATCCCTCCAACCATGGCCATTTTCTCTTATGCTTTCTGTGGTTATATACTCATATGTTGTATGCTGACATTTAAAGACTTGTAGCTGTGGGTAACAGATAAGTAGAACCTGTAAAATTTGTCTTGATGGTCATGGTAATTTCACTTAATGTTGACAGAGGTTTTCTGTCCCAGCCAATCACACAGCCATTCAGTCCCAAAGAAACACACACAGGCTTACATTAATTATAAACTGGTTGACCTATTAGCTAAGACTTCTTATTAACCCTTATAACTTACATTAACCCATAATTCTTGCCTGTATTAGCCATGTGGCTTGGTACCATTTATCAGTGAGGCATTCTCATCTTGCTTCTTCTGTATCTGGGTGATGACAGCAAACTGAGTCTTTACTCTTCCAGAATTCTTCTGTTCTCATCACCCCGTCTCTACTTTCTGCCTGGTCACCCCATCTATACTTACTGGCCAATCAGAATTTTATTAAAATGATACAAGTGACAGGGTACAAGATCATTGTCCCACAGCACTTGCCCCTTTTTTCCAAAACAAGAACTCTGAATCAAATCTCCTTTGTTTACTTTTTCTTCAGACCATTATCCATAACAACTTGTAACCAACACTCTAAACAAAGATAAACATCCATAATCTGTTTTTTTTTTATTTTTGGAATATGGGTATAGTTTTCTAGGCTACTTTCTGCTGATTGGGGGCACTGATAATCTTATGGTTACATAAAGAAGATTTAGAATTATGATCAAGTCCTAACTGGAGTAATCTGTAAGGCTTGATCATCTCAGCCAGCAGTCTTGAAACTGTCCTGGATATAGAACTCAGAGGAAACTCCAACACAGGTTCTTGAAATGTTGGATCATCTAGACCATCTGCTTCTATCAGATTCTTCAGGGGGTCTTCACTGATCATACTTGATTTTTGTTAATCTAAAATGAATCCACGGCCTCTCATTTTTTATGGAAACAAAAGCAAAACCTTTTCTACGAAGTAACATTTCTTTGACTTAAATTTTGAAGTCAAGGCATTTTAAAAATATATATGTTAAAATGATCCAGCAGCATTTAAAATCAAATGTTATTTGATTCCTCAGCATTCAAACAATTCAAAGACAACACAATACAGTATCCAGATTTTCTGTGTATATTCCATCTCTATGTGGTTTTATTTTAAACTCTGTTTCTTTTATATTTATTTATTTATTGAGACAGGGTTTCTCTGTGGCTTTGGAGCTTTTCCTGGAACTAACTCTTATAGACCAGGCTGGCCTCAGACTCACAGAGATCCTGCTGCCTCTGTCTCCCAGTTGCTGGGATTAACGGCATGCACCACCACTGCCCAGTCCCTTAGTTTTTGATTATTTGAGAGAGGGCTTCTCTGTGTATCTTTGGCTGTGCTGGAACTCACTCTGTAGAACATACTGTCCATGAACTCACAGAGATCTACCTGCCTCTGCCTCCAAGTGCTGGTTTTAAATGTGTATGCCACCATACCCAACGTATCTGTCTGTCTGTCTGTCTGTCTGTCTGTCTCTGTCTCTTTCAAGGAATTTATCCTTTTTCTTTTCTCACCCAAGCTACATATATTTTTAATCACATTGTAAATCATTTAAAAGCTTTTTTTTAAAAAAAATATAAATCTTTCTTTACTGTATATCTATATTCTTCTGACCAAATAAGTCTTAAATTTGCTAAGTGCTATGGCTAGGATTAAAGCCATGGCTTTGATGGCTGGATCCACCCCATTACTTAGCTTTCTGAGAGTCTAGCTTCATGGTGGAATTACTTGCCAGAGCCATGTTCATTACCCCAACTTTATGGAGTTCCAAGGTCCCTGCCACCACCCAGAATCATGCTGTTGGCTATTCATAAACATCATTCAATGTTTTGTGGTGAGGCCTTTTAAAAGGACCTCAAGGGTTTTACAGCTAAAACTAAGTCAGGAAGTCTCTCTTAAATGAGATATACTTGCCTCTAGCAAACAGAGCCCACCTGATAAAATGTTGCTACCAAGAAGCCATGATTAACTCTGTTCTTTTGTGTCTAGAATTTTTTTTCCAAGCTCTCTTCAAAGACAGGACAACTGTTTCATTAGGTTAACATAAGTTGTTTTTATGAAAATAGAAGTAAAGAATAGAAGTTCAAATTATATATGTTAATTTTGTTTACATTATTTGTACACCTATACAAAGTTATTTTGTCAGGTTGTATATATGCAAGTTTTTACCTCAGTTAGGGCATTTTTATATTGATACAAATTTAAGGATATATTTTCATATTGCATTACATATTGCTCCTACCTCTGATCAAGATATTTATATATTGTTTACATTTTGAGGTCATTGTTGCACATTTGTTTGCAGAATATTTAATATTCTTACATGAAGTTTTACTCTTTATGTTGTACAGGTATTAATTATTATAGGTAAAAAGTTGTTCATGTTTTTTGTACGTATAGTCAGATCAATTAGGTTCTTTATCACTTAGGTTTGTAAATGCATAGAGATTATATTCTGTCCAGATAGGTATTCTTCAACCACTTCAAGGATCTGTGGAACATGGCATTTAAATGATTTAGAGTTCTGTTGACATAAGACATGATTGCTCTGACATCACCAATCTATCCCCAAGAGATGTTGAGCACCAAAGACACTCCACTTGGAGCTTGTTTTCTTCTTGGCAAAAATAGGCTTTGAGCAAGTAACTGACAATAAGAAACAAAATTTATTTAAAAATCAAAAAAATCATATTCCATTCATTGATATTTTTATGTAACCCAAATATAAAGAACATGTTCAGTAAGGTAAGAAAATTTCTCCTTCTATGGAACAAATTAATCCTAATTATTACAACAATGATAAAGTGTACATGTCTCTTATCCAAAGTACTCTAAGCTAGAATAAAATGAGTAATTTTGGCAGCAACAAAAGAAACTATTTGAGTGCTGATATAGTACATAGAAATTAATAAACATTGCTTCAGGAAGCAAGATGATCCTTTAAGTTATGGGTTATATTTGGGATCTTATAAAGGAAAATAGTAATTTCTCAATATAATGGTTTATTTGAAAATTAAGGATATGAAACTTATTTTAATATAACTTCTACATGCACAATTGTTCTATCTTCTAACAAGAATGACTACTCATCTACTTAGCTTTGTGGATTTGCATTTGTTGCATGTGGCACTGCCATTTGGTTAAAGAAAATAGCTTACCTTCTCAAATGTGTGGACATTATGCTCATTTCTAGTAACATGACAGACAAAACCAAATATTTTTCAAACTGGCAAGCAGGTACTTTATTACAATTTCATTTATTTGTTTTTTGTTGTGACTGTTGTTTTGTTGTGTTGCTGTTCAATTTTTTAAAAAAAATAAATTCTCATTATGTAACCCTGGCTATATTGGTTCCAAAGGTAAAATCTAGGCTTGGCCTCAAACTAAAACTTACAAATATCAGACAACTCCTGCTCCCTGAGTACTGAGATTAAACTTCTTTCAATTATGCCTCATCCTCAGAGAAAATTTTGAGCATGTATCTGGATATATCCTTTAGGTAAATCATCCAACTTGGCTCTCTTTGACAAAAAAATAATGGTCCCTTAAAAATTATACCAAAGAAATCTGTAGACCATTAATTATTTATTAAAGTATATACTTTGATTACCAGCCATAATTACCTGTTTCATTTTCCAAAAAGAATATATTTATTCATATTTTCTTATAATTATGCAATAATCCTTAATAGCATTCAGCAAAAAAGAAGCTAAATATTTGGGATTAGGATTATTATTTAATCAGTGACCTTCATCAGTATCTTACAGCATATTCAAATACAGTTAAAGTAGTAGCTTACTATTATATGTCATAAAAATATAGCAATTAATTTAATAGAATTTGTTCAATCTTTTATTTATACAGATTAAGATTAAAATAATTTAATGCTGATTAACATATTTTAAAATAAATAAGTATGTTTGTGCCTTAAATTTTGAGAGACAAATTTGTGAAATGTCAATATTAAAGCTGAGGAATATAAACTGAATGTCTGCAATTACCTTTAATTAGCTATCAAAGACCTATCAATTCAAAAGCTCTTATATAATGATTTAAATTACTACACTGACATTACATTTTGGAGATAAATTGCTGCGGAGTTTCTTTCTACTAAGACAAAATCAAGAACATCATTCTTATCAGAAGGATATGGGAGAGCATTAAGTGCTGTGAAAGGCACGGGGAATTATGGAGTGTGTACTTTACAACGGCATTCTCTGTTTCTTCAGTAAATGTCACGCCTAAGAAAACTAGTTCCTCAGTTACCTAGTCTTTGTTCAAGGTGTCTAGTAGTAGTAGCTTAGAGTTAAACAAGTGTTTGCTAACCTGTATAATATGGAATTTGGGAGTGAGTTAGATTGAAGAGGTCTGTGAAACGACATCAGTCTTTTCAAAATAATACTTCAAATATAAGATTTATTTACCTGAGTTTCATTCGTCATAACTGTTCAGTGGTTTGCCTGAGGCAACATAATACATGTACTTTAAGGAATTACCTGAGCCAGATATGAAAATGCAACTCTCTAAATTTACATCAGTCAAAAAGTAAAAAAAAAAAAATTAAGTCTGACTGTCTGATTTGGATATTAAAAAATCCATATTACATAGAATTTAGTTTGTGTGCGTATGTATGTGTGTGTGTGTTTGCGTGTGTCAGTGAGAGGGTTAGAGGTCAGAAAACAATATACTTAAAATGGTCATCAATGGTAATCAAATTCAGCTTAGGCATCACATGCTTTTACAAGATCAATATATTGCAGACTTTACATCTTGTTAGTATCTCTTGGGTTTTGTCAAGGAAAAAGTAAATATTATTTTATATGGTTTCAGTATAACTGGCTTGGATAATGTACAAATAACAGTAGCACATTTTTTCAGTTTTATATTTAAAAGATGTAAATATGAACTGATACCACCATATGGTCAAAATCCTCAAGGAATTCCTGGGAATTTGACATCTGTAAGCTACATTGCAACCAGAATTCTTGAGAACCATTGAGGAGTCAGAAGCGATAGTTGCAGTCTCTAATATTGCAATGATTCTGAAGACTACTATTCTCATGTGCTGAGGCTGTAGGTGTATGTCTCTGCGCTCAACTACTTTACTAACAGAACTGACTGTCATATTATTGTATGAGTTATTAGTATTTAATTTTATTATTTGAAAACATTTATTATTTTTCTGCAAAGAAAAAGCTTCCAGTCTTACTTCTAATAAATTAGTTTATAATATATTAAGCTATTACTTTTGTGGTAGAGTTCTGTTACATGACCCAGTGGATGCCCAATGTTATGCTTTCAATAGGTTCTTTTAGAGTACATAAGAGAAAGCAAAAATTTTATAGTCATACAATTTAGCTAAGAAATAAGAGAGAAATTATATTGTATACCTTTTTTTCAAAGAATGGTTGCAAAAATCTATCAATAAAATATGTCATCTAATATATATTGCAATTTGTATATATACATATTTTGTAGAATTTACTTGGAGAATAAAATCACAACCAAACAGTCTGAAATGACATCATTTAACCAGTAATTTTGTGAGGATGGCAAGAACATATCACTTCTAAGTAGGCACTAGTCACCACTGCCGTATGTGAATTTATCTTACTTTTATCTTTGGAAGAATGCCATTAATACAGCAAAAAAGAGTGATAGCTATTGAAGGTTGGCAGAAAATTCATATTGAAGATCAAGAAACTAAAAAATACAGAGAAATTAAGGACTACTCAGGTTTATCCAAAATAGTTGCAGATTAAAGTAGTGATCTAAGCATCCCTTCTTAAAACAAATTTATTAAAATATAATCTGCTGACTTTTACAGGAGGAACATTTCAATAATCCTTCTAATTGTGTTATGTATAATGAGCTCATTTTTTTTGATAAAACAACTTTACATTTTTTTTATTGAGAAAAGCAAAAAACATGTTTCCGCCTCCTCCCAGCCTCCCATTTCCTTCCCCCTCCTCCCACCCTTCTCCCCCTCCCTCTCCAGTCCAAAGAGCAGTCAGGGTTCCCTGCCCTGTGGAAAGTCCAAGGTCCTCCCCACTCCGTCCATGTCTAGGAAGGTGAACATCCAAACTGGCTAGGCTCCCACGAAGCCAGCACATGTAGTAGGATCAAAACCCCGTGCCAATGTTCTTGGCTTCTCATCAGCCCTCATTGTTCGCCATGATCAGAGAGTCCGGTTTTATCCCATGCTTTTTCAGTCGCAGTCCAGCTGGCCTTGGCGAGCTTCCAATAGATTAGCCGGACTGTCTCAGTGGGTGGGTGCACCCCTCATGGTCCTGACATCCTTGCTCATGTTCTCCCTCCTTCCGCTCCTCATTCGAACCTTGGGAGCTCAGTCCAGTGCTCCAGTGTGGGTCTCTGTCTCTATCTCCATCCATCACCAGATGAAGGCTTTATGGTGATATGCAAGATATTCGTCAGTATTGCTATAGGATAGGGTCATTTCAGGTTCCCTATCCTCAGGTTCCCAAGGAACTAACTGGGGACATCACCTTGGGCTCCTGTGAGCCACTCTAGGTTCAAGTCTCTTGCCCACCCTAAGGTGGCTCCCTTAACTAAGATATGTGCTTCCCTGCTCCCCTATCCAGCCTTCCTTTATCCCAATCATCCTGATTCCCCAAGTTCCCCCAATCCTCCCCTTTTCACTTTTCTCTCCCCATCCCCCCTTATCCCCATCCCACCCCACCCCCAAGATCCCAATTTTCTCCCCGACAATTTTGTCTAGTTCCCATAGCCAAGGGGATAACTATATAACAACTTTACTTTTTAGATATATCAGCTGTAGCAGGATTCCTAAGTGTGTACAACTGGACAGTTTGTACGTTTTAGAATACTACTACTATTTATATTAGTGCTTAGATTTTGTATGGAGTTTATTTTCCTTCTCTATTGAATATGACAAAAATGTAATGCACTATCATTCAGTGGGGGAAATGGATAAAATTTCTGAAATATTTATACTAATCAATATTCACACTACAGGAAGTGTTACAAGGTCATCATATTTCACCAACATTTTATTTTTTGTATTTTTCCTTATAACTAGTCTCATGAAGTGATTTGATATTTTAATGTAGGATTTTGATTTTTATTTTTCTCATGTCTTATGAGTAACAAGATTTTTTATTCTTCTAAACTTTTCATATTTTGGGGGGAATATTTCTTCAGAAGGTGGGAACACTTGAAATTTTGCTATTTATATTTTATTATTCGTTCCTAAGATTATTATATACAATTTATTATTATGTACATGGTTTGCAAATAATTGTCAAAATCCATGGATTATTTTTCCCTTTTCCTTGTCTGAAGCCATTTGTAGCACAATAGTGCATAATTTTCATAATATATAATTTATGTACCTTTTATTCTGTCATTAAATTTTGGCATTATGTCTAAGAAGATATTCCTCCTTCTGGGTATTTTTCCTAAGATCTATATATTATTAGCTTTAATATTCATCTCTATGATTTATGTTTTTATGCTTAAGAATGGCATTTTTGCATATAGTCATATTGCAGCCCTATTCAATATTCAGAATATGTGAGAGAAAAGTCCCTAAGACAAATGTTGAATCCTTAGCTTTCACAGAGCCCTCAATTACTAATATGTAAACTGTGTTTCAAGAATGATTTTATTGTGGTTATAGTTTAGGCAAAGTAAAAGAAAAAAGTGGGAATCAGAGTGTGAGGGTGGTGGCAATAAAACTTTTTGAAACAAATTCTTATATTTTCATTTTGCAGCATGGATCAGAGTTCTGTGATGATAAAGGTCATGGTGTGACCATGGAGAGGTTGTCTTATAGCTAAATGAAAGTATGTCCCTGGAATTGAGGTCAGCAAAGTGTAAGGCCTGGTACTACTGTGAAAATGGATTTTAATGTAAAAATGTAGAGAAGACTTCATGTTATCCATAAATATTTAATTCAGCATAAAAGATTGTGCAAGTCAAAGTAACAATCTCTCTTAAGGTTTTTAGGCCATCGCAGGCCTAGGATAGAGAAGTTACATAATGAAGAATCAAAGACTTGTATATCTGTCATCAGTTGTTGCTGCACCAAGTATATGATGATCTCTGTTACTGAGGACATTGGAACTTGCTCCATCCTGTGCAGTGATCTGTGATGAGAAACTGTCTTCAATTTACATTTTATAATTTGGACTTTGCACTCAAGGAAAGAAATAATGTAACATAATATAAACCTCCCACAATGGAAGAACAAACATGTACTAATATTTCAGTGTATGTAATGAGTATGTCAAGAAGATAAGCAACTAGTTCTTGTTGTGGAATATTATTTTAAGGTATGCTACTTTTGTTTGTGCTCTGGAACATTGATTTAATGATGCAAAGATGTGTTTGATTAAATAAAATTTATCTACTATCACAGAGTTAATTCGGCAACTAACTGACAGGAAGTGGTAGGGAGGAGTCAGGTGGAGAAGAGTTTTTAAGGAGGGGCAAGGAGAAGAATCAGGACTTTGGAAAGGAGGCAAAGAGAGGAGTTGAGCTATTTGCTCTTCAGTCTCTCTGAGGAGCGGAGTTCCACCTCATCATTTGTTTCTTGAGTTCTTCAGTGAGACACAGATTTTGTTAAAAGCTTCCATCATATCTTGGAAAGAGTTAGTGCCTGGGCGGGGTGGGGGGGGAGGGGGGACAGATTTTCGTTAGGCTGCAAGTCTTGCAGCATAATCTCTGTTGATAGCTACACAGTTGCAGTTGCTGATTCAGTCAATCATGGCTTAAAAGGCAGCAGAAAATTAAAAAGAGGACAAAAGCTCTTTCCATTCCTCACGACCTATGAAGCAATAAAAGGAGAATGGGGAATGGAGTTAAATAGAGATTGATAAAGAATATTAGAGGATGCAATATATATTTCAGGGAAATAGAGACAGAGTACATTGATCATGCTGATTTCAGACATCTTTGGCTACAATAGCACAATGAAACTGTGAAAAATTATACAAAAGACTTAATTTTTGTTTATATACAAATATAATTTTAGAAGGTGAGAAGCCCTAAAGGATAATGTGATTATTTACACATGTAGGAAGGCATTATTTTTAACGTGCAGTCAACTTCCTTCCTACACTGTGTTCATTTGATTTCCTCTCACTCAATATTCATATAAAAATAAAATTGTGACCAATTCTGCACAAACTGCCACACTGAATGCTACTTACTCCAATTAACCCCAAACTAATTCTGTCTGTGATACATGCATTGAAAGATGTCTACTCAGCTATTCTAGTTATCTGTGAAAATGTTACGTTACATATTACATTAAATGTTAGTGGCCAAGGTATCAAGTGGTAAAAATTTATTGTCTTAATATGAGGTATATTTATTTATTGATTCCCAGTTTCTGAAGTGAGTAATCTAAGCACATGTAATTGGTGCTACCCCCCAAAACAATAGGGCAGAATAAATCCTGCTCACTTCATAACTTCTCAATATAGGCACTAACCTCTGGCTTTCCTGGACTGAAACTGCAGTAACAGTTTTCCTGATTTTTATTTCCACAGTATTGACCACTCCTTAGCCTAATTGTACTCATAAAGATGTTCTTTTCAAATGCAATCAAGCTTCCGAATTCTGTATACAACAACAGGGAGTTGAGATGAAAATATAATTAATTTTCTCATTATTGTCAGACAAATGAGGATGTAACTTAATACTGTGAAATTTACAATAACGAAACTATTCCTAGTTAATAATGGAGCTAGTGTATACAGAAAAGGGCATGGGATGTAGAAAATATCTGAGCTATATTTAAGACACTTCCAGTTCTTAAATTCTTCTATGTGTATCTCTTTCCTTCTGAGTTTAATGGAAACAGAGTACATTGTGACAAATTATTCATTTGTGCTCGTTCCCTTCTGCTTTCAGGTCACTGAAGGTAGAGCACTTAATTCAGCTGTTAACCATTTTAACCTGAGGGCGTGTTGAAAATAAATCCTCTTTAGAAGTCTCTGTAAGGTCCGTGCTTCAAACAGCCTTGAAGTCAATCATATTAACTAAAACATTTCCTTCTTAGGCATCTATTAGAAAACTGATGTTTCTATGATGCTTCTTGACATTGTGAACTGCCATAATTTTAGCTCTACGCAATGAGTACTAAAAGTTAAAATCTTTACTGTTTTTTTCTTTGAATAGTAGAAATTTCAAATGATAGAATTTCCTGTCTTTAAAATTTACTGACCTGTGTTTGTAGTTTCTCTACAAATCACATAACACATGTAATTATATATGTATGTATGTATGTTTATAGATATTTATATGTGTGTATGTATGTAGAAACACGCTTTACATTTTAAATAAAAGACCAAACTAAATCACGTATCTAATATCACTAGTGTTTTTCTTCAATAATGACAGAAATTAGTATTACTTGATTTAATTATAATTAGAAGTTTGGAATATACTTAAACTTACGTAGCATTGAATCAGATGGCAAAATTTAGATCAAGCCAATATATATTGACTTAAGTATTGAATTCCATTCAAACTCCCTAAATTTCAGTTTTTCAGTCATCACATGTTTTGAATAAGTCAGCTCCAACTCCTTATGAAAGAAAACCATAGGATAAATGTGGACATGAAGTTGACTATTCTAAAGTAGGCAACTCTGTTAATCTCTTTTGTCTATCTTTTGTCAGCCTATTTTTAGTTTTATTGGTGGTGTCTTTCTTGTAAGTGATATTAGATTAATTATTCAATTTAGTAGATTAGTAAAATTTATAAAAGAAATATATAAGAAGGCATCAAAATATTTCTTATAAGTAACAGATAACTAGGATATAATAAGGATTAAAGTTTTAAAATGTTGGCATAATTTTTATCCTTATTATACTCTGTGACACAGGAAAAAGAATTGTTTCCAAAACAAAATTGGCCTAGAAGCTTTAGAGTGTCCATAAAGATCCACCGACATCCATTCTGGATAAGCTGTTTTCACATATTGTATACTACTGAACATTCATTGAATTAAAATAAAACTTAACTTTTAACATTCAAGTCATCCACCACATTTATGCTGAAAGCCATTTTTTTGGAGGAAGTGGGAATCGCATACTTGCAAAGCTTCCTAGGTATAAACAATCATGTGTCATTCAAAGCTGATGGAATACTTCTTACCACTCAGAGTAATGAAAGTGTGAGTGACTGTCAAAAGTTCCACCTGCTATGTTCAGCAAGTCCGGTTTTATCCCAGGCTTTTTCAGACCAGCCTTGGTGAGTTCCCGATAGAACATCCCCATTGTCTCAGTGTGTGGGTGTACCCCTTGCGGTCCTGAGTTCCTTGCTTGTGCTCTCTATCCTTCTGCTTCTGATTGGAACCTTGAGATTTCTGTCCGGTGCTCCAATGTGGGTCTCTGTCTCCTTTCATCGCCTGATGAAGGTTAATATTCAGGAGGATGCCTATATGTTTTTCTTTGGGTTCTCCTAGAACTCAAGATCAATGGCAATGGGTTTTTGATCCTACTGCAGGTAATGGCTTTGTGGGAGCCTAGGCAGTTTGGATGCACACCTTACTAGACCTGGATGGAGGTGGGTGGTGTTTGGACTCCCCACAGGGCAGGGAACCCTGATTGCTATTTGGGCTGACGAGGGAGGAGGACTTGATTGGGGGAGGGGGAGGGAAATGGGAAGCGATGGTGGGGAAGAGACAGAAATCTTTAATAAATAAATAAATTAAAAAAAGTTCCACCTGTTCTTTAAGTGCTACTTACTATAGAAAATCAAGATTACCAGAGAGATAGCTTTTTTAAAAAAATAGAAATTTTAATGGAATATTCTACCTTAATTATTCAAAAATAAAAAAATATGCAAACAACATAATTTTGATATGTCAATTCATATAAAACTGTAAAAAATTTGAAATGTTACTATACAATTTTTTGCAGTATATTTTATAATCATGCCAACATGAATGTTATATTAACACAAGAAAGAAATTGTTCTTTACTCATCATATTATGATTGGTTTTTATTCATATTCTTTATGAAAGGAAAATATTAGACCTGATCAGAAAGTTTAATTGTCTGAAATGGATTTCAGTATTGCTGAAACTACATCGTCAATTTTGTAATAAATTATGATTGAGAATTTACAATTTTGTGCACAAAGGAGCTAATTGAATTTGACATGTTAACTTCAATTTGCAGCTTTAAAAGGGTTTAATTTTATTCAGATTTATGGTATTTAAAGCTCATGTTTGAATAATGAGTTATGCATCTGATAATATATTAAGCAGCATCTTGTTGAAGTACAAATAGTTATCAAATAGAATTTGCTTTAACTTCTGGGCATTGTGCATATTTTTTAAAATCCTGATAAGTTATTTTTCTAACATCTAATTAAATAAGTTTTTGTTTCACATTTTACATGGATTGCAGGCCCTTTGTTCTGTCCCAGCCACCTGGCTAGCTTTCACCTAAAATAATCACACAGAAACTGTATTCATTTAAACACTGCCTAGCCCATTAGCTCTAACTTCTTATTGGCTAACTCTTAGGTCTTGATTTAACCCATTTCTATTAAATCTGTGTATTGCCACATGACTGTGGCTTATAGGCAAGATTCTAACCAGTGTCCATCTCAAGCAGGAGCTCCATGGTGTCTGCCACTCTGCTCTTCTTCCCAGCATTCAGTTCTGTCTACCCCACCTACCTAAGTTCTGCCCTATCAAAAGGATAAGGCAGTTTTTTTATTCAACCAATGAAAGCAAAATATAAACAGAAGAAACTCCTACACCACTCACAAAATTGTCTATAACATCTATTTAGTTATAGACAGAACCTATAAGGCTAAATCTTCCTCTCTTCACTCTCATGAGAGTTTGCTCTAATGATGGACAAAGGATTAGGATGAACTAATTCAGTTGCCAATATATCACATTGCACAAAAAATTCATCCATCATAGAAACTCTGGTTAAACAAAAGCCACAATAATTACAAATTGACTCTTGTAATTATGTTTTAGGCTTTTTTATTACAGTTATTATATGGTAATGAGGTCCTACTCAAAATAAACATAAATAGGCTACTAGACAATATGATTCCATACCCTTAAGCAAGCTAATTTCTAAAACATTCAAATAAACTTTTCTATTTAAGCAAATATTGATACAACTGACTCATGTAGTTTCCTAGTTTCAGCGATATTCACCAAAAGAGAAACTTTCATTATATATCCCCAAGAGAAACTTTTTATTCTAATTAGAACTGTACAGATTTTAAAAGATATTTTTATCATATTTATCTATAATTTTACTTCTTTTTAAGATCTAGTGTTAAATACTATGGTCAGGATAAATGAAGGAGACTATTTTAAATAAAATAAAATAATAGCAAACAAATGAATATATAAATACTAGAAAATGAGATTTAGACTATCACTGCTTACCTAGAATATCATACCCTACATTTAACATTTCTTAATTATATGACTTCTCAAAGACTCACAAATTTCATCAGCAAAGTTTCATAAAACTTATGCTTATTTAACAGCTATCAATATAATTAGTTTCATTTTATTTTTATTTTAGCAGTTATATGTGTCAAATACTGCAATGTGCCTGGGATAGATAATATCCTACAAATGAGCTATTGCTAAGAATACAAATAGCCTGTAAACTTTAAGCCAAAGTACAGATATTTATTCTAATTTATATAATTATCACATCTGCTGTGATTATCTAGTTTATAGAAATTTGAAGGGTTCATGATGTACATGGGTTGTAATTAATCTGGTAATGTTGCAATTAGCCAAATATTGTTTAGAATATCCATTAATCCTAAAAAAAAATTGCGAGATATATTTGTCATTCCTCATTAAGGAATTTATAGTTATTTTCAGTGTGTGTGTGTGTGTGTGTGTGTGTGTGTGGATGAATGTGTGTGGGTGTATAACCTGTGCCTACAGATATAGAGGCCAGATGCCAGATGTTGATAGTAGTAGGTGTCTTTCTTTATTTATCTCAAACCTATTTGTTGAGACAAGGTCTGTCAATTAACATAGTTTTTACTTATTTGTCTAGCCTGGTGGCCACAGACACCATGGAATTTGCCTGTCTGGCTTGTATCCCACCCCAGAGCTCCAGCTACAAATTTGCAATGCCCACCCTTTTGTTTTATGTGGATGCTGCTAGGCATTCAAACTCAGGACTTTGTTCTTGGGGAGCAGACACATGACCCATTGAGCCATCTCCTGAAACTGTCCTTTCTCTTTTAAACATCTAGTTAACTTATAAACAATAAGTATACCTTATAAACAATAAGGTAACTGCATATCTTCAGAAATTATGGCATTCTTCAGGAGCTCTATCAAATGCCTCTTAGGTGTTTACAATCACACCTTTAGTTATGATGTCATGCTTCAAAGAAAGCCTGACAGGACTGCAGATACTCTAACAGAGCCAAAGGGACTAGTAAGAAAAACATCAAAATCTTTACTCAAAGATATAAAGAAGTAAAACTCTCTGATCTCCCACTATGATCACATGATAAGAGTCTGAAGTTATGATTGTTGGGCACTGATGGCACACACCTTTAATCCAGTACTCAGGAGGCAGAGGCAGGTGGAGCTCTGTGAGTTTGAGGCCACCCTGGTCTAGAAGAGCTAGTTCTGGGACAGGCCCAATGCTACAAAGAAACCCTGTCTCAAAAAAAATCACAAAAAAACCCATTTGAAGTAACTGTATGCCTGTCTTTTATTAATTTTGACAGACTTACTTATATAAAATGTTAAATTACATTTTGACAAAAATTGTAAAGTGTATCTTTATTCTAAAATACACATAGGCAATGTACAGAAATTAAGAATGTAGTTACATTCTATTTTCAAGTGAATAATAATAAAGAACACAGGTAAAAACATGTTTTTATCTCCCTTGTGTTATTAAAATGAAATCATCACAAGAACATCACAAAAAAAATCACATTTACATCAAAAAAAAAAACTTGCTACAGAGTAACAGAGTATGAGCAAGCAAGATAGTTCTCAGTTAATTCTTCTACTGGAAGGCTGTGTTTTGAAGTTATCAAGAAAGAACCAAACACTTTATTGCTTATCTTGAAAGTAATCATATAAGAAATCTTAAAGGAATCACAAATCTAAATTTATATACTTGAAAAACAATCAGTCATCTCTACTTTAAATTTTTAGGATATATCCCTACTCATGAATATATATCAAAAAATTGAGGACAGAATTGGGTATAAGGAATTAATTAACACCTTTGGTTATCAGCCAAACCCAGCAAGAAAGTCACATTAGCTAATTATAACTATGCTGCTTTGTTCTTCTTATCTGATCTTAGACTACCGCACTCAACTGTGTGTCTTTCTAAAATTTTAAATTGTCTTCTTGGGTTTTTTACCTCAAATTTGTCCAACAAAACATCTTTGTCCAATTCTATGTTACCTTCAAAGATTTGTTTCAGCTATAATTCACTCTAAAATATGTGAGCATACCTCCCAAATCACCACTAAAAGACTGTAAGTTAGTTGGGTCTACTGGGCTAATAGTTTCTCTTAGTCATTAACCTAAGCCACAGTCTGTATAGTTCCTCAATAGAAACTTATATGTTCTAGCCAGACATATAAGCTATGTCTTCCTTGTTAGTAGTTTTAAACATCAAAACTCTACTTAAACTAACATTATAATTATCAGTTACATAGTACAACTCAGGAAGGAATCATTTTCATAAAAATCCACAGGTAAAATTATCCAATAGAATAGAATATTTCCATAAGATAAACATACTACATTACAGGCAGTGGGGTTCTCCCGATACCCATGCACAGCACTCCAGATTCAGAGAAAGATGGCATGGACAAAGATGTAAATGCATAGCAGAAAGCAAAAGACATTCTGGAGTCTGTGGTCTCTGGGACTTTTCTATCAGAGATTCACCTATCATGGAATTGTCTCCTGATGGACTGACACCTTGAACTTCAGTTGCCCCCTGTTACTCCTCTGGCAGGGCAACCAGCATTTTCTGTCTCCTCTTCTGCATGACGTCCTGAACTCTGAGGGACTGATGGAGACCTCCAATTTATACTCAGTCTCTACATAATGTCTGGCTGTGGGACACTCCATCCACTCCCATCTGCTGTTGGCGAAAGCCTCTCTGATGATGACTGGATAAGGCATTGATCTAGGAATATCGCATAATATCATTAGGAGTAATTTTACTTATTAATAACTAATTTTAAAGAGTTGTGCTTGGTTTTATCCTTTGTAATTGGCCTATCTAGTATTTCTTTTTTGGTTAATCAAGAAGTCCAAGTAATGAGTTCCTTAACATGGTGTACACCTTAAAAGAAATCAGAAATTAGCTGGCTACTCCCACAAGTTTAGTACCATTTCCTCAGCAGAGTTTGTGATGGAGGTGGGTCTTGTATCTTATCTGTTGCTTTCATTGGTTAACTAATAAAGAAACTGCCTAGGCTCTGATAGGACAGAAAGTTAGGTGGGCGGAGAAGACAGAATAGGATTCTGGGAGAGAGAGGCTGAGTCGAGGAGTCGCCATTATGTTCCCATGCCAGACAGACGCAGGCTAGAATCTCCCCCGGTAAGCACGCCTTGGGGTGCTACACACTTTATAAGAAATGGGCTAGTCCAGGTGCGAGAGTTAGCCGAGAAGAGGCTAGATATGATGGGCCAGGCAGTGTTTAAAAGAATACAGTTTCCGTGTAATTATTTTGGGGCATAAGTAAGCCATGTGGACGGCCGGGTGCAGGGGACGCAGCTCGGCCGCTCCTCTTACAACAAGTTTGCAGGCAGGACAGATCGTGTTGTATTATATTTCCCTCATGGTAGCCTGCACATCACCTTTTGGCACCCAAGACACTAGAATGTAGGGGGTGAAGACTCCATGTAGTCCCAAGCCTCAGTATTCTCTGTTGCCGCCTTGGGTGGGTCACTAGTCTAGGGGTTGTAACCCACCCTGCAGCCTATTATTCCAGGGTCTCGAAGGGACGCTGCCTGGAAGGGGTGGGCTAAGACAGAAAGATGAGACCAAGCAGATTTTGTCAAGGTCTCGTTTATTAGGGTCCTGGTAACTGCTTATATAGCCCCTGAATGAGGGACTTGGGGGGGCAGGGGAACGGGATCTTGCCACGTGGTCCAGGTCATGTGGTTCAGGTTCGTCAGGTTCATCACGTAGGCCAGGAGGTTACGTCTGGTTAGGTAGGCCAGGAAGTCACAAGTTGCCACACCTAGTTCTCTAGGTAGTCTGGTGGGGCGGGTTCCGCTAACAGATAGTTCTCCATTAACAGCTTTAATTGGGTGTGGGGCAATAGAACTATTCTTAGCACAATTATGGGTGTGGGGTTCCCTGCAGACTCGCCAGGGTGATGGTTCCTGTAATGATTTTTAGGGGGAAACGGCTCCTAACAATTCTCTATGCCCAGTGTGTTGTGACAGTGCTGTCCTTGGCAATGGGCAACCCTTAATGTCAGATTGCAGAGAGCCAACCTTTGTCTTAGCAATAGCCTGAGTTGTTGTGAATTTCAAAAAGACCCCTTGGCCAAAACTCAGTTGAATGCAGCACAGAAGTGCCACTAGAAGCCTTGCCAGGCTACAAGAGGTGGCAATTCAGGCTCTATATTCCCCATTACTATGAGTTTTCATTAGGATCACCATTATAGCTATCAGGAAGTTTCAACTGCATTGGGATTCTAAGCCACCCACTTTCCCTCCAACTCTAGAAATCCTCCCCACTCACTCCCTCCTTTCCCCACCTGATCCTTCCCTCTCCCATTCCCAAATGCCACCAGTCCTCCCTTAAAATCTATTCAATTTCCCTTTCCAGGGAGAAGAATGCTCACCCTTACCCTTGTTCTTTACATAATTCCCTGGAACTATGCATTGTAGCTTTGTTATCATTTAGTTAATTGATTAATTACTAAAGAAGTTGTGGCTTATGGGTTGTAGCTCTTGGAGCAGGACTTAGGTCAAATGAGGTATTGATTGTCAACTCCCACAAGTTCAATGCTACCATGGTCCTATGATGTGGGAGTGTCATATATCAATCTGTTGATTTCATTGGTAAAGCAATAAATAAACTGCTTGGCCCAATTGGTTAGAACATAGGTGGGTGGAGTAAACAGAAGAAAATGCTGGGAAGAAGAGGAAGTGAGCTCAGAAAATCATGCTGCTCCGCTCAGAGCCAGACGACTCAGACAGAGATGCCACGCTCCCCTCGAGATAGCTCTGCTCTCTGAGGCAGAGGCATGAAGCTCAGACCCAGGATGGACATAGGCTAGAATCTTCCTGGTAAGCGCACCTCATGGTGCTACATAGATGAATAGAAATGGGTTAAGAGGTTGAAGCTAATGGCCAAGCAGTGCTTAAAAGAATACAGTATCTGTGTAATTATTTCGGGTAAAGCTAGCCGTGTGGGTGGCCAGGGTGCTGGGGAGGCAGCCCCACCGCTCTTATTACAACAGTCCTAGCATATTTTATATGTAGCACAGATTGTAGTAAACACTTTGAGTATGGTTGGAGTCCATGTTTATCTTTCAGTGTTCTGCGGAGTACCTTTCTAAACCAAAGAGATTCCATCAAAGCAGTGAACGCTCCGGGAAGTGATCTGTGCCAACTGCTCAGTGTTCAATGAGTTGTTTGGATATTGTTTCAACTGTGGGGCCCTGCTGTTTGTTAGCCAAGACTAATCCTTTGCTTTAGCAATAACCTGGGTTTTTTGGATATTTCTATGGGACCCTCATAGCACCCTGCATTACCACTGCAAGTCTCACCTGGAGACGAGAGATGGCCTCTTGAGGTTCAGTATTCTTAAGAAGAGTCCTCATTAGGATACTCTTCTCTCCTCTCTCTCTCTCTCTCTCTCTCTCTCTCTCTCTCTCTCTCTCTCTCTCCCTCTGTCTCATCCAGTCACTATTTTTTTCTCCCTATCCCAACGCTCTTTCCCTCTTCATTTTCTCTTCTTCCTTCTCTCCACTCTCCCCATTCTACTTTCCATCTCTCTTTCCCTCCCACTCTTTGCTCCTCCCCCATCTCTCTGGATCTGCTCTTCAGTGGTAGAAACCTTGATGTACGACCTTGTTCAGATTTGTAATTTAAGCATTGTTGGACTGTTTAGGATTAAAGAATGTAGACAGGAACTTCTGAAGTTAGCATATAATGTAAATTTTCTTTAAACACATTGGTAGATAATTGCTGGATGTTTATTGCTTACAAATAATATTTTTGATTTTGAACATGACTAGTGATGTTTAGTACTGAATATATGAATATAAACTTTACTAGATCTGAAATGACAGCAGAAAAATCTCTGAGCATATCTGTAAAGGAGTTGCTAGACTGAATTTGTTGGGGTGAAGAAACCTAACCTAACTTAGGTGCCACTATTTGAAAGTGGGGTTGTTTATGGTGAAGTATGCAATATCATTCATCTCTCTGTGCTTCTGGACTGCAGATGAGATGCAGATAAGGTGCCCCAAGTTCCCACTGTTATGATTTCCCTTGCACGCTGGTTTTTTTTTTTTTTTTTTTTTTTTTTGTACATGGAGACAAAACAAACTCTTTCTTGAGTTACATTTTTGGGTTTATTTTTCACTGCCATATGAAATATAAGTGATATACTACATTCAGTGGTATCTTATGAGATTCTTACATATTTCTTTGCAAATATCTTATTGTCAAATATTGCTTACTTGGTTTATGGTTCCAAAGCTAAGATTAAATTTTCACTGTAGTGAATTTCTCATCAGTGTAATAATTCTTATGATTTATTGCAGTCTGACCTTTGTCAATGACTTGTGCTAAAATTTTTAAATAAATATCTATAGTATAGGTATTTCTTAAGGTAACATGGATATAATAAAGCTGACATAAGGAGGCAATATTACTGTTTACTACAACTGAATACAGCTTTACTATGAATAAGCTTGTGATCTTATTTTTTCTAAAATTTTAAGCATTCCCTTTTATGTTAGAAGTAAATGATAGTACTATCTTTTGGAGAATTTATAAAAATTCTAAAACTATTGTTTAGAATATACTTAGTGTCAACTTTCTCTAGTACTAGCTGCTTGCTACAGAACCACTATTGTATCATAGTGTCAAACAGAACATATAGCCCAGAATTCAAAGAAATGAAGTTACACAAACACAAAAGAATTCCTTTCAAGTAGAACTATGACTTCAGGCTAGATATAAGCGCTTTCTAATGATCATCATATATGAATGGAGCTTACCGGTTCACTGAATGAGCTAATGTGTGAGTGGATGCTGCCAGTCGACTGTGGGTGTAGGACTGAAGACAAGTGACTGCAAAAGAGATTCCTGCTGTCACACAGATTCAGAAGACCTTCCAAGAACAAACGTTGTCTCACATCTCTTTCTCATGTACTCTAGGCCATCTAGTCTCTTTCAGATTGACAATATCAGCTCCATATCTGGACAGCTCACATGTAACCAGTGATGTGCTCTCTCTCTTTCCTGAAGAGCTGGCACTCTTTCTGTATCTTTTTTTCCAAGTTCTGTGACTCGGTGCTTATTTGATTTGTGGAAAGCATCTTTGAATTTGCTTTTGCAACATAAAAGTAAAACTCTGTAGGAAATCATGCTGAGTGTGGCTTAGTGAGAAGCTTCAAGTACACAGGGTACCTTTTGTATCACAAAGTAAACAGCGTGGCGTTAAACAGAACTACTAAGCCATGCTACTCTGGCTTTTTTCTGCCAGGGAGATATAAGATAGACATCCACCTGTGCACTCTATGGGTAGTATGCTGGCATGAATCGTCCTTTTCTTGGAGCATAAATGGAAGAGAAGTATTCTTGTTTTACGGATCCCTGCCTCTGTGTGTGTGTGTGTGTGTTTTGTTTGTGTGTGCCTTTGTCTCTTTCTCCCTCCCTCTTTCTATCTTCTTTTTTTGCCTCTTTTTGCTTTCTTAGACATCTGAAGCTAATTTCAAATTAGATTTAGTGAAAGAAATCTGTCTCTCTATCACTTTTATGGGTTGAGTAGGGAAATATATTTTATTATAGTCAATTTCCTGATTTGGTTTTACAAAATTTTCTGCATCTTCTTAATTAGAAAGTAAATTCACAAATAATTATCTTTGATAACCAGAAATCCAACTATCTAGTTAGGTTAGCCCTAACTATTTTTCCCAAATCTGCTAGGCAACACAACACATGTAGGCATTACACTTAATGCTTTGTGGAGCATATATTGTACAATCTAAGAATTTTGAGCCAGAAAAAATTGATTTTTTAGCTCATTGATTATATTGCCATCAAAAATGTCTTTCAATAGATACCAAATCATCCCCCACTGTGAATTTATGTACATCTGGGAATGTACATCAGCAAGTAGAGTGCCTATCTAGAAGCATGGCTGTTTTTTGATGCCCAGCACCATATAAATCAATTCATGGTGATGTATTATTATAATCATTACCATGAGAATCTTGAGGGAGAATAAATAGATATTCATATTTTTGCTAGACTATATAGCATCTTGACTTCACATATACGGCTTGTTCAAAAGCAAGTTGATATATATGACAGACTGTTTTAGAAACAGATAAGTAGGTAAATAGAAATTGATGGTTGATCGGAACTATTTCTGACAGATAAGTAGATTGGTAGATTATAGTTGATAGAGGGTAGATAGATAGATGATAGATAGATGATAGCTAGATAAATAGATAGACAAACTGAATGAATCACAGTTTAACACATGTTTCATTTTTTCCTCTACAATTTTTAAGTATACAATATATTTTAGTACATACACAATGTGTTATGACTAAAATAAATTATTTATCTGAGAAATATTTAGTTATTTTGAAAGGTATCACTATACTTTGTCAGTGTTGAAACCATCAACTCTATACAACTTCCAATTTTCTATAATTCCAAAGAGATACCCTGTAAACATCAAATACTTTCTAGCTCTTCCTTTCTATGGAAAATTCTATGTCCTGAAACTGGAATTATACCTAACATACATAGTACATAAAGTTAGTAATAGCTTCAGTCAGGTTATTTTCCTTGAATACAGCTTTGAATGCTCATACAATTTTAGCAAAAATAAGATCAAATATAAGTTCTTTGTATGTTTAAGAAATATTTATGAACAAACAACATTCAGTTTACTCTTTTATCTGGTAATCAAGACTTTTTTCTGGTAACCAATGTGGATGGTACTGCAGTAAATACATTCAAGCAAGAATCTCCTTCAGATCTATTGTAATTATTTAGACAGTACACCTAAGAGTGGAATTTCAAGGCCATTATTTAATATTGTTCCAATTCATGAAGTATTAGCATGCTGTTTCCATCCCCAAATTATCTCACTTTGCTATCAACAAAGATCAAGCTGCATTTCAGATGCTGTTTCACAGTAGTATGTGCTTCAAGGCTTCTGTCAAGCCCTGGAATTGCTTATACATACCTTTGCTTTTTTCAGATTAACTTATCACCCTCAGTATTTTATTTTATTACTGCATTTATTCAGTTATTTTTTGTAAGTGAATGTGTGTATCAGGAAGCATTTCTATGACTGTCTTGTAGAATTCAGAGCCCAATTTTCAGTAGTTTTTTTTGTTTGTTTTTTTCTTTTGTTTCACTGTTTTGATCATTGTGGTGGAACACAAACCAGGTTTGATAGCAAGAACACTTGATCCCTGAGCTCAAGCACATATCAGGTGTGACAAATATCATCTCTGGTCACCAAGCATTTTCATGAGATGCCTCTAGTTCTCATTATATTAAAAACTAGATAAACAAATATAGAGAGATGAAAAACATACATTTGAGCATATGCAGAAAATTAAATAATATGTATACATGATTATGAGTGATCAGACTGATACAAATCATAGTTATTTGCTCAGGGTTAATATCAATATTGAACCTGATCAGCAGAGGGTCTTTGTTGAAATTATAATTTGTATTGAGTCTGATATTTTCAAGTACAAAATTATTTTTCTAAAAGTATATTCATTGCTATTATTATTAATAGTAGTAGTAGTATTCAATTGTATTTCTGAAGTGTATGGATGTGTATGTAGGACACATAGAACACAGGAGACCAAAGGATAAGCATGTAGTGTTGGTCCTCTCCTTTCACTTTTATTTGGGTCCCTGGAATTGAAGTCACATCATCCAGTAAGTGCAGCAAGTGTTCCTACTTGTTCAGCCAAAGTGTGTATAACAAATTATCTTAAATTATATTTTACTCAGTTCATTAGAGAATTGATAAAAGATATGCAAAGAGGAAAAGTAATCTTCAAAGAACTCTTGATATAATGTTTAGACACTCTAGGATAGTATAGTATATCAGCTGCATAAGCTATATACAATATATACTAGTCTCAAAATAATGCATGTGTTTTAACTGTGAAATAATATCATCTTTATTGATTATTTAATATTTATTTTATAACAAAATAGCACCCAATTTAATTATGTGGAATAAATTTACCTTCTAATGGTGTACGGTAGAATTCTTTAGAGAGATCTAGGATTTAATTCTTAATTTCTATTTCATCTGAGAGTGAAATCACTATCAAAGAACAAACACAATTAATATACAGCTGTGCTTCTCATTATTATGCAAATGAATTTTCTAAATTCCTCATAGAGACTGCAAATGGTTTAGCTAGATATCCACATTCTCATTTTACAATGTTCTGATACCCATGAGGTTCAGACACCACTGTTTAGTTAAGTAATTTAGTCTCTCACTAATATGACTCACATTTCAAATGTAATGGTGTATTGTTTGTTGATAATTATATAACTTATGAAATAAAATGCTTCTGTCCACAAAGCATCATTAAGTAGATAAATAATAAATGCATATTATGGTCATTAGCAAAATTTTATCACTTCATAGTCTGTCCAAGATTACAACCATTATAGCTCTGATTCTATTCATGTATTCCCAGAACAGTACAAAGTTTTGCTTATTTCTTATATCACAATATAAATTCATTTGTATTATATTATAAACTTAGTAACAGGCAAATTAAGTGGTTAATAAATATGAACATTTATCAAAAAATAAAAGTAATTTTCAGAAAAAGATCTCAGAATTAAGATGTAAATGAAGGAATGGAAAAATGCTTGTCTGGGATTGTTAAAACCATAGTCTTCCAAGTGCTCTAGAACACATCACCTAAATAAGGAAAGTGCAAACTATGAAAAAGATGATGTTGTCCTTGAAACACATACAAAGGAAAGATATATTTTTCTCTATTGTCGTGAAAGAGTTTAGATGTCTGTGATTCTTTTGAAGTTTCAAGAAGATGAGAAATTTACCCTGATATAGCAAATATTGTTAGTTCATGTACAAAGTTTTATGAAAAGCTTTCACAATGCATTGAAAATGTGAGCCAGTGTTAAGTGTGTATGCTACTTTTGCACTTGACCTCAGTTGGGTTTCCAGCACTCTTACTGGTGTAACTCCAGTTCCTGGTGATATGATTCCTCTTTTGCAATATTTAAAACACTGTAATTATCCAAGAGGAAAAATCAACAACTAACATACATATTCATAAAATTAAAAATAAAATTAAACTTAAAACAAAGAAATACAAGCAGGTACACTTAAACTTGTTTTGGATAAATTTCTTTACAAAGTAGAAAATAATGTTTTAAATAATAACCCAACTTTTACATTTTTCAGTTATATCTAAAATCCACTCTACTACGTGTTTCTATTACCCTATGATTTATTATGTTTAAATCTTTTAGTGGATTTTGATAATCCATTGTGATCAGATATACAGCTATATTTTCAAATAATATAATGTTGTTAGTATATTTCCAAATTTCTGGTTTTCAATTCCATTTATATATTTTGTTTTAAATACAGATTTTATTGGCATGAAAATTCTTAGAGCATTTAAACAGTTTTCAAGTAATAATGTCTATTGCTTTAGGAATGTCCACAGATGTTTAATTAGGTTCTTTAGTACTACATACTTGTTAAAAAATATTAGTGATTCACTTAAAAATCCCTTGGAGCATTCAAATCATATGGGGAAACAAGCTCAAAATAGTCTGAAAAAAATTGTAATACCCGATAGGAATGAAAGCTGCAAAAACGAACATGTGTTTAAAGCATATGTACTTTATATGAATTTGTTACCTAAATAAGGGAAAATGATGTATTTTTTAAGAAATATGCCTAGACATTATTGTGTGTATGCATAATACTCAAAAGTACAAAATACACAAAGACTTCAAATAACTGGATTGCTGTGTGAAATGCAGCTTTCCATGCCAATTGGCAGTACAGATGTTGAAAGAGGTCTAACTGTGTTATTGATCAGTAGTCAACAGTCAGTGACCTAGCCCTCCATAATGGACAAAGTAAGGCAGGAATAACAACATTGTCTTTCTTATCTGGCTTATTAGCTAAAGTTCTGATGTGAACATACTCTGTCACATGTCAGTGTTGATGGGAGAGTTTTTAGAAGATAATGCCAGTTTATGGCTGCTAAGAGAGAACCTTTAGTGACCAAGAATGAGTCTCTGATGTAATTTCCTTTTCTTCTTTCTTTCTTTCTTCTTTCTTTCTTCTTTATTTTCTTTCTTTCTTTCTTTCTTTCTCTTTCTTTCTTTTTTCTTTCCTTCTTTTTTTGAGACAACATTTCTTGTAGCTTTGGAGCCTTTTAAGAACTTCCTCCGTAGACCAGGTTGGCCTTGAACACACAGAGAAACACCTGCTTCTTCTACCTCCTGAGTGCTGGCTTTAAAGGAGTGTGCCACCCTACTTGCCTCCTGATATCATTTCTAATCCCAAGATTTCATCCCTAAACACACACACATACACACATACACACATTTGTACATGCATACACACTTATGCACATACATATACACATGAACACACACATTCACATTGGATAGAATAATGTACAGAACCAAGTGGGTTATGTCTAAACTGCACACATAGTGATGTTTGTGATGTCAACCCAAGATGTTTTTTAAAGAAAGCTTCAGGTATCACGTAACACCAACCTAATATAAAAGTATACACATGTTGCACATAGCAAGGCCCTTGAAAATGCATTGCCTAATGTTGTTGGATATTACCTTGCATATCATCCTTTGGCTCATGATGCTGAAGATGGATTGCTAGGATTTCATGTTTGCCTTGCATTCTTTTGGCTTATTTTTTCATTTCTTTCCCTTGCCATTCTTGTGTTCTACAGGAGTTCACAGCTAACATTTTCCTTGAAATTTCAGAAATAGCTTTGAACTTTGGACTTTTAACCACTGAAACTAATAAGACTTTAGGGATGTTTAATAAGTACATTTCGCATTATGAGAGTATTTTAAATCTCTGGTGAAATGTTATGATTTTAATCTGAAATGGACTTCATTGCTTTATTTCTTTAATATTTTGCTGTTAGCTGGTGATGCTGATTTGGCAGGCTTGGGAACCATCAATAAGTTTGACATAATATCCAAAAGTAGGTGAGAAGCCACCAGACTCTGAAAGTAATACTTAGCCCCTAACTCTTGCTACCCATTCTGTGACCTTATTTGATATAAAGAATCTCTTTCATATATTACCCTTACATAAACTAAACCATTGTACTTTTTCCCTCTCTATTGTACCTCACTGCAATTCTCTAAAACCATGAATTAAAATACTATTTTCTCTCTTAATTCTGTGTCATAATGTCAAGACATTGTAATGAGAAAATGGCTGAGCCTTCAGAGAACATAGGAATATCAGTAATAAAACAGTGTTAGTGTCAAAAGCCACTAATAATAGTATAGGAATCCACAAGAAAATTAATATGTATTGATTATTTACGATAAAGCATAACTTAAGAAATAAGACTTGAGCCCAGCGGTGGTGGCACACACCTTTAATCCCAGCACTTGGGAGGCAGAGGCAGGTGGATCTCTGTGAGTTCGAGACCAGCCTGGTCTACAGAGCTAGTTACAGGACAGGCTCCAAAACCACAGAGAAACCCTGTCTTGAAAAACCAAAAAAAAAAAAAAGAAAGAAAAGAAATAAGACTAGAATGACATATATGATGAGCCTTGCCTTCAGTTACAAGTTATATGTGGGGTGACTCAAATGAGACCTGGCATGAATGGTAAAGCCTTATAGAAAGCCCACCACTGTGCACAGGATTCAAGATTAAAAGCTTTGGGGCTGGAGAGATGGCTCAGTGGTTAAGAGCATTGCCTGCTCTTCCAAAGGTCCTGAGTTCGATTCCCAGCAACCACATGGTGGCTCACAACCATCTGTAATAAGGTCTGGTGCCCTCTTCTGGCCTGCAGACATACACACATACAGAATATTGTATACATAATAAATAAATAAATATTTTTAAAAAAAGATTAACAGCGTCACATGACTTTCTGTTTACTCTCTCTGCTTTTTTTTCTGCAGTTTAGCATGTGAGCTCTTAGCTTACTATTCCTGCTTGCACGTATGCTTGCTTCCTGCCATGCCTTCCTAACATGATGTACTCTTATCCCTGGTAACATTTGACCCAAATAGCTTTTATATTTTTACCTTTTGTACATTTCCTTGGTCAAGATTACTACTCACAACAACATAAAAGTCACTAAGAGAATATCCATCTTAGTAGATGTATATGTCTCATTAAACAATGCAGGGCAAATGGAAAAAAAGCAACATGCCACCTCCAAACACTCATAATTGCCCAGTAACTAATTTAAAAAACCACTGAAGTGAAGAGGTTGATATGCTGAATAGTTTACAAGGGTACATTTCCTTTTTCAATGAATTCTGAAATAGAAGATGTATAAATAGAAAATCAAACAACAGTCTAAGATGCAAAAGAAAAAAATTAATATTTATATAAAACAAAAATATTGCATGTTATTAGATTAATAAATAAAATAAAAACCCATGAGGCCTCATCTATAGAATAGATCAACTAGAAGAAAAATTTGGGCTTGAAAGCAAATCTGATAAATTATTATGTTCGGAAATTTTAAAAGACAAATGTAAGCATAGAGCCTACATAGTAAACTGAAAGAATCTACTTCTTGCCACCTGAAAAAAATAACACACACAAATACCACATAGATGCAATAAAATATTCATTTGGTTTAATAAAAATCCACTTTGGAAAATAAAGTAGAGATGACACAAATATATAAAAATAAAAACATTTAGGTACACATGGCATTTAGAGCCCCCAAGGAAAGAAGTATAAAAGAAAATCTATGCATAATATATGAAAAGAAAAAGAATATAGAAACCTGAACAAGAGAACCACAAATTTGCTTATAGAGAACACATCAGCAGAGCAGCAGCTGTTTTAGTAGAACCCTAATGGCCAAGGGAGCATGAAAGAATGTATTTCAAACATTGACAGTAAGAACTGCCAACCTAGATTATTGTACTCCGTGAAGGTATCCCCCAAACAGAAGGAGATCTAAAATCTTTCTGAGGCAAAGTAAAGGAAGTTATAACTATACAAGGAATCCCAGGCACAGAAGTGGAAAAAAGTAGACCAAGTGCACAGAAATTAATTTAACTAGAAGTGTACATAATAAAATGTAAATTATGAAATAGTCAAACACTATCACTTAAAAATCTTCAAAATCCCAGTGTACAAATGTTGAATAATATAATTTAAAACTTTCAAATTAGCCAGAAAAAACTGTGAATGATTAATTACCACTATACACTACTCACTAGGTTCATCTGCACATGTACACACACACACACACACACACATACACACATGCACACATGCAAAATCAATTGACCAGATGACAATGAAACAAACAAGCAAATAAAAAGATGAACAGCAACAACAATAAAAGAGCAAACTAGGGCATAAGGGCTTTATCATTTACTATTGCTTCTAATAAAGATTCTTGTAATAAATAAATAAAAAAAGATTCTTGTACCTTGGAAGATAGCAGATAGTTTCTCACTTTGAAGACTGCTATGGAGATATAGATGTTGTCAAGACTGTTATAAGGCCTGGAAAATTATAACTGGTCCTGTCTTCTGGATCTGATTATATTAAACACATATATTTACTCCAGGAATGACTAAATAATTACTTTTGGGGACTGATGGACTTCTTCATATTTAATAATTATATAGTGAATATGACAATACAAAATGGTAATTTTTGATGGTGGGTTGTTGTCTTCATCTATGGTTGTGGTCATCACTGAAAGTAGTCAGACCACAGGAAATCAATGTATGAGTCTGGAGGCAAGAGCTGAAACAAAAAACAGAGAAATAAATCTTATTGCTTTTTTTCTTGGTAGCTTGATCAGCCTGCTTTCCTATATTCTCCAGAACCATCTTGCATGGTCTAAAGTGAGCTCGGCCCTCTGCCATCAACCATTGATTAATTAATTTATGAAGACTTTTCTTCAACTGGGGTTCTTCTTCTAAGATGACTCAATTTTGTGAAACTGACAAACAAAATATAAAGTAATATTGACCTTTTTGTCACCTTGACACACCAATACATTGCTATTATATCATAGACTTCCCTTCTTCTTCAGACTACAGGCTCATATTAATATCAACATTGCAATCTGAAATAAAAAGTCAAAACTTCAAATGTCTTTTAAGAATTAAAGCAAGTACAATCCTATGTGTTCTTAAAAATCCAATATCTTTTTAAAATTTTAAAGTGTCTTAAACTTGGGTTTTGGTATAACCAAGAATAAATTACATTTAAAAAATATTTTTATTGTTTACTTTTGATACTTCAGTTTAATTATAATTTCTCCACCCCCTTCCTCCCAAGTAGCTTATGTATATCACCTGGTGAGACACTTGATTTTTAAAATAACTTTAAGTACATAAATAGACATACTAATATAAATGGAGAGTGTCATTTCATTTTATACCCACCCAACTCAAATAATCACACAAACCCTATATTAATTACAATACTGTTTGACCAATGGCTCAGGCATATTGCTAACTAGTTCCTATACATTAATAACCCATTTCTATTAATCCGTGTATCATCATGTGTCCATGGCTTACCAGTAAGGTTCTGGCATCTTTCTCCTTTAGCAGCTACATGATGTCTCTCTAACTCTGCTCTCTTTTTGCCTCTATCTCTGCTTGGATATCTGTCTTGATATATTCTGACCTGCCATAGCCCAAAGGAGCTTTTTTATTAACCAATTCTAATAGAATATATTCACAGCATAAAGATACAAATCTCAGATCATCTACCGAGCCATGTTTAGAAAGAGATGTAAACATAGTCAAACTTTTCAATAGGTATATTAAAATGAATAAATATAAGATTATAGTAGTCTTGTTGATGACCAACAAGATTCACACAATGTACCTTACTGTAACCCATAAATGTGAAGTTTTCATTTGATTTGAAAACTCCTTATGGAAAATTAAAAAAAAAACAGATTGCTTCTATATAAACTTCTGCCATTAAAATTTAAAGTATGTCATTTTTACTTTCATCTATGTTTCTAAATAGATGTTAAGAATGAACTTTAAGTTATACTTGCCAATTAAACAAAATCAAATGCCAAGCCAGAGCACAGCTAAAAATATTTCTGAACTCCCTGTAAGGACATAACTGAATGATAAAATATGAAAACAGGAGAATTTTTTTTAAAAAAATCTATTATATAACACCTATATTAGGGAAAGAATCTAGTAACAGGAATATTAAAAATGTATCTTTGAAGCATTATATGTCGGGGGGGCAGGGAGTTCGAGTGGGAGAGAGTCAGAGAGAAGAAAGAGAGAGACAGGAGAGAAAGAGAGAGACAGACAGACAGACAGACAGACAGACAGACAGACATGCAGAGAGAGACAGACAGAGAGGGCAATATACTACGTTCAGATAAATGAATACCTGTCACTGAAACAACGTCCTGGTGTCAAGCCTTGCTGTATAGAGGACCATGACAGCTTCAAGTTACTCTGGATATTGGGAATATGGATGCCATTTCCAGAGACCTTAAGAAAAATGTAAGACGTTTCCTTTCCTTTTTTAAATAGTTTGTTTAAGAATTATTTAAAATGAAAAAGACAGTAAATATACCAGGAATACTAGAGGAAAAAATAAATCTTTACTATATTGATATTAAAATAAACTGCAAGGCTAAAAATAACACATTCCCATTTTTGTTTTAGTTTTTATTTGAAAGGAAATAGATTATTTTATATTTTTACCTTTTTGTCTTTAATTTTAATAGTTTAGGAGAATTCATTGTTGCTGTTTTACAATATATATATATATATATATATATATATATATATATGCATATCTATCCCACATGTATGCATAGTAACCAGAGAGACAAGTAGGCATCAGATCTCCTGGAAATGTGAATCTCCTTGCTGTTGCTGGGAACCAAACCCATGTCCTCTCAAACAGTAGCCAGTGCTTTCACTGAGTAGTGTCTCCATCCCAAGAATATTTTATATCATTTATAAATACCTATTTTAGAAAGGTATAGGTAATGTATTTTCAATAAGTAAAAACATTTCAATGGATTTATTCTTTTTTCAATATAAAAAAATAGAAAACCATTGTCCGCTATGTTCAGAGAGTCTGGTTTTATCCCAGGCTTTTTCAGACCCAGGCCAGCTGGCCTTGGTGAGTTGAGTTCCCAATTGAACATCCCCATTGTCTCAGTGTGTGGGTGAACCCCTCGTGGTCCTGAGTTCCTTGCTCGTACTCTCTCTCCTTCTGCTCCTGATTTGGACCTTGAGATTTCTCTCCGGTGCTCCATTGTGGGTCTCTGTCTCTGTCTCCTTTCATCGCCTGATGAAAGTTATTATTCAGGAGGATGCCTATATGTATTTCTTTGGGTTCACCTTCTTATTTAGCTTCTCCAGGATCACGAATTATAGGCTCAATGTCCTTTATTTATGGCTACTGAGAACTCAAGAACAATGGCAATGGGTTTTTTGATCCTACTGCACGTACTGGCTTTGTGGGAGCCTAGGCAGTTTGGATGCTCACCTTACTAGACCTGGAAGGAGGTGGGTGGTCCTTGGACTTTCCACAGGGCAGGGAACCCTGATTGCTCTTCGGGCTGATGAGAGAGGGGGACTTGATTGGGGGAGGGGGGAGGGAAATGGGAGGCGGTGGCGGGGAGGAGGCAGAAATCTTAAATAAATAAATAAATAAATCCAGATAGGACTTAAACACTTCTAATTTACATATAAAATAATTTCAAAAGAAAAGGCAAAAAGCCTTAGAAACTCATGGGAAAGTGATAAATTAGCATTTTTACAAACTTTTTAAAAATAGAATATACTACAATTCTTGGGTGAGCCGGAAAGGGTATCTGCTTTACTATTATTATTTGTCTGTATTGTCATAAATACCGTGTTTATAGCCAGGGGTCCATAATGCTTTACTGTTGACAATAAACAAGGAGAGGTTACTGCTGGGCTATGAGAAATGAAACTGAGGTGAAAGCAACACTTTAGGAGACACTGAGCATGTGCATTCAAACCATGCTTGATGTATGTGGAAAAAAAAAGACTGTAGTGGATTCAGATTAGAAGGGAACAAGTTGAAATGGAGAACAGGGAACTCATAGAGACAAGAGACTTATACAGTCAGAAAGAAAATTCTCAATTTCTTTCTTTTTTAAGTTTTGAAAATGATTTTATTAAAGTTATTGTCATTATTGTCATTTTATTGACAGCACAAGACCATTCAGTTGCAGCATTGCTCAAGCAATTCTGATTTTGTAAAGATTGTCTCATTCTGCTTAAATATTTCAAGCTTAAATTCAAGAATAAAATATTCATTAAAAAGCCTATAAGAACACTTGAAATGTTTTTCTTGTCTGTGATCAGTGTAAGGAGTGTAAAAATAAAGGAATTATTTGGATCCTGGCAAAATGGGTGAGTGAGGTTTCTACTTCAGGATGTAGTGATGTGAGTTAATGAACAGATCCTAGATGTCCCTTCCTTGATGTCCTTGGTGGCCCCTTCACTTGAAGACCACCTTCAGGGTAAGCAATTGCCATAATTGTAGAGAAAGTAATTGAGGCTAATACCCAATAAATCACATCCTTAAATTAAATTGATACCTTATGACATGAAGACAGAGGAAGAAAGAGAGAGAGAGAGAGAGAGAGAGAGAGAGAGAGAGAGAGAGAGAACAAATTATGAATATGGCCAGTAAAGAACATTTTATCAGCCATGCACAAGGTCTTATGTTCATAAACTTCACCATCTATACTTTAGAAAAATAGTAAGATTTCTAAGTCTTCAGATGGAAATTTTAAAACTCCTTTAAAGACACGATTGGCAGATATTTTTTCTTGTCATCCCACTCCCACTAACATACTAAGACCTATTATTAATTATAAATGATCTCCCAATAGCTTAGGCGTATTACTATCTAGCTCTTCAAATGTAAATTGACCCATATTTCTTATGTATACTCTTCCATGTGGTGGTATCTTTATTCAGCATGAAATGTCCATGTCTTGTTTCTTCTGCATCAGACTGGTAATGCCATTCTTCTTCTTCCCAGCATTCTCCCAGTTTGGCTTTCTCATATAACCTCTTCTTGCCTAGCTATCAGTCAGTTGACTTTTTAAAACACCAATATGAGTAATGTATGTAACATATGTTCACAGTATACAAAAGATTATTTAATATAACATGAAATCATGGTGCTGTCATTCCCAGTTCCCCTTCAAGCTTCTTCTGCTCCTAAGCCCACCAAATGACTTGCCCATAACTCAATGTTTTGCTAACCTTTATTGACTATCTGGAAATGATCATGTGTATATTTAGCTGACTGTATATCATAATAAGTATCTTTACAGTGATTCTTACTCTAACATATAGTAATCACAGATGAAGGGTTTTTATGTACATAACTCCATTAATAGGAACCGTAGAAGCTTGCTTGTAATTGGTCCCCATAATCTCATAGGGAGTGGCAGTATTAGGAAGTTTTGCTTGCTGTGAGTTGGTATGACCTAGTTGGAAGAAGTGTGTCATTATGGGGGAGTACTTGAGGTTTCCTATGCTCAGGATCTTGCCCAGCATGTCAGCTGACTTCCTGTTTCTTGTAAGATATAGGATTGTTAGCTATTAATCCAGCACCAAATCTGCCTGCACATTCCCATGCTCCCATCCATGATGATAATGGGCTGAACCTCTAAAATTATAAGTATGCTACTTCAGTTAATGTTTTCTTATAAGAGTTGTCATGGTCATATTGTCTTTTCACAGCAATTGGAATCCTAACTAAGACAGAAGTTGGTACCAGGCCTAGAATACTTGTGATATGTTGTGAGATAATGCTCTCGTATACTGTAAAGATCTGTTACTCATATTAGTTTAACAAAATGGTGATTTGCCAAGATCCAGGAAGTAAGTATAAGTAGGATATCAAGACTAAGAGAATTCTGGGAAGAGGAAAGGAGAGATGTAGCCACCACTTAGATGTAGAGAAAAAAACAAGATGAGAATGCTATACTGAGAAAAGTCATCAAGCCAAGTGACTAAACATAGGCAAGAATCATGGGTTAATTTAAGTTGGGAGAGCTATTTAATAATAAGCCTGAATAGGCTGAGCAGCTTATACTTCATATAAGCCTTTATATTTGGTACTGAACAGCTACGGTACTTCAGAAACTTCAGCCTACAAATGGTGCTCAAACATTTGGCAAGAATTCCACATAAAACTTGAGAAAGTTTTTTAAAAAAATTCTTGACCCAATTGTACAGAGCACAACTTCAGGGTAGCAGCATTTTCTTGAGTGGAATCTGTTTGCTAGAGGAAAGCAGAGACATGACTTTTTTAAGAGAGACTTCCTGAGCTAGTGTTAGTGGCAAAAACTTTGCAGTTCTTTTAAGAGGTCCTGTGACCAAATACTTAAATAGTGCTTATGAGCAGGACAGTCTAAGATACACAGAAAACCCTTTCTCAGAAAGTCAAAAATTAAAAAAATAATAAATGCAAGAAGTAAACTTCTCTGTTTTTGTGCCAATACCAAGCTGTTTTCATTACTGTAGCTCTGTAATAGAGTTTGAAGTCAGGGATGGTAATGCCTCCAGAAGTTCCTTTATTGTATAAGATTGCCTTGGCTATCCTGGGTTGTTTTTCCACATAGAGTTGATTATTGTTCTCTCAAGGTCTGTGAAGAATTTTGCTGGGACTTTAATAGGGATTGCATTGAATTTATAGATTGCCTTTGGTAGAATTGCCATTTTTACTATGTTGATTCTACCCATCGAAGAACATAGGAGGCCTTTCCATTTTCTGGTGTACTCTTCAATTTTGTTCTTCAAAGACTTAAAGTTCTTGTCAAATATATCTTTCACTTCCTTGGTTTGGAGTTATTCCAAGATACTTTATGCTATTTGTGGCTATCGTAAAAGGTGAAGTTTCTCTGAATTCCTTCTCTGCTTCTCTATCCGTTGTGTACAGGAGGGCTACTGATTTTTTTGAGTTGATCTTCTAACCTGCCACATCACTGAAGGAACTGGCTTTTTGGAGCCCATTCTTTATGGAGGAATACCATACCCAGCCTAGATATAGGAGAAAAGGTTTTTATCCTGCCTCAATTTGATGCCCCAGACTTTGTTACGTCCCCATGGGAGGCCTTACCCTCTCTGAGGACTGGAAGGGTATTAGGATGGAAAAATGCTGTGGGAAATCCAAAATGTTAGATACTGTGGCAGAGTCCTAAAATACCTGCAAGGAGAGCTGCCAATAGGCAGCAGAACCAGTAGAAGAGAAATCAATGTGTGGTAGTGAACAAAACTTGGAGTTGGAAATACAAAGAGTATTTTGATATCAGACATGAAGATGAAGAGTTTGGAGTTTGCCCACCTGCTCTTTAGTCTTGCTTTCATCCGGTATGTCACTGGTATGCTCCCTTCCCTGGATTTTGTAGTGGTTATATATATATCTTGTGCCATTCTTTGTTGGAAGTATGTGATCTGCTTTTTGATTTTGATTTTTACAGGTGATTAAAGTTAAAAGATTACATGAATCTCAGAAGAAATTTTGAATTTTGCACTTTAAAACATTGTTGAGCAGGCACATGCAGTGTCACCAGAGATGAGTGTCCAGTCTCTCAGACAGACAGCCCAGTCTCTAGGCTTTAGGGCCAGAGGAAAACCCTGGGCCCCTCCTCCACCGGACTTAACTGGAAGGCAAAACTTATACAGACTGACTGCCCAGCACTTCCCCCATCAGATCCTACAATGTACAAGCTACACTATGCTCCCAAACCCACCTAATGCCCTGTGACCTCAGCGACTCCCTGAGAAACAGACTGTGACTTCACAGAGTGGACCAAGAGATGAACGCCCAGTCTCTAGGCTCTTAATGCCAGGGCGAAACCCTAGATCGTTCCACCACCCACCTCAGATGCAAGGTTAAGCATCTTACTGGCAGATTGCTACAGCACTCCTCCATCAGACCCTGTAATATGCAATCTCCATTCTGCCCCTAAGCCCACCCACCTCCTGTGACTTCAGAGGCTCCTGAGACACAGGCAGCAACTGCACAAACACACCCAGACCAACTGCCTGAGACAAAGACAGTGATTGCACCAATTGGTCAAGAGAGAATCCAGGAGACACAGGAACAGAGAGCAATGATCGGATGAAGAGGCAAAGGCACTGCCTTTACCAAGCGAAGTATGAGATAGGTAGATGCCAATGCAAGAATACATTCAACAATCTCAAAAGCAAACTGGCAGGACCAGAATCCACAATAGAAAGACTTGAACATCCCAACCCCCTCCCCCGCAAAAAAAAAAAAAACACACAGAAGAAAACAACCTGAAAAATAAGTTGTTGAGTATGATAAAGACCCTTAAAGAGTAAATTTAAAGATTCCCTTAAAGAAATGGAGGAAAATGAAAAAATTAAAATAAATCAATGAATCTCTTAAAGAAAGCCAAGGAAAAGCATTCAAAGCAAGGGTTGGGAGCTGGAAAAAAAAGTGTATAGCTCAATAAAATCCATAAATAATAAAATAAACGTAGCTTTTTTCTCCTGACCATTATCCATAACAACTTGTAGCCAACATTCTAAACAAAGGCAAATATCTATAATTAATTTTTTGAGAATGTGGTCATAGTTTTCCAGTCTACTTCCTGCTGACTGGGGGCACTGATAATTTTATGGGGCCCTAAAGAAAATTTAGAATTACAATCAAGTCCTGACTGGAGTATCCTTTGAGGCTTGATCATCTCAGGCAACAGTCTTTGAACTGTTCTGGATGTAGAACTCAGACATGTGGTCCATTCCTGGTATCAGAGATTTCTCAGTGGATCTTCCTTGATCAAACTTGATTTTTCTAATTGCATAATGAATCCACAGTTCCCCATTTCCCGTGGAAACAAAATCAAACCTCTTCTCCAAAGTAACATCACTTTTGACTTAAATTTTGAACCCTGAGTTTGTATTAATCGTGATTCAATGACTTTTTAAATTAACATTTAAAATATTACATATTCTGGAGAAAACGTAAAGTATAATTGTTTCTTTCAGTATCTTGAGAAGTTGCCTGTATAGTTTGTAGTCAGTTCTGTTCTCGGCACTGTGTACATATTTACTTTTTCACTCTGAGTACCCTCTCTGTGGGACATCATACAAACAGCTTGTCCCACTTTAGAAAAATGTCCATAATACTAAATCAGGTAAATCTATTCAATTTTGCAGAACTTACTGCTGTAGTTGAGATTAGTTTTATATCACCTGCAATCCCATGCACCAATGTATTATTATGGTGATGTCATCCTTAAAGCAATTTTTACCACAAAGACTTTGAATTTGCAATTATCTGTAAAAGTACATCAGCTCAACATAATAACTCACATTTAAAAAATAAGTTGTCATTTATTTTGTCACTTCTGTCATTGCACTGTATTTATGTCAACTTAATAATACCAGAAAATAATGTCAACTAGCAATCACTCTTATATTCATACGTTGCTTTTGAATTATATTATTGAAAAATTAATTATTATTAGGTCTAATATTTTTGGCAAAGGTCAGCTTCAGAACAAGTCAGTTGATTGTCAGTAGCACAGAATACTTGTTCCTAGAGAATGACAAGGAAGACAAGGGCATAAGCTCAAATGTTAAATATAGCTATATATATATCTTTATCTCTATCTATCTATCTATCTATCTATGTATATTACATCCTTGGGTATCTTTCAACGTATTAAAAAGAGACAGAGTGTGTTACATGGGAAGTTTATTTCTAAAATGAACATACTTTTAATAAAAATTGCACATAAAACAACTACATAAAATATATAAATAATATAATAAAAATATCATTTATTTTGTCACTTCGTCATGACGATTTTTTTTAACTTAATAATACCAAAAAATAATGTCAAAAACACTCTTATATTCATACGTTGCTTTTGAATTATATTATTGAAAAATTAATTATTATTAGGTCTAATATTTTTGGCAAAGGTCAGCTTCAGAACAAGTCAGTTGATTGTCAGTAGCACAGAATACTTGTTCCTAGAGAATGACAAGGAAGACAAGGGCATAAGCTCAAATGTTAAATATAGCTATATATATATCTTTATCTCTATCTATCTATCTATCTATCTATCTATCTATCTATGTATATTACATCCTTGGGTATCTTTCAACGTATTAAAAAGAGACAGAGTGTGTTACATGGGAAGTTTGGAGGTTTCTCTAAAATGAGCATACTTTTCAATGAAAAATTGCACATAAACAACTATATATATATATATATATCGGTTCATCTGTCATGTATAAACGTCATGTTGTACATATCAAAGAATTGAATCGATAACTCTTAACCCTTCACTATTGCATTTGCAGTACTTTGTTCTGCCTATATTTTTCGTAGCACAAAGGCTTATAAGTCAACATTTTATAAAGCTGGTATCCCAATTTCTCTTATTCAACATACATATTTAACTCATTACATTGCAGATACCGAAATATGGTATTCAAAAGAGATTAAATTCTCTTATCAATAACTTACAACCATCAATCTCCCCTGACAAATTCTATTTATAGGGTAAATGACCCAACAATGTTTATTTACTTCATAATATTGCCAAACAAATATAGAATAACTTTATGTTCAATGTACTTTATTCTGAAATTAGCATAATAGAGTTGTAAGAAAAGTATTTGGATTATATCAGGACTGCTAGAGAAAGAGGAAAGGCAGGAACCCTGCGTTGATATGCACTAGTGTCAAGAGATTTGGCCTTTTGAAAAATGGTTGTAGAAGGAAGAAAAAAAAGAGCTGGTGATGTCTTATCTTGTATTTTTCAATGGCAAATTTTTTGAGGCAATCTATAAAGAAGAATCAACTAACACTGCCTCCTCTAAACAAACCAGCTTGTTTTGTAAACCTGTTTGAGTTGTCATAGCATTCTTTTAAATTTCAGATGGAGTTAAAAAGCATATGTATCAGGCTGGAGACATGGCCCAGAGGTTGGGAGTGCTGACTGCTCTTTCAAAGGTCCTAAGTTCAATTCCCAGACACCTCAGGGTGGCTCACAACCGACTGTAATAAGATCTGATGCCCTCTTCTGGCCTACAAGTGTATTTGCAGGCAGAACACTATACATAATAAACAGAAAAAAAATTAAAAAGCATATGTATCTATCTCCTCAATTGTGCATTACTTTTATATTCCTTGAATATTGATGCTCTACTCAGTGACAATACATTCAAGTGTCTGGGAATACAACTGAATTAAAATTATGGGATGCATCCTCTTTTCTACATCATCTCTAAAACATACCTTATAAATCTAAATATTACTTCTGCTAAAAAAAGACATTCATAAATACTCCATCTTCAGTTTTATCTAATAATACATATTTCAATTAGCTAGGGAAAAGTTTCATTGAGAGATTCCAACTTGCAGCATTCAGTAGTAACTCAGTATATGCATCTATGACACACATAGATTACTTTGTGATTTGATTATTTTCCATTTAAACAAAATATTGAAACTGATATTTTAATGTAGTAGTTAATAATTTGTTGTAAAAAGAAACCTTCAAATATGGTTGGAATACACATGGCAATGGATTTGTATACACAATTATTGTGTATGGCTGACTATAAGAAAGTGTGCAATATAGGTATAGAAATGAGAGAAATATCAAAAAGGAAAAAATAAATATGAGACTTGATTAATTTTAATATATATGTGAATATCTGTGCATGTGTGAAAGAGAGAGAGAATTTATGGATACACACACACACATATGTAAGACAGGGGACTTTCAATTTTGTCATTCAGTTTTATATAGCCTGGAGAATAAAAGAGATATCATTTACAATTAAGAGGCCAAATGTAAACTAGTGTTCTCATAGACTAAGTATGACATTGTTTATATATAGACACATGAACACATATTTCTGATTGCATCTATTAAAAGGATTTGTGGTAGGCTTTTTTGTTTTCATGTTTTTTTTTCTTTCATAAAACCATGTATTTTCTGGATCTGATGACAGATCATTTTAGAGAAACTCTACAAAACTGTGGCTGCTAAGTTGCCAGAACTAAACAGTCTTGTAAACTTAATAGCAGTGCTATAAAATTGGATGTTTAAAGTTGTTATGTATTTGTTATTCAATTTCCATCTATAGTGTAGATGAAGCAATACATGTTATTTGAATTCCCATGAAGCCTAATATGGAATATGTTTCAAGTATGTGTCTGTCAATAAAATATTTTTCAGTAAAGCAAAAACATAAACATTGGATGGAATGAACTGCTTTATTTTACTCAGTGTTTGCTTTAAAGTTACTTTGCTTGATCATAGTTTGTTGATAATAAATGAAATTGACATTAAGTATTTTGCAAGTTCAAAGGGGTTGAGGATTTGTCTGACCTTGTCTTTCTATAAAGAGCTAAATAGAATAGATGTGACTGGAACAGCTGGTCCTCAAAGAGAAAGATCACTAAGGCTAGCAGGTAACAGGAAAAGGCTTTGTGATCAATATTGTCAGTTGTAAAATGTTTCCCAGGGTTTGGGGTTTATTTTGAGTATGAGGTAGAAGATAAAAGAAAAAAATAATAATTTTGTGAATATCAAATGTCTTGTTTAATGGAATTAAATTTTCATAGATTAAACTAATGAGATTCTGATACAATTATAAACACAATTTTCAGATAGGTTTTGAATCTTAACACATATACATATTTATGAATCTAACTATTTATCAAATCAATATATATATATAGGAGACATCATGCTTATAGTGCACAGATAAATGTGATATGGCCAAGGAAAACAGAAAGTAAAATCATTCTCAGCTAATTCTATTATTGTTAGGAGATACTTAGACAAACAAAGTTTGCATTTGTGCATTAAAATAAATAATGGCAGTATATGCTCAAATATGATAAGGAGCTAATTTTTGGAATTGATCATCCTAACATAAAATGGGAAGTTTTCACTCTAAGTAATCATTTGTATTGTGTCTAAGAATATACTTAGATTTTTGTCTCAGATATTTTCGGATATATGGATGGCCAATGGTCAGTGGTGGATGGTTGGTGGATAAAAGAATCATTCCTTTCCCATTATATTCTTCAAAATGCACCAACAACCAGACTTGAGTACACACTATCCACTTTGCAGAATTTATCAGTCCAGTTATCTTCTTTAATTTAAAATAATTTATTTCAGTCTGCCAGAGTGTTCTGAGAGCTGTACACTACCAATAAGTTTTCAGTTCCATTTTGATTGACACTTCCACACTTGAGAGGCTATGGCCTAGTGATTTTTATCAATAGGATTGGATGATTAAACCAACTCTGAGAAGCTCATGTTTTTTCAGTCTTTATTTTCTTGTTGTTGATTTGGTCTGTTTTTCAAAAGATCCCAATTTGTTCTAGCATTTCTTCTTACCCCTTCTGAGAAGTGTGCATCTGTTTCTGACATCTGCCTTCTATCTTCTTTTGTAAATTATGAAGTGATGCCAACTCTATTTATCAACAAATTACTCTTAGAAGCATTTAGAGACTATAATGGTTCTTTGATTTCCTTTGATTCTTTATGAATTTGCAAAATCACTCAATGCTTATATTAGCTTTGTTTGTCCTTTCTCTTTCCATATTTAATACTCATAGCTGGCAAGCGCAGATGGTATACTTTGTTATGTCCTGAAATGTGGCTATTTTTTCATCCCTTAATTACAGTAATGTCAGGATGTAATATCCTTTGCCTCCCTCTCTAGTTATAGTTTACATTTGTTATATTATTTATTGAATATACTATATTTAGACAATGAAAAAATATATAATGACATTTCCTTAACAAGCTTTTAGTCATTTACTTTGGACAATTCATTTTTCTTTACATTATTATCTCATCTTTTATATTTTTAAAGTTTTATAGATATCTGAATATTGGTAGCTCCTTGCAAATAAATATAGAAAAATTATACAAGGAAAAATTGCAACTTGAGTACATGGTAGCAGATAGAAAATATCTATCTGTAAAATATGTGATAACATTTATTAAAATGTGTAAATATAGTTATTACAATTTAGAAATTTGAGAAATAATAATTTGTAGTTTATATTAATTCTTTTTCATAACAAATATATATGTGTACTTATCCTTTTTCTGACTTTAAAAATTTTGTAGCTCTTAAATCTACAAAATTTTATATTAAAGAGGCAGAGTCATATAATTAAAGTATCATTGATCTATTGACTTATTTTTAGATTTCTTTATTGCATTTTGATCCAGATCCTATTTATCCTACTTGGCAAATTCTTACTACTTGTACTTCTTTGGAGCTATTTAACAGTCATGCAAGTTCACAAGTCAATCTCTTTAAATCATTATTTTTTCAGTTAACAGCTTTATATTAAAAAATATTAAAATATTAAAAAATATTATATTTTTTCATTTCCAATTTGGTTTAATTTATAATTTTAAGAATTAGTCCTATGATGTTAAATTCACATGCCAGGGACCACATAAATAACATATTATTTTACATTTCTCAATTTAGTTTTTTTTATCATCTGAAATATTCTCTGAAAAAAATTCCTGGAGGGTCAGACCTAGAAATAGAAGCTTTCTTTCACCTAACAGATTTGCTCTGGGCAAATAAGTCAGGACTTTGCCCTTGGATTCAACATCAAACAAGATTACATAGCTTCCTCGGCTATTACACCTGACAGTGTCAGGCACCTTTAAAAAGACATCTGTAGCAACACCTCAGACTGCGTTTTCCACAGCTCTGTGAAAGGCTGATACATTTCAGTCGAAGCTACATGACATCTTGTTTCTCATGTCTATTTTACAGACTTATTTTTTTCTCCTAACTTCAGTTTAGAAAAAAAGGATAAACAGTATTTGGGAAAACAGACTACATTTTGAGGGTAGAATTGGTACAGGTAGAGACAGGGGCAACAGATATCAGGTTAGGGGGATCGGATAGAATGAGACCACGCAGAGAAAGACAACTGAAATTCGGGACACATTTGGAGGTGGTGTTGAAACGTGGTGTAGTCTAAACTTCCAAGTTCTTTCTAGAGAACTCCTAGTAATGGAAGATATGGAGTCTGACCTAAACATTATTTTTAGCCACCAAAATTTCCTGTGGTGTGATTGGGTTGCATTAGGTTGAGTTGTTGGCCAAGACTGTCCCGTGAAGTTCAGTAAAACACTTGAGGTTGATGCTAGAACTGAGGATTGCTCTCCAAAATCTGAGAGTTACCCATTGCTCTGGACAGTATTCACACACCTCATTGAATGAAGGAAGGCTGAGCTGGTGCCTGCGTGCAGCCTTCGTTCCTACTTTCTAGTCTTTTGGCATGGGAATGTACTCTGAGGGATACAGAATATAATTTGGACATCAACCCAGCCACAAAAGCCTCCACCTCCAATCTGTCCTACCTGCAAGATGTGCTGTGGGAATTATAATGGTGACACAGAACTTGTGGGAGTGGCCACTCAATGTTTGGTTTAATATAATGACCATGACACTAGAAGGAATACATGCTCTATACTTCGTGGATGATCAAGGATGAGAAAAAGAATAGCACAAAGACTAAAGGTAGAAAAACCATACAACCTGGGGGTAGAAGTCAGTAAAAATGATCCCTAATTATATTCTGCTATACGCATAGATCAGTGTCGTGTCTAGTTGTCACCAGACGTCTTCCCCTGCCTACAGAGACCCAGAGCCAGACGTTGTGGAGAGAGAGAATCTAAATTGAAGGTCTCAATAGGCCTCTCTCCTTGGAGATTGGGGAACTCATGGAAGAGGAAGAAGAAAGTCTCCACTATTTTGGCTTTCACCTTGTCTTATTGAATCTTATTTTATCCTGTTTGGCTGTAGTCTTTAGGAGGCCCACTCCTTTCTGAAAAGGAAAGGGAGTGGGTGTTCAGGAAAGTATATGTGGGATGAGCTGTGTGGAGTCGAAAAAGGAGAACTGTGGTTGGGATTTTCAGTAAAAAATGTAAAACATAAATCTAAATGGAGACACTAAAAAATGGAGAGATAATGTCCCAATTCTAAACTTTTCATCACAATGTGAAAACTTGAGTGTTAGGCATGAGTTCTCTCTAGTATAGTCATTGTCTAAATGGTGCACCATGGAAATTCCCCAACTCCTCAGGCTATTGCCAATGGTTTTGGTTTCTCTGCACAAAATGCCAGTAAGACCCTTCTACTAAAGACAACACTTACATATCTCATTCAACACGAAGAAGTTGAGCAGGTACCTAATTAGGCTTCACCCCTACTATTATTCATTGTACTGGAAGGTACTCTGCACACTATAACGGGGGAGGATTACCTTCAATTCAACTATAAAACCTATTCTCTACATTGTTGACCTATTCAATAAATGCTGGTACAATCTGCACAAGCTAACCAACCATTCTCTGGTTGGATTTAAGACCCACTCTACAAGTTACAAATCATTTCTGACACTGACTTGGTAGCCTTTAACCTTAGACTGGATAGGCCATGGACTTAAGAGAAAAACAAATACCAGTATTTTGCTATAGGATCCAACAATTAAATGACTGCTACTGCTATACTCGTCAGACAATGTCTCACTTAGCTAACACCAGAAAAGCTAACTCTTACAGTAGATGGGAACTAACACAGAGACCTAACACTGGAAAATGTGCAGAGAGGAAAGGTTTTGAGAAAATAAGTCCTAAATGGGATGTCATCCCTCAGGTATCAGGATACTGCATGGAAGAGGATGTAGAAAGGTTGTAAGATCCAGAAGAAATGGGTGATCCCAAGGAAACACTACTTTTCAGACGCAATGGGACTTTTACTCGTGCTATAGTCACTTTTTTTCAGCTACCAGTGTTATAAAAGCCACTAAAAATCGACTCACAAAGACTATTAAACTTACAGAACATTCCTTACAAGCATTTGTGTTCCTCTGTCATACCATGTCTTGCTGAGGTCACTGGGTTTCTAAATATGATTGGTTACAGCTTTAGTGAACCAATCAGGCAGCTTGAGACTTGGAATCATTGGATCTCTGAACAAATATTTCCTTTAAGAAAACTCTGTAGGCTATTCTACATTATGTAATATAAATATGAATTTCTATTATTTCCTAATACCAACTGTAAGATTATTTTGCATTTTACATCAGGTGATTTTTTAAGTTAGTTTTAATATATTTTTCACTGCTGCACAGGCAAATGAAATATTCCAAGTGGAATTTTGAAATACTTTTGTGTTGAGTTAGATTACTGCTATCCCAGTAATGTCAAACATAAGCGTATGCTGTTCATTTTCATGACACTTGCCCCTGTGTAGAAGACCGAAGACAAATTCCCATCAGAAATTATTAAGATTAAGACAAAATGTGTTCAACATTTGGTACTGTTTGTTTGGGCAATGACCATAGCTTTGAGGCTTGCCTTTGATTGAATTAGTTTTCCAATTATGCTGGGAGTCTGAGAATTTAAAAAAAAATGTATTCTACATTTCTGGAACCTCTAAGAAATGAGGATAATATGTGTAAACCTATTTATGAAATGTAATATGGTGAAAAAGCAGAATTTGTGAATCTTATGCTAGGGTACTATTCTTAGTTGCCTATACCATAAAACACAGTATGAGTTTTCACAAAACTGAAATTATTTTTTATTTTCTTGAATACCCTCATGGTTCTATTAAAATCCTATGCATGATGACGTTTGCTGCTTTGTGATTTACTGTCACAAAGTAGATAATTTTTGTAGAAATAAACTGAATTCTGTAGCTTTATGAAATTACAATGAAATTTATAAATGACCTTCATATTTTCCAGGGAATATTCAATCATTTAATACATATTGTTTTCCTTCTTCATGACGTAGGCCAGTTTTTCTTTATTTTGTCTCTCTTAATATTATCGAAGATTATCTTTCTACTTGATATTGCAATGACTTCCCACAACTTAAGACACAGACTAAGGAATTGGTCTATGAGGTCAACAAGTAATTTGGAAAGAAATTACCGATAAAAGAAAAAAAAACTAGAAAGTGTGATCAAGTCAAATAAGGTCAGTCAGACAATGCTCAAAACTTATGCATTATTATTTTTGAGGTCTCTCTTCCTCTCCTAAGTCATGCCACACTACCTATTTCTTTGATCAAGAAAATTCCAGGTCTGCTGATCAAGTGTGATTGTTACAGAGCTTTACTATTAAATTTCCCTTTTTGCAATGTGTCATTAGTACCAATAAACATATCACCATTTGTGTATATGGGAACCATACTCTCCAGTTAGCATGGCTTTATGTAATAATAGCTTCTTCAGCATAAAATAAAGTCCTTTTCCTTTAAAAAAAAAAGTCAGAAAGATTACAGTTTCCTGGTGAACTTTATGATCTTATTTTGGTAGGAAGAAATCAGTTTTTACTGCCTCTTCTATTTCACAAGCTTTTCATGTTTTCAGATACTCAAGTAACAATAAATAAAGAACCCTGTGTAAATTGTCAGTATTGTTTATTTGTGTTGATATTAAATAAGGTTAGTGGCCATGTGCAAAGGAGTTATGGACTGGGAGAAGAGAGGGAAACATTCAGAGAAGGTGGTGCCAAAATAGACCAAAATTATTCTTGGATTCTTATGTTTTAAATAATTTATTCTATGATGACTTTATTCAATGAGTAATAATATGATGACCATAGAACTACATATCAAACAAATGCAAGATTATTTTTGTAAAGTTGGTAAAGGTAAACATTTTTTGCACTCTATACATCAATGAATTAAATAAATGACCATTATGATATTCCATGATGAAACTTAGCTTCCATTAGAAATCCTCACCTACCCTCTGTATTGTTATCTCATCCATATTCATGTTGTAAATTATATTAATTTTTCAAGCTTGATGACTACATCAGGCATAAAAGGTAGAAAACTCTAGATTACAGACATTTATTTATAATAGACTACCTCTTTTTACTCTTTATTTTCCAATAAGTCTTAATAGTAGCAGTAGGAATTTTATTCAGACTGTTACATTTGTAAGTAATTTGTCAGGCTTCAGAAACCAGATTAACTCCACAGTTCTTGCTATAAGCCAGTAATATTTACTGTGTTGTCACTGAACTAATGTTATTAAAATAAACTCCATTTGCCTGGGGAAAAGAAAAAAATTCAGTTCAATCTCAATATTTTCTATCATCAATAGCCCTAGTATTTTATTAGATAACTGATGCTAAATACAATATTTGAAAGAATCTCGAGAATTTAATCTCTTAGCATGACATTATTACTGAGGATTTATTAGGACTTCAATTTTAATGCTGCGTTTGATCCATTTATGTAAAGGTTAAATCAAAGGTATTCAAAAATATTTCTATTACCTCAGGATGCATCTTTTGCATGCTATTATTTTGAGATTTTTAACAATAATTTAAAAATACCCAATAGACCTCAAATTGTTTAAAGGGAACTTTTTAAGGAAAAAAATAGTAGAAAATGTCATAGAATAAATTTTTATTTTATTTATAATACATGTTTTATTTTAACTATAAATTTTAAATAATTATTAAAATTAATAAAATATAGCACTTCATGTTATATTTATTAATGTGTATATCACAAAAAACATGTATACGCATAAACATTGTATTTCTGTTTTTCTTTTCATTAAATCATTTTAACTCATAAATCATCTAAAAATTTTTAAGTCAGAATGAATTCTCAGATAATGCTGTAGAAAATACTTTACTCAATAAAGAATTATAGTAAAACTAAATTTTCATACCTAATTCATAAATTAAACAAGAAAAAGTATGCTAAGTATTTGATTTAGAGTGAGCATAATGAAACAGATACACTGTGTTCCTAAACTGAAGATATTCTGATTGATCATAGCAAATCTTACTGAAATCATAAACAATATACCTATGCTATGCTGTAGATTTAGTAATATGGTCTTTGACACACACACACATATATATATATATATATATATATATATATATATATATATATATATATATTTTAATTCCTATCCAATATAATCTAGTCACGAAATGGATAGTGCTACATAAAACCATGCAGCACATCATGGGTACTGATTTAAAAAGGAATGAAAATATCTACAAATACACACACACACACATACACAGTCAAATTCTAATGTAATATCTAATGATCATCAAACATATATTAAAAAACAAATGAGTTCATCTGTATGAATGTTATTTGTATTTATTAATTATTAAATTGTTGAAAAACAGAAAACTAATCTTATTTTTGAATGGAAGTTTAATTTCTATTAATATTTCATATCAATGAATTTCAAGTTGAGAAGGAAATATGATATCCATATAGTTGTTTCTAATATTCATTAGGTTTGTTAAATTTTGAGCCTAGCTGCATATCTGAGTATGACAAGAACCAAGTAGGTGTCTATCATGAATATGGAAAGATGTTGCACTCATATTAAATAAATATGTAATTTGTAAGTGTCAACATTTTCCTGATTGTAATTTGAAATTCAAAACTATTTCTTCATGTTAAACACACTTTGGTGTATCCATCTCTTCTATTTTGTTAACGACACATCATTAATTTTCTGATACAACTGCAGGTTCACAAAGTATGTTCTTACTTATGAGGTCCGACTTGTACTTCTTACTGTGACATGGTTCCAATGCTTTTATTTCCTTTAAGCAAAAATAAAAAAAATTAAAAGCATTATTTTAAGTTCACATTTATTCAAATAAAAGTACATCAAATGCTATTTTAATATTTTGGAATTGTTTAATAGTTAAAATAATTCTTCTGCTTCTTTACTAACTTTTGAAGGGTCACAGGCTATACAAAGTGGCTCAATTCTGTTTATAGAGGACATTCATACTGGAGGACAGAAAACAAATATGAAAAGTATTACCTAGATTCTAAAAATGTGATAAGTGAAAGACCCACAGACTACTGAGTATTATGCAGTATTCGATTTTAACAAACACTAACGGTACATCGTGAGTACCATTTAACAATAACCAAAATGAATTCTGTTGTCTGCAATGCAAAACAAATACAGAATCTATGTAAACAGATATTTTGCTATGAAAAGGATATTAAAGAATGTATGTTTGCTTAATTTAATTAATTTCACATGCACTATCATTGGCATTTACAAAATGTTTGACTAAACAACTACTAAATCACTTACTCTTTTAAATTTCAGTAATTTACATGTGTGTTTTCATGAACATGTCAATGTTCCACTGTACTTGAGAGAAGGACAGACGACTGACCGCTGTTGGAGTTGGTTATCTCCTGTCAATCTGTAGGTCCTGGCAATTAAAATCCAGTTGTCTTGCCTGGTATTAAAGGATTATCATCTCTGCTCCTAAAATATTTCTTTTAAGCATATGTAAAAAAGGCTACATTGAAATCATTTTCAGATTATCACTCACTCAATTTATTTTTTTTATTTATAATTTACCTAGTTTTATATTAAATTTTCACGGAAAATTTGAAAAAATTAATTGCTACTATAGAAATTGCTTGAAATTTAATTAATGAAATATTTTAAAGTATTTATAATAGTTAAGGGTTGTATCTGAAGTATTTAAAATAGCTCCTGGCACTTAATACATAATAGTATTATATGTATTATATGAAATAAAATAGTAATATAATAGTATTATATTTATTATACATAATACTTATAGTAGTAGAAAACAAAATTTCATAATAAATAATCGAGAATAAATAATTGTAAATTTTGCATTGAAAACTAAAATTAACTGCTTTCAAAAGTCAATTTTAAGTGACAACTTTTATTATGAGGTATTTAAAATTTAATTATATTTGATTTTACTATAGTATTCAAAGAAATTTACCAAAAGTTGAGTTATAGTGTATGCATTTTACATCATAATTATAAAACTGTACATGCTTAATTAAACTTTTATAAGGTACAGTCATATAGTAGATGTCCTGTATATGAATTAGTAATTTAAAAAGGAATATGTTCCCTTTCATAACTTTTCTGTAATTTTGAAAAGATGTTAAAGTATAAGAATAAAACCTGTTTAGCAACATAATTTATCATGAACTGTTTCAAAAGACAAAGTAGTTGCCCCTGTTATGTATTAGCTATTTATTCTTTACATAAAACTGAAATGTGCTTCTAGACAAAAATAATCAAATCTCTACTCCATGTCCTGCCTGTTTTATTTTATAGGCAAATGTGCAGCAACTACACCTTTGCATGTAACAGGCTTTCATTGACCTTGACTTAATTTAAAAAAAAAAATCACCTACATCTTTCTGAGAAGAGTTAATACAATGAACAGAAGCAATACCATCCGGGAGGAATTAGAATGCAGATTATATTAATCACTGTCTATATCCTCTCAACTTTGTGACACAGAATTCAAGGACAAAAATTAAGGCCATGGATTAATGCAGAAATAATGTGCTGAAAGTAGTAAAATGTATTTTCAGAGAGTGATTGTGCTTTAAGTCAAACTGCAAACTTACTAAAATTTGAATACATATCAGCAAAGAAAGAAAGAAGAAAAAAAGAAGTGAAGAAGGGGGAAAGGCAGAAAGGAAGGGAGGGAGATGGGAAAGGAGTGGGGAGGGAAGGGAACAAAGGAAGAAGGAAATAAAGGAAGGAAAATAGAAAACAAAAGGCAAGCAAAGGAAAGAGTGGGTTGAGGAGGGACTCCTGTAATCCATGCTGTCTGAATAATAACTATGAATACTAAATAAATGTCTGAGCTGATTTGCTTTCAGAAGAATAATCTTTTCAAAAAATTATATTTGCTGAACAAAATAATTGAAACAAACATTTTTCTTCCTTTTCTACCTGTATAATTTGAGAGAGTCAATAATTTAGTAGCTTAATTGTTCATATTCTGCATGACATGCTCATTTTGTGACTTAGTCACTTATGCTACTTCCTTATATGCAATCGCAAAATAGTTTTTCCTATTAGTTTGTCCTGAGTTCCTATAAATAAAAGCATTGCTTGAAAATACCTTAAATGATCTTATTCAAATTATCAGTATTATTTTCTTTCTAGCTCACCTTTAGTGTTTGATAGGTCTTCATTTAGATAAAAGGAGAACACAATCACTCCATAGGGACTCAAAAATTTAATGTTTTGGGGCACTGACAAATTATACATTTAAATATTAAAACATCCTAAATCCATTTGATTTTACTATTAAATAACACTGAAGTACAACTCACTTTATGTAATACTATATAAAATTTCCTGTGCTAGACATCACCAGCAGTGTATATCTTATTTTCCTTTATTTTAGAAATTGTAATAAAATATTACACAATGCACAACATTTGTCATAAAAATACATTTGAAATATCAAGACAGTTCAATTTCTACTCTTAATCATAATTTTATTTTTAGCCCTCTACATCTTGGCTTTTTTATTCTAATAATCTTCCTGTTACTCCTCTAATTCTCCTTCTCCCTGCATTTGCCTCTCATCATCATATAATATTTCATTTACAGTTTCTTACCAGACGATTTTCATTCTGTATTGTTTTTAATCTAAAGTTTTCTTGATTATTCAAGTTTCTATGATAGGAATTTTAAAGCATAATTGTTATATTTCACTTTTTATTGATTTTTATTGAGCTCTACATTTTTCTCTGCTCCCTTCCCTGCCTTTCCCCTCCCCTTCAACCCATGCTCCTAATTTACTCAGGAGATCTTGTCTTTTTCTACTTCCCATGTAGATTAGATCTATGTATGTCTCTCTTAGTGTCCTCATTGCTGTCTACGTTCTCTGGGATTGTGATTTGTAGGCTGGTTTTCTTTGCTTTATGTTTAAAAATCACTTGTGAGTGATTACATGTGATAATTGTCTTTGTTTGGGTTACCTCACTCAAAATGATGTTTTCTAGCTCCATCCATTGTCCTGCAAAATTCAAGCTGTCATTATTTTTTTCTGCTGTGTAGTAATCCAGTGTGTAAATATACCACATTTTCTTTTTCCATTCTTCAGTTGAGAGGCATTTGGGTTATTTCCAGGTTCTGGCTATGACAAACAATGCTACTATGAACATAGTTGAGCACATGTCTCTGTGGCACGATATATAAGCCCAGCAGCACAGAACTGAGAGAAACAATTAATAAATGGGACCTCCTAAAACTGAAAAGCTTCTGTAAAGCAAAGGACACAGTCAACAAGATAAAATGACAGCCTACAGAATGGGAAAATATCTTCACTAACCCCACATCAGACAGAAGTCTGATCTTCAAAATATACAAAGAACTTAAGAAATTGGTCATCAGAAGAACAAATAATTCAATAAAAAAAATGGAGTACAGACGTAAACAGAGAACTCCCAACAGAAGAATCTAAAATGGCTGAAAGACACTTAAGAAAATGTTCAGCATCCTTAGTCATCAGAGAAATGCAAATCAAAACAACTCTGAGATTCCATCTTATACATGTAAGAATGTCGAAGATCATAAACACTGATGACATCTTATGCTGCAGAGGTTGTGGGGAAAAGGGAACACTTCTGCATTGTTGGAGGGAAAGCAAGTTAGTATAGCCCCTTTGGATGTCAGTGTGGTGATTTCCTAGAAAATTAGGAAACAACCTTCCTCAAGACCTAGTAATACCACTTTTGAGTATATATCCGAAGGATGCTCAATCGTGCCACAAGGACATGGGCTCAACTATGTTCATTGCAGAATTGTTATCTTTCTAAATGAAAAAAAAAACTTTAATATGACAAAATTTATAACACCAATAGAAAAAGAAGTCTAAGAAAATATCATATAAATCATTAGTCATTGATATTTTCTATTTCCTTGGAAGTAGCAGTATATAATTTAGTCACAGATGCCCAGTTTAGTAAGTTTAAGTTTAAGTAAGTACTTATTGAGGTGACCAATGGTTGATGACTCCAAAAGGAAACTTAAAGCAGTCAAACCGTTGTATACAGTTCTGAACATGTGAAATATATTTGAGTTAGAAGGGATTTGCTGGAAATGAAGGCATATTGAATAACTTTTCTTAAATTCAGCCACTCTCAACTTCTAATCCAACACTCTAGCCCTCGTAATGATCCCCCCATAATGATTTTTTAAAATAAAGAATTAGCTTCATTATTATCACTTGTGAAACTGGAAATGTTTTTACAAATAAATTATCTAAATTGTATCCACATGTGTTTGCTTACTCACAAGCTTGTTGTCCTACTAGCAGCAGCCTTTATACTCTGTAACACAATTTAGACTCACTGTATTTGGGCAACTATGCCAATTTGCTTGTTTGATGTAACAGGAAGGCCACTTGTTTGTTCTGGCCACCAGAACTGAATTAATCACACGGAAGCAGTATTAATCAAATCACTGTTTGGCCCACTAGCTTCAACCTCCCACTGGCTAACTCCTACACACTAATTCAACCCATTTCCACTAATCTGTATATCACTACGCAGCTGTGGCATACCTGCTAAAGTTTCAGTGCTTTGCTCCATGGCTCTTTTCTGAATCCACCCTCTTTCTCCCAGCATATGGCCTAGCTTTTCCTGCCTAGTTCTGTTGCACCCTTGCCATAAACTCAGAGCAGTTTTCTATTCATTAACCAATAAAACCAACACATAGACATAAAGACCTCCCACACCAGTTTGATAATGAAATGTGTTGCCTTGAACACTTTTATATTTTCCCAACAGTCAGCTCTGGAAATGACTTCATATTCTCATACTTAAAATTTGAGTGTCAATTATTTAGTTTGAAATGAATATTTATAAATTTCAAAACTCTAATAATGAAAATGTAGGCATATACGCAAATATTTTTAGATTGACAATATAGATAGTAATATTTTATTACAAGAAAATGAAGGAAAATAAAGGACACTATTACTTTTAGTATATATAGTAAATAACTAAAAATAGAATCAATAATGAAATGATCCTCAATATTCTTAAATACTGAACGTCATAACCTATTTTGCACTCTTTACTGACTTTTCAAGTATGGAGCATCTATGAATTAAACTGAAAACCTGAGATAAATGTGTAAAATTCTGCTCCATTAGCTCCTGATTTTAACCTTGGTGTGCTCATCTGTTCTCATGTGAATTCTTGCCATATCCAGTATGTATGTCTATTGCAATACTACCTTTGATATATTCTACCATACAAAAACAAAAAATCCAGTCTCTTAAAAATGATTAAACCATGATTCCAAGTCAATGTTAACAATCCATGCATAAAAGCCATTGTAATAAGTTTTTAAATTATTATATATAATAAGTATAAAATTATAAAAATATAACCTTATTTGTTTATAAAACCTATAAAATAAATATATTGAAAGATGAATATATTAAAATAAGAAATTTATTTCAATGGTTTTGTTTCATAAATTGCCAAGTGTAAAAATGGGAAACAAGATAAAATGTTCTGTGATTAGAAAAATTTAAATAAGTATTATATTCATACAATATGTTAGTCAATTTCTAATATCTGACTTTTAAGATAAACTCACATATATTATTACATCAGTAAATAACACCCCTTTTGAACTCAAAGGAAATATATTTTCTAATTTGTTTACATCAATTTACTTAATATACCAGTGCATATTTCATTATGCTTCTTGAAATTGACCTTAGTCCTCCAAGAGCAATCCCCATGTAATCTTCTTTTGAATTATTTTTATTAACATACATCTGTTTAGTATCTTCTTAAAGTCCCAGAGTTCACTAAAGGCAAGATTGAAGTACAAAGTTAAATGTTTAATGACTGACTTTTGAGTGAATGAAGATATCCTCTATAACACGACCATGTACACCAGACTCAACCTGAAGTTCTCAGTTTTCTCCTTCAGGCCATCCAGATGAGTGTCTTCAATGACATTAGGTTTCATCTTGCAAACAAATACTACTAGACATCTCCCCCTTTAGTCTCTCTGTGTTTAATTATGTTGCTTAAAGTTGCTTAAATACAAGAAAGCTCTTCAAGTCATGACAGTACAAAAAAGATCTCTGTATTGAAAAACTAAATTTAACAGCAAAATTCTCAAAGAATTTTGCTCAATTTTGTGCTAATTACAACTCATGTAATTATATGGCATCCTGATAGATAAGTTGGTGTTCCGCATCAATATTAGCACTCTGAATATGGTTTCCCACAATTACGTACCTTAAACTATCTTGACAAAGAAATGCATATTTTTAAATTTTCTTACACATTTCCAAAGAGAAAAATGCCAAAGTCACTAAGATGTGAATTACCCCTAAATTAAAATCATTAATTACTTTGTGTTTACTTTTTTGTGTTTAAAGAGGGAGAATTAACAGGAAGCACACATTTTTCTACTCCCTGAAACTATTACATTTTTGAAACCTGTTTTTAATTTAAATGGTATTATAAAAATGCTGCAAATTTATAAAACACACACAAAAATAACCAGACCAAATGTTTAACAACCCAGTCAAATTCTAGCTGGTTAGAGTACATGCATTCTTCTTTAGTGTTTAAAGCTTAGCAAGAACAGACTAGAACTTAAGTTCATTCATTACATAATCATTTAAAATGAACATGTGACCAAATGGTGAACAAGATAACAAAACTGGAATTTTAAGACAAAGCATACTAAAGAAATCAACTAATTTCAGAAAAAAATGGATATTTATATGATATCTCCATGTAAGTATCTGTACATTTATTAAGTATATCAGATAAGTGAATTCACAGAATTAATAATTTTACATTTGTTTTATCCTTTAATTTATTACAAGGCATATTATGGTATAACAGCATATTTATCTAACAAAATAAAGAAAACTAAATACTTATTATTAAAATAAGGGCTTTTGCTGAAGAATGTGTATTCTTGCTGGTACCTTAACATCAAAAGAATGTCACAATGGTGATGTACCATCCTGATGAATCATCTCAGGGATACCATTGTGATGATGAAATATGAGGCCATATACCTCATTCCCACCATCAGGATAATTTATTAGCTGTATATATCACACAAAAGCTAGGGCTTTCAGGACATTGAGTTTTTCAGTAAAACTCATGATAAAAGGTCATCTCTTTTAAAGAAATGCTTTATGAAAATTCTAAAATGTTTATAAATATAACATTTACATTTCCCACATTTCCATCCACAATTTGTCAAACTAGAAACAATGTACATTGTATTTGAGAGACAGGCTGAATTTAGCACTAAGACATTAAGGAGCTTTCATTATGATATTTTCCAGACTGATTAATCTCATTTCAAGTCATTCTGAATAAAAGTAATTTCAGTTATCTCAATCAATAGTATGGATGTTTGTGTCCTGTCTGTCTGCCAACATGTGGAAAAGAGAATCTATAGCAAATAAGCTGGTTTTTAAGGAAGTTCTTTAATGTAGTGTCTTAAGCTAATCAACAAAATTATTTCAATAGTGAAATAATGTTTCAATGTTTTCTAGCAATTTTTAGAGTGTTTGATATTATTTGGTTATAGTCTTTATTTGCATGATCAAATTGATATCTGCAAAGATAGGATAAGGACAGTGTCTTAAAAAATAATACAGAATTTTATACTTCATGGAATAGCCCATATGACATAAATTTACAATTAATAAATTATTTGCTAAATATTTTCCATTAATTATCACTAAGATGGGAAGATTTGTTTCAGATTGTTTAGACAAATGCTAAATAAAATTATCAGTAGCATTTGATGTATTAAACTATCACGTAATTGATTCATAATTATGTAACATGTAGTAAAAATAAAGCATTATTTAACACTAGTTTAAAAAGCAATTCACAATATCATAACATGTCTGTATTTGTTTCAGGATTTCCCACTAACTGATGTGATTAAAAGCATATGACAATATTCTGTTTAATATGAAATTTATTAAATATTTAGACTTTGGTTTACTAGAATATAATTTTATTGATCATTGGAATTTTTCTCTGATTGTTGAAGTTTTTACTCACTCTCACTCTTTTTCAACTGGTGTAATATTCCGTAACTTACCCAGACTCTTGCTCTTTTTTAAGGGATACAGTTTTAAATATGTTGTAAATATTGGCATTGAAAGAATAAAGCTTTCATATAATGCTATTGCATGAATTAACTGATTATAGCTTTTAGTTAACACATTTGAAAGCATAATCTTCTTGCACTGAAGCTAACTCTGTATCATTTATTTTAAATTTTAATTTTTAAATTAAATTTGCATTTCATTTATGCAGCATAATTATTCCAATTTTTGTGTTTATACCAAGCAGGTATTTGTTAAGGACAACTGTGACATTATAATAGAAAACAATGTATCTAATGACATCATCATAATCATGTAAGTATACTAACCAATCTAACCCAAGAAAGATGCCCACTACATGGATTTAACATTATGATAAAGAGAAAAAACATTTACTTCAGAAGATTTGGGAAAATGTTGCTACTGACCTGAAATCTTTCTTCTTGCAGGTTATCTCTCATTTTGATGGATGGTACTATGCAAGTCAAAGGAAGAAAAATTATAAACAGTGTTCCTAGCTATACGCCCAGCAAACTACAATAATGACCAGAAGGATAGCATATATCTATTCATGCAATAATGACATTAATATTTTATGGGTAAACAAAAATTTTGAATGGAAATGAAGGTCACCCAATACGGGTAAGTAATACCTGGTTCTGTAATTGTGACCAAGAATAAGTAGCTTGAGAAATCATAGACTCTAGAAGAGTATCTATTATTATCATTTTGCTAAATTAATATCATACCTACCCAATTTCTTTCTAAATACATATATGTGTAGTAGATAATGTAGCTTCCATTTTGCAGCAAATTTAGACTATTACAGAGAATGACCACCAAAAATGGTGCATAAGTAACTGTGAACTGCCAAGCCCCAAACAACATCTTGAACATAAGTATTATACCAACTTATCAACGAACTTCAGAGGAAGCAGAAAGATTGAGCCCAGTGTCCTGGAGAACTGTTGTGAACTAGTAACTTCTAGACAGGAAATGAATTTTGTAGCCAATAAATCCAAGCAAACAATGTGCTTTTCTAGACATGACTTCAGCAAGATCACAAAATTTGACATTCTAACACACATGTAACTAAGAATCACATGGTCTTGTCCTTGTTACAGATCTGTAGTCACGGAACTGCAAATAGCCAATAGTCGCCAAGGGAGGACTAGCGTTTGTTTCTGAAGTGAACACTCCAATATGTTGCCTGTGGTCAATTGATCAGTAATAAACTCATAAAATTTTAGTAGACCTAATCATACATAGTTGATTTAGTATAGTGTGTGTGTGTTTGTGTATGTGTGTGTATGTTAGAGAGAGAGAGAGACAGAGACAGAGAGAGAAAGAATTAGAGAAGAAAAATAGAACTTGAGAAGATGACAGGAAGTAAAGAGAAGCAGTTGAAGAGGGAGAAGTAAAGGTGAAAATAATGTAAATATAGCATATACTGTATTCATGCATGAAATTCTCAAAAATGTTTCATGAAATTAAAAAGGATATTATAAAAAATTAATGAAAAGCCACTGTAAATGACTAATTTTTATACCTTAAGTGCATTTTTTTGGAAATTGATGTAATTTTCTTAGTGACAGAGTATCAAGATAATTTAATAACTGAAAAATGCTAGTAGCATTTACTTTATATGAAAGGTAGAGAGTGAAAATTCATTGACCTATAAAATAATTAATACCAACTTGCTGGAATTATTACCTTTACTATTTTTAGTCATTAAATAGCTTTAGTAAGACTCATAAATATTTCTGTCATCATCTGTAATTTAATCTGAAAACCATCACATTTTGATGATGAAAATCAAATATTTAATTTAATTTTAAAAAATTATCAGTGCATTTTCACAAAATAGGTCCAACTTTCTTTAATTATACTTATTCTGCCAAAAATGTATCTTATGTTTATTTTATCCTATGTATGGAATTTAAACATCTGTCAAAAATTTTCATGCATAAATTAACATTATACTTGCATTCATTGACCAGTTATGGTTTACTACCCATGAAACACAAAGTAACTACTCTAGATGGCAAAAACTATTAAGCAACTGTGTGTATCCTGAAATGCACTCTAAATACTATATACTATTTGGATTTATATTAGAATTGGAAGATGTAAATTTTCATATTTTCCTCAATTAGAAGAGTGATGAGTTTGACAACAAACCTTTGAGCCCAATTACTCTTTTCTTTCTTTTTTGTTTTGTTTTTGGTTTAATGTTTGGTTTTTGAGTCTAAGTTTCTCCTTGTATCTTTGGAGCCTGTCTTGGCACTAGCTCTGTTGACCAGCTTGGCCTTGAACTCACAGATGTCTGCCTGCATTTGCATCCAATGAGGGGGGAAAATGAAGTGAAAGAAATGCTAAAACATTTAGAATGTAGAGGCAGACTAGAGATTTGATGTCTTAAAAGTCTTTGTTTTTGACTGATTCTCTCCTGTTCTGTCCTAGAAGACTACTACACTTGCTTTTTATAATAAGATGATATTTAGTAGCTGATAATGTGAGAAACTGTGATGTTCAGTATCAAGATGCTGGTGTTTAGTATGGTTCTTCTTGACTCAGTATCTCATGGTGTGGTAGGAAGAGTGTGAAGCTCTAACCCAAGCTTTGAGACAAGAGTCACCTAAGCCTACACCTCTTTAATAACTCCCTCCTAATATGTAAAAATCAAAGAGAAATGGCCACATGAACATTACAAACCTTTATTCAGGTTTAGGAAAATTTAGTGTATCATTCTGAAGTGTGTTTGAAGTGTTGAAGATCAGTGTTCTAATAGTTGTCTCTTCACTTAGATAAAGGCAACACTAGCTGTTGTCTCTTGGAGGCCTTCTTTTCTCTGAAGTGAAATTAGAAAGGTGTGGATCTTAGGGAATGGGAAGGAGAGGGGCCTGAGAAAAAATGAGGGAGGGAAAATGGGGTCCAGATGTTCTGTATGAGAGAAGAACCTACTTCAGTCAAAAAAAAAGTGCTTTCTGTAAACAATAAATCAATAATGGGGGTTATATTTCACAAATTTACAATATTATTGATAGACATTACTATACCTCTCTTAGGATAAATAATAAGAAAGTAGAAAATTTATAAGGTAACTATTTTTAAACAGGTTATTTTAAATTAGCAGGACTATTTTACCATTGCCTCTGGTTTTAAAAGCATTTCACTTTAAATATCAGTACAAATTTAACAAGTAAGTCACTTAAATGTATAATCTTTCCATTTTTGTTAAATTATCTCATTTATTTTATATTCCAACTGCAGCTTTCAATTCCTTCTCCTCTCCTTCTATTTCTTAAGTGTCATAAATAGTATTTTTTCAGATAACAATAAGCCTGGGGTCCAGAAAATAATCTGTGAAGTTTACATTTATTAACAGATTTCAAAAATGTATAAAATCCTGTTCTGTCATTTTAAGTAATACCTGATTCAGAAAAAAAAATCATAGAATCTTAATCCTCCATGCTTTTGACATATGATCTGCTTCTTGTTCTTTTTATTGTCAAAGAAATCTTCTATTAATTATTACATGATAAAATCATAAAATATTTAATTACTTTGTTAAATTTGTATGTATGTATCTGTAGATTTGATTTCATGCTTTGTTTTTGTGTTAAGCAGTTTATATCATCTAGCCTCTATATTTTGAATACCTGTGCTTAAGGTTCCTATTTCAGCAAGGTGCTCAATAATCTAAATGGCTAGAATTAACCTGTCAATATCTGCCTGAACTAAAGCATATTTCATTTCTACACTAAATTGGGACATCGTAACCTTTTTTGCTGGACTGACTTAAGGTCATTGATTTATTCCTAATTTAAGAACAGCTTATCCACAGCAGAAGCCACATGGTTCCTTTGCCACGGTCTGTACTCATGGGCCCTGACTCTAACCTCTCAATGCTTGTTTCCAGTTGCTGAACTCCGGCTTCATCAGACATCCACCTTTTTCATATTCTGATATATGTAAGCATATGTTTTGAAATATGCACCTTTGGCTACATTCTAAAATATTTTAACTTTAGCATATACTAGGTGACCAACATAGTAGTAAAGAATACCCCAGTGACCTGACATGGTGAACTGGACCAGACTTCTGAAACATTCATTTAACAACGCTCAGCAATATTACTTCAAAAACTGTTATACAGACTTATGTTGGATTTCAACTGCATTTAAAGCTTTTGCATTAATACTTTTGTTATAATATTGTTTTTAGAATTAAGCTTATTATAACAAAAATTATCTCTCAATGTCAGCTTTTTAAATTTATATATTGGACCCATTCAATTCCAAAAGTGTTTGTAAGCACATTGATCATTGAGCTAGTTATCCTCACTAAAGTAAATAATTTAATAATTGTTACTACCAGATTATTTGTTAAATAGACTCATATATTGCAAATAAAATATTGCTCATTTTTATACAAAATAAAATGCATAAAATAGTAAATTTTTTTTCAAATCTCAGTGTTTGGAAATAGCTTGCTGTATTTAGACTGTTAACAGCCCTTAATGGACACTGTATTTAGTTATTTTTTTAGTGTACACTATCAAAAATTTATTATTATTTCTCTTATAAGATAAATTAAACACAACAAAATTAGAAATTAACAATCAAACCAACATGTATACATAGAGACAAACCACACACACTACTTTTACCCCATAGAAATCTCTGAGAGATTTTTATCGCTCAGGTCATTTTGAGATTGGGCAACCCATTGCATACAATCTCCCACCTCACTTAAGATGAAAGTAAAGAAGTCATCATTAAGGAAAAATGAAGAATGATGGTTTTAACTACAAACTATCATCACAAAATCTTTTGACAATTCCCTTTCATTTCATAAAATGCAATTCTGAATAAGTCCTCTACCTATTACTATGAATTGATTGAAGAGAGGGAAAATATTCATAGATATTTTCACCAAATACAGATTTAAAATAGTATATGAGGATACTTTTATTAAGTATGTACCACTAACTTTTTAAAAGCTTCTTGAATATATGTACCTGTTACATGGACTCAACTTAGAAAGATTTTGAAAAGTAATAATACTATAAGAGCCCATAAACATGTTTACAAAATTAAGCTAGTAATTCTATTTTCATTAAAATAAAACAGAAATATAAAAATTATGAATTTGGATCACTTTTCTATTATTGTGTACTAATCCTCATGTTTTGGTTTTACATTTTATACAAAAAAATAAACTACAAGCAAATATGAGGATTTGTTCCCAAATATTGTTAATGCATCTTAAAAAGTTCTATGTTCTAATGAATATAGCAATTATTAATCCATAAATATGATTAAATCTTAGTAAGATGTCAAACATAAAGTTTTTATTTTTATGATTTCTGTTCTGTTTTTAATTAAATACTTTATTTGTGAGAATCTGAAGAATTGATACTAAATGATGTTTTCAGATCTTGCTAAAAGCATTTGACATATATTGTAGCTGTGTTTTCTTAATAGAACAATCTTAAGTCAAATTCCTAAGTGCTGATGATTTATGTGATAGTTTATCTGATGAAGAATAAGTACACGATAGGGGAAAGTGAGTCATAGATAAGAAAATGCATCCTGAAGAAATATACAATAATTTGTAATGGATAAGCTACAAAAATCAATGGAATCTCCTGAGTACAATCTGGACTGTTCTCATGCAGCTCTGAATACCGACAGTCATTCGTGGTTCTTCCTTTCTGTTTACTTAAGGCATAATGTTTCTGTGATGAACTTTATTTCTGCGTGGGCAAAGTAGGTGAGTTGAGCTTGAGAGACTCTAAAATGAGAGATTAGTAAAGAAATGTCTGAACTAAGCATGAATCCCCATGGAACTGCCACCAAACGGATGATCCAAAGTGAGAAGTAACAAAGCGATAAAGAAGGTGTTGCTTATGGTTATATGATTTTAGGGAAATCAAAACCTAAACATAGGAAGTATTAAAATAAATTTATGAAAAAATATAGAATTTCATCTTTTCCATACCTTTATACAAAATATGGAAGCTTTAATAATTTAAATTAATATTTATATAAAAGAAAAAATCAAATTACAATAATCCTTTGCCAAATTTTGGTCTTAAGAATGACTACAGTATCAAAAAAACAAAGAATTTAAATGTCATTAAGCTTGATATGATGCTTTTTAAAATGTAGTTGTGTTTAAACTTATTTATAGGTTTGTAGACAGATATCTTAAGACAAAAATTTAAGCTTTCATCAGGCATTACAACATCTCTCTGACTTCAGTAAATAATGGAGATGAATAAAATGTAAAGCAAAATATATATTGAATATGAAAGAGAAACAGCACATTCAGAGAGAGGAGGAAATGAACCATGGGATAGTTACCTCATTGTATTTAAAGGAAGCAGAAAACTGTAACCCATAATAAAGGATTAGATAGATAACCAGGGGTTAAGACACTTAGGAAGAATATATGTTTTATTTTGGGTTCACCTTCTTACCTAGCTTCTCTAGGATCATGAATTATAGGCTCAATGTCCTTTATTTATGGCTAGAATCCACTTATGAGTGAGTACATACCATGTTCATCTTTTTGGGTCTGGGTTACCTCACTTAGGATAGTGTTTTCTATTTTCATCCATTTGCATGCAAAATTCAATATGTCGTTGTTTTTTACCGCTGAGTAGTACTCTAATATGTATATATTCCACACTTTCTTTATCCATTCTTCCATTGAAGGGCATCTAGGTTGTTTCCAGGTTCTAGCTATTACAAATAGTGCTGCTATGAACATAGTTGAACAAATGCTTTTGTTGTATGATAGGGCATCTCTTGGGTATATTCCCAAGAGTGGTATTGCTGGGTCCTGGGGAAGGTTGATCATTTTCTGAGAACCCGCCACACTGCTTTCCAAAGTGGTTTAGAGTTGGCAAGAGACCTGACTCTAGAGGGATTCCCGGGTGTCCATGGAGATGTCCTCAGCTGTTGTGGGAGCTGCGGGCTGCGTCCCTGGCACCCAGCTGCCTGCATGGCTAGCTTATGCCCCAAAATAACAACACACAAACTGTTTTCTTTTAAAAACTGCCTGACCCATTATATCTAGCCTCTTCTAGGCTAATTCTCACGTATTAATTTAGCCCATTTCTAATAATCTGTGTGGCACCATTAGCATCTGTGTGCGCTTACCGGGAAAGATTCAGCACGTCTGACCTGGCAGCTTGCTTCATTGCCTCTGGCTCTGAGAGGAGCTGCAGGACATCTGAGCTCACTTCCTCTTCTTCCCAGCATTTTGTTCTGTTTACTCCACCCACCTGTGTTCTATCCTATCAGGGCCAAGGCAGTTTCTTTATTTAACCAATGACTTTCCTCCATCACTCAGCTAGTTTCTTGGGGAGCTGAGGAGAGGGAGCCTGAAATGGCCCAATCCTATAGCCATACTGATGAATATCTTGCATATCACCATAGAACTTTCATCTGGTGATGGATGGAGATAGAGACAGAGACCCACATTGGAGCACTGGACTGAGCTCCCCAGGTACATATGAGGAGCAGTAGGAAGGAGAGCATGAGCAAGGAAGTCAGGACCACGAGGGGTGCGCCCACCCACTGAGACAGTGGGTCTGTACTAATTGGAGCTTACCAAGGCCAGCTGGACTGGGACTGAAAAAACATGGGATCAAACTGGACTCTTTGAACTTGGCAGACAATGAGGGCTGACTGAGAAGCCAAGGACAATGGCACTGGGTTTTGATCATACTGCATGTACTGGTTTTATGGGAGCCTAGTCTGTTTGGATGCGCACCTTCCTAGGCATGTATGGAGTGGGGAGGTTCTTGGACTTCCCACAGGGCAGGAAACCCTGACTGCTCTTTGGACTGGAGAGGGAGGGGAAGGGGGATGGGGAGGAGGAGGGAAATGGGAGGTGGGGAGGAGGCAGAAATTTTTAATAATAATAATAATAATGGCACTTAGGAAGGATGCCAATGTGGAAGCTGAGGAAAGGACAAATCCTATCAATTTTCTAGGGATTGGGATAAAAGAACAGTAGCCTGTAAGTTTTATTTTGTAAGGTCTAAAGTACAATTATATCCCCAACTCTGTAAAGACGACAAAGCATCTTCCTGTCCTTCATGACCTTCCTGAGTTGATATGATTTAGGATGTCAATTTAGCTAAGATTTATATATTTGTTTTATGCAATTTAAAGTAACCTTTGAGTTTTTGGCACTTGCTCATTCAAAAAGAGGAATGGAAGAAGCCTGAAAGTCTTTTTTTGTCGTTTTTTTTTTAGAAGTTTTAAGGCTTTCCAGAAATCTGTCAACCACTGAAGAACAGAGCTCCCAATCTCTCTATTTTAAATTAAAGACTCAAGGAAATCATATAGAATGTCTTGGAAATGCATTTGATATTTATCCCATGGCTGCAGAACTGCACTTGGAGTTCTAAAGAGTCCATATGTCCAGCAATAATGATGACTTTTTTATTTTTATGATTAATACTAGCAAACAGCCATAATCAAACCAAGAAAGAAGAATATGCTCAGCATTATCACAATATTTTCTGTTATGAATTCCCCACTGTGCTCTCCTATCCAGTGGGGAAAAAAAATGAATACTTACTAAGGATCTGTTGAGATCTGCCAGTTGCCATTTGCTTAGTCAAGATTTTATAATTTCTTCTTCCCAGGGGGAACACATATTCAAAGTATATTATATTGATGTACTATTTCCAGATGAAGTTATAATTAATTTTACTTTCATCTCTATATTAAAAATATCCTTAATTATTATCTGAGAACTATAAAATGTACTTATTTTATATGCCAGTATTTCACTTGAACAAATTTTAGAGTACTTTTCAGTTCATACTAGAAAGTATTATCAAATGTTCTTTGCAAGATATAATCTTCAACACATTTGACCATTAAATAAATGCTTCTTTCTATTTTAAATAAATGTTATACACACAGTCTATATGAGACGTAATGTTTCCCTTTAATGGCCTTATTTATCAAACACTGTCCTACTGGAGGATATATAGGGGCACATGTGCTCCAAGAATTTATTTTCTTTCCGTGAGCTTCACGTTCTACAAAACATAACTAAAGCAAAGCTCATTGTATTTGATAACTGCCAGTAATCTTGGATAGTTGTTTGCTTTGAATTTTTATTTAATCTAAAGACCAAAATGAAAATAGGATGCAATGGTTATACTGTTTCCTGAAGACCATTTTTATTGTAGTTTTTTGTTTGTATATTTTGTTTTGTTGTTTGCTTTGTATTGGGCAGAAAGCAACCCTTTACAAAGGACAGAAGAAGTATCCATTTAGCTCTCTCAGTTTGTGAACCTATACGTGTGTCCAAGTGTATAACAGTAGATGAAGTCACAATCTCTGCAAATGTTTCCCTGAATGTTTTTGAAAAGACACATTTTTTGTTCTCCAACAATCTGAACTGGATTAATATGATTGTACTAACAACTTCCATGCAATAACTTGTACATAATTAGTATATTTAAGCTTTTATACAAAGGCATAATAGATATTGATAAAAATATTTCATTATGTAAAATGTGGAAAACTGAAATAAGAAAATATGATAGAGTATTAGCGCATTAGCTTCAGTTATTTTAATATTAAATATAGAAATATTAATGCTATATAATTATATGAGATGCATTTTATGAACAATGTGCTATTTTAATTCATGACTTTTTCAACCCATTTTTTTTAATTTTCACAGTTACAGGTACATAGACACACACTCATCAACAAACACATACATATAAATTTTCTTTGAGGATAATGAGACCATGACCAACACTGAATAGATGTCAGCAAGAGATATGAAGTACAGAATTCTCTCCTAAGTTTCTCTCTCCTCTCTCTTCTCTCTCTCTCGCTTCTCTCTCTCTCTCTCTCTCTCTCTCTCTCTCTCTCTCTCTCTCTCTCTCTCTCTCTCTGTGTGTGTATGTGTCAGTGTCAGTGTGTGTGTGTGTGTGTGTCAGAGTGTGTTATTATTGTTAGTTGAGATAGGGTCTCACTCTGTAGCAGGCTAGCTTGTGACTCATTGGAATGCCCAAGTTTTGACTCCTGAATCTAACAATTGCATCTAGATCACCATGCTTGTTCTCTCCTAAACCCTGTTTCTTTATATAAAACATCTACCATTTCTAGATGGATAAACTAGAACATAAGTATATAGTGATGAGTTAATTTATATAACTTAATATGCCAAAAATTAATATTTATATATATATATATATATTTTTAAAATATAAGGGTTTTATTTACATGTCATTTTTAGTCTCTTCTTCTTACAACTCGTACCCAACTGCCTATCAAAATCAGTACCTCTTTTTTCTTTAATATTTTTTCTGAATCTGTTTAATTTGTCCCCTATGTAAATGTTTTTAGAGCTATTCATTTCTTATTGGATAATCAGTTAGGGTGCTCATTCCTTAAAAAAGTGATTCCCCTTCTCTCTGCACTCATGAATTGCCTGGAGCTCTTCACTGACTGGGACCCTGTGAGGTTTTCCCATTGGTGTTAGGATGGTACTCGATATTTCCTTGTTGAGAACTTGTTGAGGTCATCAAAGTGTTGAGATCTCGTGGTTACAGTTTCATGTCATACATACACAAGACACTATATCATACCTAATGGTCTGGTACCCTGGATTGTAACATATTTCTTTCCCTTTTCTGTGATGTTTCCTAAACTTTTTTTGTAGGGTTGTGGAGTAAGTGAAAGAACTGGGGCTAGACTTCCTGAGTCCACTATTCTCTGATATGACAATTTGTGGATTTCTGTAATGCTAAAAAGTAAAAATTGTGGAACAAACAAGACGGCTTTAAACTTGACAAGAACCATTTAATAAAAAAACCCTCCACAAGAAGGAAAACGGGGGTTCCGTACGTGCAGACGGAACGGTATAACAAATGTATGTCAGACTCACGAAATGATCAAATGATATTTGTAACTGCTTATAGATGTTGAAAAAGTTACAATGCCAAAGTGTTGGGTTTAATGCATATGTAAAAGTTAGATTGATCCCACCGCCTAATTTTGGCAGGCAGCACCGAACTATGTGGGTAGGCACTAGGAAGGAGGACACACCATAGGCCAGACAAAGGGAATAGGGTTGGGAAAAGCCCTCGTCTGGAGATGGAGTTATGGTCCAAAATTATATCATATATCTCTTTTGAGGAACTCCCACAGTCTTTCATAATGATAGACGCAGGGGCCCAATGACGGAGTAGTGTGGATCCTGCCGAATAGCACACCATACAGAGGTGTACAACATGGCATGGTACAGGTAAGGGCGCCCACATGGCCTAAGACAGGGTGCCCGTGATCTCTTACTAATCCCAGATGCCTTTATTAGGAGCCAGGACGGGCGACTAGGCAAGATAATCCCCAACCTAAGGCAGGGCCCGGGAACCCAGGACGCCTTAGGGGAAAGAAAAAGCCTGGTCCCACACCAGGGTCATCGAGCACCCCTCTGTTCCCAGGAGGGTGGATTGCTTCACCACTCGAGAGGAGGGTCTCTCTGTCTCAGTCCCTTCTCCTTGGTCGACACCATGGATGACTCTGACTGGTGCCTCCCGGATAGCTGCCTGCCTTTGCAGGGGGGAGGGGATCGTGGGAGCCCTTCCCCTAGAGATCATTGCAGGAACCATGCCCTGGGAGAGGGGAACCCCACACCCAGGTGTGCGGGAATGGTCCTGTTGCCCCACACCCAGTTGAAGCGAATGGAAAAAATAAAATAAAATAAAAAAAAAAAAAAAAGTAAAAATTGTTAAATTTCTGATGGGGAGTAGAAGCTACATTTACCCATAGATATAATGATAAGCATTTAAAGTGCAGGTAGAAATAATACAATTTAATAGCTTCTCCTCTGGGTGTCATGTCCTTACCAGCCTTGGATAATTAGGTATATTGTAATATGTATGTATTTTCTCTTACTGAGTAATACGTAAGTCTTCTTAGGTGGGTTGTGTTTAGGCCTATGGGGCAAGTACTACTATTGAACCTTTGGGAATTTCAAACCATAATTGACTTTTTTTTTAGGGAAGTATAAGATAAATATAAATAAATAAATAAATAAATAACCCAAAATAATACAGGATGTTGTCCTTGTTCATGGTCAATGTTCAGAATTTGAAGATATGTCACTGTTGCTTAGACACCCACAATCCTGACACAAGATTTGGAAGAACAGAGTAGGAACTGACCTGGAATTCTCCCTGCAGAGGACTTGAAAAGCTCCTGCAGAGGTATTTTTTTGATACCACCCTCACCTGAATAATGACACAGAGGTATCTTATTAAAAAATGAAAGCTTGATCTTATCTTATGCATGTTTCCTGTCATAGTTAGGGTATGCTATTGCTGTAAAGAGGCACCATGACCACAGCAGTTCTTATAAGTGAAAACGTTTAATTGGGAATAGCTTGCTAGAAGTTTCCGAGTTTATTTACACAATTTTAATTGTTTGCCCTAACAGTATTTATTAACCACTAGAAAAAAAAACCTGCCCCTCTGCATAAATCTGTAATCCCAAATGCTGCTAACTGGTCACTCTCTCCTACCGTAGGAGTGCCTAGTTAAGAAACTTCCTTTGGGACTTGCAACACTGCTTATGCTTCTACATTATAGCTATAGACCAAATAGGTAATGGTTTCCAGCATGAAAGTTGGAGGACAGAAGGGGAATGATGCAAAAGAAAAAACTGTCAATTATTGAAACCAGTTATAGCAGCATTTGTGGTTACAGCATCATGCAGAGAGAGGGACAGTTTTGTTTCTAGTGGTTAATATTTACATCTGTTAAAGTCTGTCTTCTCACAATCAACTCAGCAGCCAAAGCCAGATCAATTCATTCTACCTTCTGTACTACTCTCTCCCCTCAGAGGATATATCAGGTTTTTCCATTTATCCTATAAGCAACATAACTTGGAAGTTACTCTTAAAATTTGGCACTGTGTATCCCTTGTTCTCATGTCTATCTCTCTTAACTTCTTAGGTATTGGCAGTTATTCCATTACTTCCTGATATCATCTATTTATTAGCATTTTTTCAAAGACTCTTGGGGTTAAAACATTCTCACCAGAGCAGTTATCCAAATATGGAATTTTAAACTTTGAGCTACTGTGATTCTTTCAGGCTAGTTGCAGGGTGCTTGTTTCAGGAAAGGTAACGTCCTTTTTTTTTTTTTTTTTTAATTAATTTTTATTGAGCAGCACTTTTTTTCTCAGCTGCCTCAACGTTCTGTTCTTAAGAAATTCTGAATTCATGGTCACACCAGAAACATCAAAAGCTTTAGGTGCTGAATTAGGTCTACTGTATATTTTAGCAATATCCTCTATGGCTCCCTCAGAGGAGAGACATTAGAGGAAAGATTTTTTCTTTTGTAATAACCATGACTGAAAGTGTAAGTGAAACCAAAGGAAGCCAGCTATGGCTAATATAGGAAGGCAAGAAGAATAGGTAGCATTATCTGCTCCTGGAGTCATCTCCAGAATTATGCAGACAACTATCCACAGGGTTTGGCAAACATTTCAGGGTCTTGCCACAAAAAGAACTTCTGTGCATAATTCTCAGGTCTTGTTCCCCAAAGAAGTCACATGGATCCCACCAACATGCTGTTACACTGAGAAAAGCTTGAATAAAAAAGAAACCTCAAAACCCTCACACAGTGATACACTGCCTCCAAAAAGGCCACACCTCTTAATAGTCCTACTCCCTTTGGGGGCTATTTCCTTTCAAACCACTGCATTCCCGACTAACTCTTAAGAGTTAAATCAACCCACTCATATTAATCTACATTTTGTCATGAAGCTTGTTAACTCTCCTCATACCTGAACTGTAACTTCCTCTGTGTCTGGCTAATCTCCTGTCTCTCTGATTTTTCCCAGAATTTCTATCTCTGTCCAAAAGTCCTGCCTATCCTCTGTGTATAGTTATTCAGCATTTAGCTGATCAATATTAAACCGATCAGAAAGTGTCTTAGGTAGATGAAGTAAATCATAGACCTCTTAACACAGGTGATAAAGTATCTTGCAACAAGGGCTAGCTGTCATAGTAAGGGGAGGTTTTCTATAGGCTGCCATGAAAGAAAAATACTCTTTTGTTCTTCCAATTTATGCTACCTAAAAACCATAGCAATAATCAGCACTGTGTAGAGAATTTAATTCTATTTTTTAAAAAAGAATTTCAATAGTATGCTATAATTTCAGATTCATTAGAGATGAATACTTGTTACATTTTGTTAAACAGAGATGAATGTTTTAAATGGAGAAAAACAAGTTAAGCTATAGAAAATGATCTACTGTTTTCAACTTATTTTTTGAATTATGGCACAATATATATCATTGGGAAAAATATTGGTAATTTCATAATCTAGACAAAAATCTAGAAACTTGATTCCTGACAACATTAATGAAAATTTTATTTTGCTGTTCTTAAAGTAAGCTAGAGTGAGTTTACCCTATTTAAAAATTTAGCACTTGTCTTACAATGTTTGCCTTGAATATTGCTTCTCTAGCTGTCTGGGACTTCAAAGATAATGCACTGCCTACATAAGTGGAAATGTTCACATATTTGACTTACATGCTTTTCAACTATTTAACTTCTAAAACAGTGTGTTTTACTTTCTTGGTTACAAAAAATTATTGATTTATTTGAAAATATTCAGAGAATATGACATAAAATTCTTATTTCAAGTATGTATTGCAAAATAATAGTTGTTTCCTATTTTTAAAATCATTTATTTACTGCTCATTTGAAAATTTTATTCTCCCTCTCTCTGCTTCAATCTTCTGAGATCCACATTTGCTTCTCAACATTACAACTTAGTGCCTCTATTTACTGTTTTAAACCCAAGGCCAATTCATATATGTATATATATTTTTTGACTGTATTCAATAAACAAGATGTCACCCTCATAAACAAAATCAACTCTCCCTTTCTCTACAACTTACAATTGCCAATAGCTCCCCAGTTAAAGGAAAAAATTCATACCTAAACTTCTTCTACATGCTGGGATTTGGCCTGTCTTGGATTTAAACAGGTCTGGAAATTGATTCACAAATTTTTGTGTTAATATGTGGAGGTGACATGGTGTGCCTAGATGACACCATTTCTTTGTTTTAATCTAAGGTCTGTATCCCTTATACTCTTTTGCACTCTCTTCAACAGTGATCCATGAGACTTGGGAGGAGCTTGTCACACACACACACACACACACACACACACACACACATATATATATATATATTTAGATATGAGCATTTTACACTCTCATTCAATAAACAATTTCCATTTGTGGGTCTCTGTATTAAATGTACAAAGTTAATGTGGAAAACAGCCAATGTAATTAATAACCCAACAGACTTTACATATATTTATTTATAGGACAGTTTTCTATTTTTGAAGAGAAAAAAAAGCTGAAAAATCTGTCTTCTTGCAAATTTTTAGAGTACACTCTTATGTCCTTAGGTTATATAGTAATGTAGGATAATTTTAGATATTATTTAATACCTTATCTTTGAAATGCCATATGAACAATTCAGCATTTAAAAAAAGCATAAATATTAATTTTTAAAATCAAATTTTTGTGCTAGCTCTTCTAATCTATTGATTTGGGATTCCCCTCTGTATGCTGTGAATAACATTGGTTAATAAAGGAACTGCTTTGGGCCTATAACAGAGCTTTAGGGGAATAGAATGAGGCAAGGGAAACTAAACAGAATGCTGGGAGAAAGAAGGTGGAGTCATAGAGAAGCCATGTAGCCCCGCCAGAGCCAGATTGAACTAGCCAGCAAGCCACAGTCAAATGGCCATACACAGATTAATAAATGTGTTAAATTAGTATGTATGCGTTAGCCAATAAGAAGATAGAGCTAATGGGCCAAGCAGTGATTTAATTAATACAGTTTCTCTGTGATTATCTTGGGGCTAAACTGCTGGGAACCAACAAGAGACCCCCTACTTAAAACAAATTGGTGCCAATGTGGCTAACTAAATCCACTTAAAAACCTGAGAGAGATTGGAAAGGAATTCTAGACACAAAAATACAGTTTAACACAGCATCTTGCTATTAGCTGGGGGTGTACCACAGCTTTTTTAAGAGAGGCCTTCCTGTTTCAGCAATAGCAGAAAAAAATAATCATGCCATTTTGAAACACGGCTTCCTGGACCATGCTGTCAATGCGAACTCTGGCAATGGAGTATTTGAATGGCATTAGTGGGTGTGGGTATTGTGTGCCAACTTGGGGTCAGAAGGAATGTAGCTGAGACCACGCCCATGGCTCAGTACTCCCCATCTCAATACACCATGAGCAGGTGGGATCAGGTCTACTAGGCATTCTCAACCAGGAAGGCTTGGCTGAGTCCTGCCACCACACCCTGAGATATTGAGCATTGTTTCTCTTTACAGCAATGGAAACCCTAACTAAACCAAAACTGAATGCTTTTGTTGATAAAACAGAAGAATTTTATGTATCTTCCACTATCTTAACTGACATCAGTGATAAAGCAGGAAACAAAATGATTATCACATGAGTGATCGTGAAGATATAAAATCACTCTCAACAGAGTTACTTTGATACCAACCTATGTAACATTTCAGTTTCGCATGTTTTAGACTGAAGACAGCTACACTCTTAATGTGTTAACTGCCCTTCTGTCCTGACATAGGTAAGCTTTGTAGGTCTCTGCTTCAAAGACTCAAAGGGCTTAGTGTGTCTGTGATTTATGTAATAGATAGCAGTGTCCTGAGCAAAGAGTTGTATGATAAAACTTCACAAAGACTGGGACGCTGATGCTTGCCTTTTCAAGTGTGGTGGGAGTTAACAGAAGTGCACTGAACAAGGAGAGTTAGCAGCAGCAAAAAAACATGGACAGGTGTTTGGAAGAAGTTTTCTGCTTGATGTTGTTTTTTGTTCTGCTTGTTTTATCCTCAAAATGTCCTAGATCATATTCCCATCTCCAGTATATTTCAGTCACCCAGAAATTCTGTTTTAGGACAGAGTTTTTTTTTTTAATATGCATGTCATCCAAGAAATAGCAGTGTACTAGAAATGGAATCTCCCATTATAAATCTCTGCTTTATGCTCAGCTCTGTAACTCTATATGGTAGGACAGCTTCTGTTTATAATTTTTGTGGCAGATAGTTGACCAGTGTCTTCAGAAAGCTATATTTCTTGGGACTTTTGATGATCTTAGAATTCCACAAATTATTGGTCATGTCTGAAGCACCATCTTGGGTAGCAAATATCAGAAAACAGGGCATTGAAAGCCTGGGGCCTTGAATGAACATGTTCTGATTTTGATGTTCTAGATGGTGTTTTGCATTTTTCTTAATGATTTATCTATTGTTAATTGTAACTACTTCAAAGAGTAGAATTATATAATCAACAAAACTTTTTGATTTCTATTGTCAGCATGGAAAAAATAGATAAAAACTTTTATGTATAATGTATTCCAAATTCTTAGTGTTCAATAAACCACCCTTCGGCAAATTTCTGTAAAGAAAGCATTGTGTAAACTATAGGTGGATTATGTAACATTTTGGAACTATTAATATCTTTAGATGCGGGATATAATATCTTCAAAGATCAAAATTAGATTTGGGATATGGTTCAGAGTACATACTGATCTTGCAGAGAAGCAAAGTCCATTTCTCAGCACACAAGAACACTGGCTCACTGCTGTTTGTTAGTCTAACTCCTCCAATAGGATGCCTTTGGCCTCAAGGAGCATGCATGTGAAAAATTTCCCCTACATATACATGATTAAAATAATAAAAATTGGTATTTAAAAAGTCAAAATAGGCTATTGCATTTCTCATAAAATTTCTACATGAGATATTAAATAATTATCTCTATACAGTTAAACATGTTATTTCATATTTTTCTTTTTAAAACTTTTTTATTGAAAATAGATTCATCTCTCATATAATACATCCCTACAACAGTTTCCCCTATCCCTTCTCCTCCCAATTTCCCTAAAATTCTCCTCTCCCCCATGTCCACTCTCCATCCATTTTTGTCTTTAGAAAGAGGAGGCCTCAGAGAGAATACAGCCAAGTTACAAAACAAGATACCATAGGACAAAATGAGAGTCCTCATATTGAGACTGAGCAAAGCAACTCCATAGGAGGGAAGGTTTTCAAAGAAGGGACTATAGCTATTTCCAAATATATTTACACCTATTTAAAGCAAGATAAATATTTTATATTTTCAATTAGACATGTTTTAGACATTTTTATATCATATATATATATATATATATATATATATATATATATATATATATCCTTTGTCACAATCTTACATTTTTTAGATTAGAACATAATTACATTCTCCATTCTCTCCTTACATGCTCTTCCATTTACACCTCCATATTCTCTTTCAAATTCATGGCCTGTTCATCATCATATGTGTATAAGTATATAATACCATACTTCTATGTTTTAAACTGCAGGCACCACAAAACCAATGTGAGGAACTACTTTTCTCATATCTTCATAAGCTTCTCTTGAATCATAAGTTCTTTGATTCTGCCAAATGAGGCCTCTTAGAAATAATTAATTAATTACTAATAAAATTGCCTCATTTCTATAAATACTGATCTTTTCCTGAAACACAGATTTAAATTTAAGATAAACTTTATACCACTACCATAAGTTTTCTATATACTAAGTAGCTTATGATGAGTTGTAAAAATGTCATCATCAAGAATTCTACAATATTGAAGTATTTTGTTAAGTCTATTATATAATATTTTCTATCATTTAATCATTTAAGTATTCTGTGATCATTAAAAATATGTAAGTTATCAGTGAATTATATATATATATATATGTATATATATATTAGATAAAGCACTTAATATATATTACACAAATAAACATGTAGACTTTGTCACCTGATTACAGGTTTATTTTGCTAATTTCAGAAATCTTTGGTATGCATGTTGGAATGTAGGCTGAGATTCTAAACATATAATTAGAATCCATTGCTTTACCCTTTGTTCTAAACTTACTAAAAACTGGAAAAAATATGATTTGAGTGCATATCATATAGGTATTTTGATAAATATAGGACATTCAAACTTTTGGAATATTCTTTAGATTGGATATAAATAAGCAATAGAATATCTTCATTAGAGCCCAAATCTAGCCATAATTTTATACCCTTAAAATATATATAGTAAATCTGTTAAGTATTTTTTATAAACATTTTTTTATGTGCCAGAGACAAGGTTCAAAAAATATACCACTTACCAGGGTAGGGGCTTAAAGATTAGAAATGGGCCTCTACACTTTTACAAGTGAATGAAATAAAATTTCAAAATTAACTTCAAAAATTTTATTGTCTACAACAATTTTTGATAGACCCAAAATCAGTTTGTAAGTTTTACAGAAAAGTTAGTGCATCTTATCTCACCCCATTTAAAGGCTCTTGAAAAAAAAGCAAAAAAGAAAATGAAAATTTCAATAACAAAGTATATCTTACCATGAAGGACACCACACAGAAATATAGAAAAGGGATCTAGAACAAGTGACAAACTATTATATACTTAGTAATCAAGGGATCAATGAAACAGACAATGCAAGTAAATTACAAATGTGATTGAGAACTTTTATGGTGTGCATCCAGAAACACTAAGAATACCAAGTAAAACAAAAATAGTAATCTGTATGAAATTATTTTCCTTTGTTAGAAGGAACTAATTTGATAACATGAGATAGGGAATAAAAATACAGAATGAGTGGCTTTCCTTTATAGCCATGATGAAACAAATATTTGGATATTTTACAAGGAAATAACAAACATCCCAATCACAATATCCAAAAAAACAATGAATTCATGTAAGTTTAGATAATGTGAAGATATGTGTGCACTAAAGTAGCAGGACATTATTGATGTTGACAAAAGTAAATGGAAAAGATCCTTGTTATCATAGACTAGGTAAATTAATAAGAGTGTCAAAATTCTTTTGAAAACTTCATTTCATTGTTTAGTTCAACAGATAAAAAGCAAACAAAATTTGTGTGATGTAGTGGGTAATCACTCTGCTCATGACCTTGGGTATCTGGCCTGATAGAGGTGGTGCTTCTTGTCTACCTATGTGACCTCTAACAGCAAAGAAGGCAGTGTTACTTGTGCTCTCTTGGGTGGTGAAGACAAAGGCAGGTCACATAAAGCAACACGTAATTGAATCGTCCCTAGCTTTTCACAGACTCTGCAACTGGATTTACCATAACCTATATTCATGAGTGTATTTTATCACTTGAAGTGTCTTAAAAAATCCTTGATACCCCTTAAAGAGAAACACATGGATTTCCTTTAAGAGTATGTTACTGCACATAATTCAAAACAGCAGAAGCAAACTTGAAGAAGTTTTGCAAATGTTATATGTCCTTATCTCAAATTATATTTTAAATCTAAATGATGAGGAGAGTACAGGAATAAATGAATACAAGTATATAGACCAAAATAAAATCAAGAATACTGTAAAATTCGCATCCATAAAAAACACATGAACATACACACACACATGAGTAAAATCATGAGAAATTTTGTTGGGAAAAAGAAATGAGATCCATGTTTGGCCTTTGGTATTGCTTTGAGAAGAGGTCTACACACACACACACACACACACACACACACACACACACAAACATAGGAGGCAACTTGCTATGTACCTGAGCAAATGTCACCGCAAAATATCCCAAAGCTAAGTACAGTTCAGAATGATTCATTAAAATGCACTCACATTGATTTTTGTTATGATTTTGTATGTTTTTGCAGCATAAATTGTTAATATCGCAGAGTAATCATGGTGAAGTTTTCTTCAGATATTATAACAGAAGTATCTCGAGACTCTGGAGCAACTCATATCCCAAGGAAAATAAAAATTAAACTCAATAGAGTCAAGCTCATTGCAGCATTGGTAACAGTTGTCAATGTTTATATAGAGGTCATTCGAACATCCACAGGGTACGAATTGATTAAAGGAAGTGTGATGTACACATAATGTTTGTTTTTATTTGAATAACTGGGATAGGATATCATCCACACTGGCAACACAGATCCTTCCATTTGCAGAAACATGAGTCAACCTGGAGACTATTAAGCGTTGCTATATAAAGACTTAAAAGTTAAAGAATATGAATGTGTACTTATATAGGAAAATACCTCTAAGAGACCTAATATATGCCACAATGAATATAGTTAATACTGTTGTATGTTACTGTATTATATCCCAGAAAGTTGGTGAGATAGGTTTATCCGTACTTAATATAAATACCATGATACTGTTCATATCCATTTGCTGTGTCACAGGAATAAACATATACACGACACATCATACTACATATCTTAAATATTTATTTGACTTTTGGAGACATATTTCAAATTTGAATTTTGTGTATGTCTTTTTCCATGTGAAAGTATGTCATATGTTGTGAGTGTGTATATCTCTGTGTGTATGAATGTATGGGTGTGTACGTGCCCATTGGTGACAGAAGATGGCAACTGGTGTCTGGAGCCTGACATACAGACAGCTATTAGACATCAAATGTAGGTGGTGAAAAACAAACTCAGGTTCTCTGGTAAAGCTGTAAATTTGTTAAGCCTTGAGCCATCTCTATAGAGTGCAACACATTTTTCCTAAAAATGAATTTAAAAGTTAAACTAGCAAATGTAGATAACTGGAGGACACCCATATTAAAACAGATAAATGAAAAGCCAGGAAAGGTAATTCCCCATACATGTTTAGAAAGCAGTTTCACAGTATTTTTCACAAAGATACTTGAATCCTAGAACTTTTCAGAAAAGTAGGAAAGTTCTCGGGGACAAGGATATCATCATTGAAAACTCACTAAACTTTGATGGTAGAACATGAAACAGTTTTAACAACTTACTGAAGAGCTCTGAGCCACAAGGTAACAGAATTGAACTGTCCCATAAAATATTTAGAATTCATTTCATTTGTCAGCTCTTTTTGTTTTAATAATTAATTAGAAATTCACTCTTCAGGTTTAGTGGTTACTTTATAGAGACATGTACAAAAAGCACTTCAAGATTCTATTTATCTTCCTGTCAGTATGGATCGTATTTCAGCTATGTTTGTTTTAATAATATTTTTATAAAAACAAGATCATGCAATACTCTAAATTTATGAGTGCTCAAAACCTGTATATTAAAATGTTAATTCTTTGTCATACTTTCTTGTGATTTTTTTTAATCAGTGAAGAAATCCAGATAAATCTTTAGCCTCATTCCACCCCAACAAACACCATTATCTACACTTCTATACTCATTGTTTTACACCATTATTTCTACTGGAAAAGGATTAGAATAGCTCCATATGTGCTGCAGATTTTATGCGTTCATTTCTGAAGTAACACAGTTATATTTTCTATGCATAAATATAAATTGTATAGTCTATGTCCATCAATCTTTCCCATCTTGAAAGTATTTTAAAATTATTTATTTTTATTGTAACCCTATTTTTTAAAAATGTTGCAAATTATAAAAAGAATTGATGTTAATTACACCCAAAAATTTAGAACAGTAGCAGTGGAGTTTCATGCTAAATTTTATACTTTCACTGACCACTATAGAATTCTTATGCACTATCCTACCAAAAAATGAAAAATCTTTGGCTAAATTAAAACTAGAAAAACAATTAGATTTATCTCCTTCTTCATAAATCTTGTTCATTACCTGCATTTGGTCCTTCTGCATCCGCTAGTATTTCACCTTTTTTTTCTACATTTTATACTCAATGCACATGTATATTTGTTTTCATATGTACATACATTATTGGTTAGATTCCAAAAAAAAAGGTCAAGTATCATACAGGTAAACCTATCAGAATTATCATGTTCTAAGTTTTTAGAATAAATCTCCACCATGCTGACATTTTCACTTCCTTCTTGAGCATCAGTAAACTGAATGTGATATTTTAATGCTGTGCAAAATATGTTATAACCCCAAATTTAGTCTTTTTTTCTTATTCTCTAACACCATTTCAGGTGGTCTTGTTTTCAGGTTTGCCAATTTTCTTTTTATATTTATATTTATTTGTTCTGTGATTGATTCTTTTATCATGTTGGTCTTTCAGCATATGTTTTATATCAAGGACTTTTACATTAATTGTACATCGCTTGTGTATACAAATAACTCTTGGTCATTTATTAAAATTATTTGGACAATTGGGTGTGCTCCTGGCTTTTAAAAGTTGTGGATGACATGGAGTTAAGTTTTCTGTGTATGAAAAGGTAATCTAGTTGTTTATCTTCTATTTAAAGTATGTGGCTGTATGATCTTTCTAAACATGCTAAATAGTTTGGTTATTTCTTCACCAGTATTCACTTCTACAAGTAACTTTTAGATGTCCTCATATGCCCAAAATCTTCTTAAACATAATTTTTCATGTTCACCATTGTAATATCAGATTCTACCATCAGTACTGCTAGCCTAAGTGCCCATATGTGGTTGCTATGGTCTTCATCAAGAACCAGAGGATTATCAAGAAAGTCTAATCTACTTCTTCAAGTCTATTTCTTGATCCATAGTAGGATGTGATACCTAACACAGTCACTAACATTATTGAATATCATTTTCTGTGACTGGAAGATTACTTTTCTATTTTTTTTATTCTTCCATTTGTTGTGCTTCCTTTTGATATCGTGTCTACACACACTAAAAAATAAATCAAATACCTCATCCTACTCTTGACTACATTTTTTTAAAATTTAACCTACTCTATATTTTGTTCCTTAGAATCTTCAATCATTAAATATTTTATTGGTATCTATTATTCTTTGTTTACCACGGTACCTTTAATTTTCTTATGCTTTAAGTTCTAACTATGACTTTTATAAAATAAACTGCTTTAAAATATGTAGTTTATTTTAACATTAATTTCAAAATTTTTGTTACTAAAGTTTTGACTTAGATCCTCACTGAAACTTTCAGTTCTCTGTTTACTGGCTTTCAACTCTACCTCTCTATATTTGCTTGTTTAATGTTCTTGCATTATGAGGGTTTTTTATATTTTCTGTGTCTAGATTGGTTAATTATTTTTATATTTCCGAAGAGTCACATTTGACAATTTTTACCAATTGCATGTCTATTTTACTGATACTAGACTTAATGAATATTACTTATTTTGTTGTTTGCATCAATTAAAATGCACTCAATTGATGTGGGACACCCCTCTGTATGCTGTAATTACCATTAATGAATAAAGAAACTGCTTCGGCCTATAGCAGGGCAGAACTTATGTATGCGGAGAAAAGTAAACTAAATGATGGGAGGAAGTAGGAAGAGTTAGAGATAAGCCATATAGTCCTCCCAGAGACAAACACCTTAACTTTAGCCAGTAAGGCACAGCCAGTTGGCAATAGAAATGGGTTAATAGAAATGGAGCTAAAGCTAATGGGCCAACCAGTGAATTAAAAAGGTGGCGGGGGCTGCCAAAAAGAAGCTAGAGCTAATGGGCCAACCAGTGAATTAAATAATATAGGTTCTGTGTGATTATTTCTGGGCTAAGCAGCCCCCCTCCTATTCAAAACCTTTAAAAAAAAGGCCAATTTTTTTTTTTTAATAAAAAATTTTTTCCTCCTTTTTTTTTTTTTTTTTTTCTGGGCTAAGCAGCCTCCTCCAACACTAAATATCTTAACTTACTTTAAAATAACAGACTTTTGTAAATAACTTTAATATTCATAATATTACAACTTACATTAGACAAAGTTATGGTCTGACATATTGAAACCATGTTAAAATACTGAATTAAGTAAAAAAAAAGGACAAAATTTGAAAGAAAATAATTCCCTTCCAATGAATGGAGATACATAAAATATCTGCTATTAAATTAGTATAAGCTGCATAATTATATTTTATGTTTCTTTAAACATTTTAAGAAATTATTTTTCATTGCATGAATTTTGGTGCTAAAACAAACAATGGAGAATTTGTGATGATAACAATAATATTTAATTATTTTATTTTGATCAAAACTTAGTCAAGTGTGGTAGGAGAATACTATCAGAGAATACTACAAAAAACATAATGTTGTCGTATACAGCAAAATTTTATCTTCCTAACTAACAAATTTAGGTTGACTCAAATAATATCTATGGCAGATACGTAATTTCAAGTACAATGCTCTTGTATATTATTCAAGTGCATTAGAAGTATAGATAAGGATGTGAGGAAGTGGTATAGAATAAAACCTACAGTACAGAAAGAGAAATTCAAATCTTGTGTCTAATAAAATTTAGAAATATAAATAGATTTTAAAATGAAGGTTATTTTTTTGTCTTGCGCAGTTATTTGTAAGAGATCTGAAGCATCGCAAGGAGCAATTAAGATGAACTTGTGAAGAAACTGAAAGCACATTATCAAGTCAGCATTTTGAAGCATTTAGCTACAAAATACTAGTTACAAGAAAGAATTTAAATGTGAGATGTGGAAGTAGAAACTGAGGGATGGGAGGCTGTGGTCAAGATGTATTGCATGAAAAAAGAATAAAATGGGTTAAAGAAGGATATTGGTTGATTGATTATTTCTTCTTTTCTCAAGGGGATTCTGTTACATTAAAACAGAAAAAGAGAAAAAACTTAAGTCTACAATTGGAGTAGAGTTCATATACTATAAGAAATCAGGGTTTATAGTCTACAAATAAAATGATTATTTTAGCTAAAATAAGCAAGCTACATAAGAGAGAAATCTTCAAATCAGTTACAAATTTTATCTCCTACAGAATGACTCCTGCTGGCTGGGTAGAAAAGCCAAGGGAGTTGGGGAAGGGCCCCTGGGTTTTGTCCCACTGGGGAGGTCCTAGAGAGTGGGGTGTCTGGCCGCGTGGCTGTTCACTCACCTATAGGTCCCTCAGTATTGAAGCGAGCTGTGTTTCAGAGTTTCACCTAGATTGCAGATAAATGCAACTAGGTTACCCCCTAATCCATCCAGCAGCCATACAAACTACAAGCTACACCCACCCCCAAACCCGCCTATTTTTCTGCAATCTCAGTGTGGACCCTGAAACAAAGCTTGCACCAAATCTTGAGGGACTAAGAGGTGAGTGAACAGCCAATGGGAAAAGAAATACATTAACATTATACAAGGAAATGAACATACCAATTGAAGGTCAAAGGCTACATCCATAAGTAAACATTCGGTTGCTACAAGAAAATAAGTCACAGTCACACCCTAGAATAAACATTCTGTAGGCAAACCACTCCCTGGGTGGAATCCAAAGTTATCTCCTTAAAGAAAATGGAACTTAGTGAGAAACACAGATTTTTGTTTGAGGTAGAAACATAATATATCTACTTCTCTATATTTGCCACACCTGGCTATTAGCCACACCTGTTGACAATAACCTTGAGAGAGCAGAACTCTCTGGTCTAATTCTAGGTTACACCTTTGTTTGAGGTGGAAAAACACTAACTTTGAAGAAACTAGAGGTAAGTTCCAACTTTCTGACCTTTGGTCAAAGTGGAAACACACTCACATTTTGGGCCTCTACAAATTATCCCAGAATATCTGTATGAATATTTTAAGTATCCTATACTATATATTTCTATGTTCCCATTTTATTTTCTTTTGGGATTCTCATTATTTACTTCAATTAAACTATCAAGTAAGAAAGCTTATGTAGAAAACACAAAAAGCTAGAAAATTGAAAACATTTTTTTTCCTATTTTCCCATATGTGGAGACTGTTTATTTGGTTTCTGGTGTTCAGATATGAATAATCATACAGAAGCTACATTAATTTAGACTGTTTGGCCAATGCCTTAGGCATATTCCTAGCTAGTTTTTACAACTTAAATTAACCTACCTTTTAATATGTGTATCTCCATAAGACAGTGGTTTACCAGTAGGTTCTGGCATCTGTTTCTTTCAGCAGCTATATGGCATCTCTTTAATTCCACCTATTATCTCTCTATTTATTTGTTTGATTTTCCCACCTAGTCCTATTCTGCACTGACATAGGCTGAAGCAGCTTTTTTATTAACTAATGGTGATCAAATATATTCAAAGCATACAGGGGGGATGTCCACATCATGTCTCTTTTCTGTCTAAATAAAAAGGAAGTATTTTAATTATAAAATTATTGTAGAACAAGAGACTCTAATTCAGTGTCAAGGGTTCAAGGCCCAACATTGGGTGCCATTTTGTTAGCAGAGACTGCTCATTCATTTCCCAGCCAGGCAGACCGAAATAATCACACAGAAAAAATATTAATAAAATACTGCTTGTCCAATGGCTTAGGTCTATTCCTAGCTAGCTTTTACATCTTAACCCATTTCTATTAATCTGTGTATCACCACAAGACTGTGGACTACTGGTAAGGATCTAGTATCCTAGGTATCTTTCCCTTTTGGCAGCTACATGGTGTCTCTCTGACTCTGACTATTCTCTCTTTATATGTATCTCTTCCACTCTGGCTATATTCTGCCCTGCCATAGGCCAAAGAGCTTTATTCATTAACTAATAAGAGCAACACATACACAGCCCATTCCACATCATCATATTGTAAATTGTTTTTGAAAATTTAATGCATTTCAAAACAAAATTAGCATTTACTTTATCTCATGATAATGAAAAATTTTATGCTTTTGATTCTTTTAGGTAATATGCATGATTTTGTTTAGAATGTTGGTTACAAGTTATTATGGATAATGATCAGGAAAAAAGCTGAACAAAGGAGGTTCTATTCAAAGATCTTGTTTTGAAAAAAGGGGACAGGGGAAGTGCTGTGGGACAATAGTCTTGTATCCTAAAAAGATTTATCACTTGTATAGTTTAAATAAAACACTGATTGGCCAGTAGCCAGGCAGGAAGTATAGGCAGGGTAATGAGAACAGGAGAATTCTGGGAAGAAGAAAGGCTCAGTTTTCAGTTGTCACTCAGATGCAAAGGAACCATAATGAGAATGCCTTACTGATTCAAGGGACCAAGCCACATGGCTAACACAGACAAGAATTATGGCTTAATGTGGGATGTAAGAGTTAAGAAGTCTAAACTAATGGGCCAATCAGTTTATAATTAATGTAGGCCACTGTGTGTTTCTTTGGGACTGAAAGGCTGCAGCACCAGACGAGACAAAAAACTTTGTCAGCAGGATTCTACTAATAACTATTGTTTTACGATGACTGCTTTTTAGTTATGATTTTATTTCAATTTTTTTTTAATTTTACTTATCAGCCCCAGTTACCCATCCCTCCACTTCTCTCTCTCTCCTCATTTCCTCATGTGCCATTTCCCATTCACTCCTCAGAGGGTTGAAAGGCCTCCCTTGGGGAGACAGCTAAGTCTGGAATACCAAGTTGAGGCCAGACCAACAATATCAAAAGAAGTAAAAGAATTGTTTTCTCCATTGGCATGTTGTGCAGATTCTTCAAGCGGTTTGAAAGCTAATCATCAAAAAGGAGGCATCCAATTCAGATGCTGCTCAAGTTCTCCAAAACCTATGTCCAAACTGTGTGATGTCTTCAGAAATATCTTGCCTTGAACTTCAGGAAGGTAACTGAAAGCAAATGCAGTAGTCTATATTAAACAAGGACTGTCTTGGATACCCATGCTCAACAAATTGAAATAAGATTTTTATGCCTAGAGTTAATATTTTTGTGAGATTTTTCTATGGCTTCTGGGATAAAGATAATCACTCCAAGTGTCATAACTCCAATTAAATTATCTAAAATATTTATAGGTAATTGGTGCCTGATTGTTATATATATATATATATATATATATATATATATATATATATATATATATATTATATAGTATTTTAAGTCAACATAGAAATTGATGCCTAATGACATTTCAACATTCTTAGAGTAATCAATCTTTCCTTCCACCCTCTTTCTCCCAAAGAAATAAAACACTGTCTAATAAGGCAAGATGTTATGAAAGGTCAAAAAGTGAAACTTATATACAGGGGTTAGCAAACTGCATATGACTGATAAGACCATGGCACTAGAGAAGAATCTACTGTTCCCCTGCTTTAAAAAAAAAAAAAACTGCAATTTCTAACTACACTTTAAATATTTATTTTCATGTCAAGAGATAACTTTACTCTCACTGTCATCAATGATGTTTCCTTTTGCAGCAGGTAAAAGTGATTAAAGAAATCGAGAACTAGACAAAAGGCAAAGAAGACTTTTCCCTGGCATACCCTGTTTAAGCTGATGTATATATAGCACCACCACCACTACATCTGTGACTCAGGAACATCATGGAAGATGGTACAGGATATCTGCTGCAAAAGAGTACCTAATGTATGACAGAAATGCCACAGTCATAAAAATCTCAAAAATATAATGGCCTAAACAAGACAGGAAAAATGATAGCACCAGTAGATATGTCAGCAAGAATGTGAGAAGTTTCACAATTCTCTACCTCAAGAAGATTTGCAAATAATGAATGACTGCTGAGTGAGAGAGCTTAGTTTTCTCTAAGGATAGAAAGTGTAAAAAAATCAGAAATGAAGTAATTCATACAGTTAATAACTGAAGATATAAATCTTTTGTTAATATGGCATTTAAATTTACAGAAAATTCTTAAAACATTTGCCTTTTATAAGCTTTAACGAGTTTGATGTAATAGTGATATAATTTCTTTTTTCTTCTGTTGATATGATTAATTAATTAGGATTCTGAACCAACCTGGTAATATCCAGATAAATATATTACTGTAATAATACTTGATTTCATTTTTATATTGAGGTTTTATGAATTTATGAAAATATCCTAATTATTTAGAAGGATTTATGAGATGCATTTAAGAAACAAGAAATTAAATTTTTTTAAAAATAATACTAATGTAAAGCAAAAGATGAAATTTTAAATATGAGAATAATTATTGAAATCTGAGAAAAGGATAACTACTAAGTCAGTAATGAAAAGAGAATTGGAAAAGAAAATTATTCTTAATTTTCAACTCTGTTTAGTTGTATTAAGTAGGAACATCAAGTTTTTAGCAGAACTTGTTTAAGGTTGTGGAAGCATATCCCAAGCAGTTCTGGTTTTGTTGACATGAAAGAGAGAGGGAGACTTGACACTGTGTGACAGAATCAGGGTTTCTGTGAAGATAGGGCCTCAGTGAATGTGCAGCCTATGTTGCAGTGAAAACTCTAAAACACTGCCAATGCCATGGTCATGGGATGACTGCCAAAAACAGTGGCAGGAGTGAAATACACTTAATTTGAAGTCACCAGGCAAATTGTGTGTGCTGGGCATGAGTCAGAGAAGTAAGTCTCAAGTACTTTGGAGCTAGAAAGTCATGAGATCCAGACATCAAAATTAACCCTTTGTACTACTAGATTTTGGGTTGATTTGATATGATTACAATTGTATCCTAGAATAAGAAGTATATAACACTTTTAATTGTTGGAGTGCACAGTTAAGGCACTTGATTTTTAAGAAAGACCTTTGACTGTTGAGGAGATCCCTTTACACCATGTGAATATGTGTCACTCTTCTTGGTTTAACCAAAAGCTGAATGGACAAATGCTAGGCAGGAAGATTTTGGGTGGGACTTTTGGAGAAAGAAAGTTCTCTGGGAAAAATGATAGAGTTTCCAGCTGGACTCAGATGAACCAGGTCATTCAGGAGAAGCTGTAAAAGCCATGAGCCACATGACAGCATGCAGAGTAATAGAAGTTGATTAGTTTCATTATAAGAGCAAGTTAGAAAGAAGCCTAAACTTAGGTCAAGGTTTTATAATTAATAATAAGTCTCTGTGTCATGATTTGGGAGCTGGCAGTCCAAAATGTTTTGACACAATTTACTTTTAAGTGCTTAGTTTTTAGAGACTATCAGTATTTAAAGTTTGTATTTTATATTACAAATTAACATAAGATCTTATGAACACACACAAAAGAAAAGGTTATGGTTTAATAGTCTACTAAATTGGTTTATTTGTGTCAACATGACATAAAACATAGTCACCTGGGAGAATTGAGGAATTTCCTATAGGCACTTCTGTTGTTTACTTTTATGATTAATGATTGAAGTAGGACAGTCAGCTACTATGGGTGCTGCTGTAAGAAGGTGATCCAAGGGTATGTAAGGAAGCTAGCTGTCCTTGAAGAGAAATCCAGTAAACTGAATCTTCCACAATCCCTTCTCCAATTCCTGCCTTCATGTTCTTTCTTCATGTGCTTCAATGGTGAATTGAAACTTATAAGATAAAATAAACCCACCTTATCTCAAAAAAACAGTAAAGTATTTAAGTCAACAAATTAAAAAAAATCTTTTATGTGTACTACAAAAAAAAGAATAAAACAATAGTATCAAAAAACTTCAAATATTGCAAGGAAGAAGAAGAAAGTATAAGAACTAGGATGCATGAATATGCAAATTCCATATTCTGACAAGATATTAAAGTTATCATCCCCAGGTTTAGATGAAAGATGTCATTGATGAATGTCTGATGGGCTGTAATGATAGGGCTTTGTTGGAGTCTCATGTGAATCCAGACACCAAGTGAAACCTGAAAACTGACTAATGACAAGGACTGAAACATTACATTCAAAAGTTTTAAAAGTTCAAATATATGGGCAAAGGTGATCATGATGTGATGTAAAGCAAACAAGCAAAGAATGTCTTTTCTGCATGATATAACTAATTTGTGGAATAAAAAATATTAACTTTAAAAT